>JAOWBW010000656.1:221262-321969 GCA_026119855.1 Campanula takesimana | reverse complement strand
TCTGAAAGCTTTTGTTCTTGTTTTGAAGGATTTTTGGGCGACCGCACAGTCCCTTTTGGGCGGCCGCACAGTCCTCTGAAAGTTTTCATCTTGTTTGTTTGTGTGATTGAAGAATGCGTTTTGGTCCAAATCTTGGGTGTCCTTCTAGTTGACCTTAGTGATCATTGTAGTACACTCTAGTGATAGAATTGGGTCCTTTGTGATAAGTTTGTGTTGGGAAATTAATTAAGTGTTAATTGTGATTATTGGAACACTTTAAATTTGCGTGATTGGTACATTTCACTTCTTGGTGACTACTTTGTAGGTTCCCTACTTTGGAACCTTAAGTTGTTTATTCATGCTAAATTATTATTACTTAGCATTTATTTGGAAGCCAGGCTGGCATATTTGTTTGCATTGGGCGATGGGAAAGATTATAATGGCAAAGCCAAGTCCATTATAATGTTGACCATTGTTTTGCCCCCTTCTCTACCCCTCTCCCCAGATTGGCCTTGGAAAAGTCAAGTTAGCGTTCCTTTGTAATGTATCTTAGCTACCGGGCATGACTTTGTGTCATGGTCCTTGTCCTTTGTGACACTTTTATGGTTATTGGTTTCCGGTACCGGGGTTTTCTCTTCGGCTTTCATGCTATTATGAAGATGATGATTTGTTGATTATTGAAGCTGCGCAGCGATCCTTTATTTGGATGTACCAGTTTGGAAAACCTTGGCTATATCCTTTGTTATGTGTTTATTTCCGCTGCTATCTGTTATGTGATAAATGCTATGTGCTATGTGATATTTATTATTGCTTATTGTATATTGCATCATAGCATGTCATGTAGTTGCATTAGTAACTTATTATTGAGATTTATCTCACCCCCTTTCTTTTTATCTTTGTTTTTCCTTACCCCCCCAGGTGCTAAGGATTAGTCTCGCTGATCACGAGAAAGAGGACGTGAGTGTGGATCCATTCTTTTGGGGAAGGTTATATAGGTTGGTTTACATTATGTAAATGTGTAACCATTTTGGGATAGTTTTACCAATAATGACGTCACTAAGAATTGTATTATTTTTGTATTTTGGTGGGCATAAACTTGTGGAAGTTTATGATAGTTGTAATTGGTTTTTATCAAACTTGGTTTTGTAAAACTTTGGATCATCACCTTTTGGTATCAAATGGAATTTTTAACTTCAGTATTTCTCAGTTTTGGTTTTAGAGTCGACGTCCAGATCGCGGTCCCGGGCCCGCGGGGTTCGGGGTCGCGACAGTTGGTATCAAAGCTATGGCATTAGCTCTAAGTATAAGTCTAGGTGGATTAGTATGACCTAGGTGGGTAGTAGTGTGCGGAGTGATTAACGGTTGATGTTTTATGCAGGTACTTGTTACAATGGTTCGTAGAAGGAGTGGTGAAGGTAGTACCGGTAATGCAAATCAGAATGATACAAGGGAAGAAGCCCGTGCCATGTTTCAAGGCATGTTCGAGGCGGCCATGAAGGCCATACATGATCAAGGTCCGAGGGTAGAACAAGCACCACCCCGCTATGGGTTGGAGCAATTTCTGAAGTTGAAACCGGTTGAATTCAATGGGGAACCCGATGTTCGGAAAGCTGAGTTGTGGATTGAGTCGATGGAGAAGATTTATGATGTATTTGGGTGCACGGATGAGGACAAGGTCCGGTTCGCGGCTTACAAGCTTGTGGGAGCCGCCGAGCATTGGTGGAAGGGTATTAAACCTACTTGGGATGATACTCACACGGTGTATGCGTGGGAGTTGTTTGTGCGCAAATTCAAGGAGCATTTCATTCCGGTCGTTGATCAAAACCGAAAGGAGATCGAGCTACTCAACCTGGAGCAAGGTGTGTTGTCTATAGCACAATACTCGGCTAAGTTCATAGAATTAGCCCGGTATTGCGACTATTTGGTGAGGACCGAGGAACAAAAGGCTATGAGATTCATTCGGGGATTGAAGACCTCCATCCGTACTCAACTTATTGCTCAACGGATTGTGACATTCCAAGATGCGGTGGACCGAGCCTATTTGATAGAGCAAGATATTGGGGAACATAAGAGGAAGACCGAGGTGGCCAACCCGAGTAAGCAAGGAGCGCAGAGCAAGTCACAACCAAGGATTGATAATCGAGGTAACTTTGGGGACAATCTCAGTCCCGAGGGCAACCGATCCCAAGGAACCCGGGTACCACTTCCAGGAACCAAGGGAGCCAAATTAGGAAGCCTTGTACCTTTTGTCAGAAGGTAGGCCATTCGGAGGATAGGTGTTGGAAAAAGCAAGGCAAGTGTACCAATTGTGGTGAAATGGGGCACTTTGCGAGAGAGTGCACGAGGTACCGAGGTCAAGCATCCGGGTCAGGAGTTGGTATTAATCAGGGTCAGAAAAGGGATGCCGCTGGGAAGCCAAGGTCCAAGGAAGGTATTTGCCATGAATCAACAACAAGCTACCGATGATCCATCCGTTATTGGAGGTATTGTTTCTGTGTCTAATATGAGCGCACGAGCGTTAGTAGATCCAGGATCATCTCATTCATACATTTCTGTGCAATTTGCTTCCATGTTAAATGCTGCATTCGAGTCTTTACCGTACGTGCTAGAGGTGTCGACCCCTATAGGAGAATGCTTGATTTCTGATCGAGTCTTTCGTGCTTGTGATGTGGTTATTTGTGGTCGAGTCCTTTGTGCGGATTTGGTAGTTCTTCCTATCCAAGACTTTGATGTCATTTTGGGTATGGATTGGTTGAGCAAGTTTCATGCTTCTGTTGATTGCCGTAAGAAAACTGTTACTTTTTCTATTCCCGATGTGCCTAAATTCGTGTTTGAGGCTAGTCCTCTGAGTAGAAGGGTTCGCTTAATTTCTTTTATGAAAGCGAGAAAATTATTGCATAGTGGTTGTGAGGGGTATTTGGCTAGTGTTCTTGATACTAGAAAGGAATCCCCTAGTTTGGATAGTGTTCGGGTAGTTCGGGAATTTCCCGATGTTTTCTCTACCGAGTATAATATGCCTCCCGATCGTGAGATTGAGTTTTGTATAGATCTTTTGCCGGGTACGGCTCCGATTTCGAAAGCGCCTTATAGGTTAGCTCCCGCAGAGTTGAAGGAATTGAAGGTTCAATTGCAAGAGTTACTGGATCGAGGGTTTATCCGCCCTAGTGTTTCCCCGTGGGGAGCACCGGTTTTATTCGTGCGGAAAAAGATGGTTCGTTGAGATTGTGCATCGATTACAGAAAGTTGAATCAGGTTACGGTGAAGAACAAGTATCCTCTACCGCACATTGATGATTTGTTTGATCAGCTTCAAGGGTCCGTGGTTTTCTCTAAACTTGATTTGAGGAGTGGGTACCATCAGTTGAAGGTTCGATCGGAGGATATTCCGAAGACTGCCTTTCGCACTAAGTATCGTCATTATGAATTCTTGGTTATGCCGTTTGGGTTGACTAATGCGCCGGCCGTTTTTATGGATTTGATGAACCGTGTTTTCCATCCTTATCTTGATTCTTTCGTGGTGGTTTTTATTGATGATATTATCGTCTATTCTAAGTCTCGAGAGGAGCACGAGCAGCACTTGAGGACAGTTTTATCCGTTCTTGCGAGGGAGAAATTATTTGCGAAGTTCAGTAAATGCGAATTTTGGCTCGAGAAGGTGTCATTTCTGGGTCATGTGATTTCTAAAGATGGGATTTCTGTGGATCCTTCAAAGATAGAGGCTATAGTGGATTGGAAGAGACCCGAATCAGTGACAGAGATTAGAAGCTTTCTGGGTTTAGCCGGTTATTACAGAAGATTTATTGAGGGGTTTTCGAGGATTGCTACTCCGATGACTCAGTTGACCCGGAAGAATGTTCCGTTTGTGTGGACCGAGAAATGTGACAAGAGTTTCGAGGAACTGAAGAAGAGGTTGACTACAGCACCGATCTTGACCTTGCCTAATGGGAGCGATGCCTAGTGATTTACAGTGATGCTTCGAAAGAGGGTTTGGGTTGTGTGTTGATGCAGAAGGGAAAGTGATTGCCTATGCTTCGAGGAAGTTGACCCCTAGTGAACATAATTACCCGACTCATGATATGGAGTTAGCGGCTATTGTCTTTGCGTTGCACAAATGGAAGCACTACCTTTATGGAGCGAAGTTTGAGAATTTTACCGATCACAAGAGTTTGAAGTACCTATTCTCCCAGAAAGATTTGAATAATAGACAGCGCCGATGGATGGAATTGTTGAAGGATTATGATTGCACGATTTCTTATCACCCGGAAAGGCGAATGTGGTAGCCGATGCGATTAGTAGAAAATCTTATGTGGCTTCGATGATGGTTCGAGAATGGAAAATGCTTGAGGATGTTCGAGATTGGTCTCCTCGTGAATCGAGACATGGGGATATTTTTGTGAATATTAGGGTGTCTCCGACCCTAAATCAAAGAATAAAGGAAGCTCAGAAAGAAGATCCCGAGTTAGTGAAGGTAATGGGTAAATTGAAGGAAAAGAACTTTGAGTATTTTTCATTGGATTCGAGTGGAGTTTTGACTTTCCGTGGTCGTTTTGTTTCGGATGTTGATGGAATTAAACAGAGAGTTCTTGATGAGGGTCACAAATCGAGGTATACTATTCATCCGGGTAGTACGAAGATGTATCAGGATTTGAAGCAGCAATTTTGGTGGATTAATATGAAGAGGGAAATAGCCGAGTATGTTTCGAGGTGTTTAACTTGTCAGCAGGTCAAAGCCGAGCATCAGAGACCCGCGGGATTACTTCAGCCGTTAGAGATTCCCGAGTGGAAATGGGAGCATGTGACTATGGATTTCGTTACGGGACTGCCTCGTACCCGTAGGAAGTATGACAGTGTTTGGGTAATAGTGGATAGATTGACCAAGAGTGCCCATTTCTTGCCTATTGACATCAGATATTCGATGGAGAAGCTTGCGACCTTTTATATCGATAAGATCGTTAGATTGCATGGGGTTCCGGTTAGCATTGTGTCAGATCGAGACCCGAGGTTTACTTCTAGATTTTGGAAGGCGTTTTAGGAAGCTTTGGGTACAGATTTGCGATTCAGTACAGCTTTTCATCCTCAGACCGACGGTCAATCCGAGAGGACCATTCAGATTTTGGAGGATATGTTGCGAGCGTGTTCGATAGACTTTTCTGATTCTTGGGATTCGCACCTACCGTTAGTGGAATTCTCGTACAACAACAGTTATCAGGCTAGTATCGAGATGGCTCCGTTTGAGGCCTTGTATGGAAGGAAATGTAGATCGCCTATTTGTTGGGATGAGGTTGGTGAAGCGAAGATTGTGGGTATCGATTTGCTTCGGGATTCGGTTGAGAAAGTTAGAGTTATCCGGAATAGATTGAAGACAGCCAGAGCCGACATAAGAGCTATGCAGATAACCGAAGGCGAGATCGTAGTTTTCAGACCGGTGATTTGGTGTTCTTGAAAGTATCTCAAAGGTGGGTATTCGTAGATTTGGGAAGAAAGGCAAATTGGCTCCGAGGTTTATTGGTCCGTTTGAGATTTTGGGAAAGGTTGGACTTCTAGCCTATTGTCTCGCGTTACCGTCATCCTTAGACCGATTGCACAACGTCTTTCACGTTTCTATGCTTCGGAAGTATGTTCATGATCCGTCTCACGTGTTACCGAGGATACCAGAGGATATTGAGCCCGATATGACTTATGAGGAACGACCGGTTCGGATTCTATATTCTAAAGTCCAAGAGTTGAGGAACAAAAGCATCGCGTTGGTTAGAGTTCTTTGGAGGAATCATAATATCGAGGAGTCGACGTGGGAGCTCCGTGTTGAGATCGAGAGGAAATTTCCGTGGCTTTTTGTTTAAGGTAAGTCTCGTTAAAATTCGGGTCGAATTTTCTTTAAGGGGGAGTGAATGTCACGACCCGAAATCTAGGCTCTATTTTATTAGTAATTAAATGATTTTTATTTAATTATTTGCTTAGTTATTTATTTAAATTATTATTTATTTAAATAATTATGTGTGCAATTTATGTGTTATAATAATTATGCCTAACATTTTATTTGGGTCATTTGTGCCAGTGTAGAAATATTGGGTCTTAATTGTTAGTGGGGAGTAATTGTGTTAGTAGATGGGGAGGGGGTCTAGTTGTAACATTTTGAAATAATTTTCCCCTACTCCCCTCTCTTCTCCCTCACCTCTCCCTCACTCCTCTCCACCCTCTCCCAGCAATCTCTCTCTCTCTCCTCCATTGTGGTAAGCTTTTTCTTCTCCTTCCTTCTCTCTTAATTTCCTTCATCTTCTCCTTGTAATCTCTCATTTCTCAAATCATGAACCTTGTTATATTTGAAGTTTGGTTGGGTTTTGAATTTATTGAGAATTTATTTTGGGTTTTGATAAAAAATGGTGAAATCTTGAATGTTGGGTTTGATTCTTGATTTTGGTTGTTAAATGTTGTTGTATGAGTCTTTTTAGACTTATTAGTTGTGTTGGTACATTAGTAAACTAGTTGGAATGTTGGATTTTTGGTTGAAATGTGTTTTGGGTTTGAAAATGGAAGAACCCATGTTGTTCTTCCCGATTTCTGGAAATTCCAGAATATTGGGCGACCGCCCAAAAACGTATGGGCGACCGCGCATCTTTCTGAAAGCTTTTGTTCTTGTTTTGAAGGATTTTGGGCGACCGCACAGTCCCTTTTGGGCGGCCGCACAGTCCTCTGAAAGTTTTCATCTTGTTTGTTTGTGTGATTGAAGAATGCGTTTTGGTCCAAATCTTGGGTGTCCTTCTAGTTGACCTTAGTGATCATTGTAGTACACTCTAGTGATAGAATTGGGTCCTTTGTGATTAAGTTTGTGTTGGAAATTAATTAAGTGTTAATTGTGATTATTGGAACACTTTAATTGTGCGTGATTGGTACATTTCACTTTCTTGGTGACTACTTGGTATGGTTCCCTACTTTGGAACCTTAAGTTGTTTATTCATGCTAAATTATTATTACTTAGCATTTATTTGGAAGCCCAGCTGGCATATTTGTTGCATTGGGCGATGGGAAAGATTATAATGGCAAAGCCAAGTCCATTATAATGTTGACCATTGTTTTGCCCCCTTCTCTACCCCTTTTCCAGATTGGCCTTGGAAAAGTCAAGTTAGCGTTCCTTTGTGAATGTATCTAGCTACCGGGCATGACTTTGTGTCATGGTCCTTGTCCTTTGTGACACTTTTATGGTTATTGGTTCCGGTACCGGGGTTTTCTCTTCGGCTTTCATGCTATTATGAAGATGATGATTTGTTGATTATTGAAGCTGCGCAGCGATCCTTTATTTGGATAAACCAGTTTGGAAAACCTTGGCTATATCCTTTGTTATGTGTTTATTTCCGCTGCTATCTGTTATGTGATAAATGCTATGTGCTATGTGATATTTATTATTGCTTATTTTATATTGCATCATAGCATGTCATGTAGTTGCATTAGTAACTTATTGAGATTTATCTCACCCCCTTTCTTTTTATCTTTGTTTTTCCTTAACCCCCCCTAGGTGCTAAGGATTAGTCTCGCTGATCACGAGAAAGAGGACGTCGAGTGTGGGTCCATTCTTTTGGGGAAGGTTGATATAGGTTGGTTTACATTATGTAAATGTGTAACCATTTTGGGATAGTTGTACCAAACAATGACGTCACTAAGAATTCTATATTTGTATTTTGTTGGGCAAAACTTGTGGAAGTTTATGATAGTTGTAATTGGTTTTTATCAAACTTGGTTTTGTAAAACTTTGGATCATCACCTTTTGGTATCAAATGGAATTTTTAACTTCAGTATTTCTCAGTTTTGGTTTTAGAGTCGACGTCCAGATCGCGGTCCTGGGCCCGCGGGGTTCGGGGTCGCGACACATTTCATAAAATGAGCAATAAGGAAAGATGAGAGGAAGAGGATGAAAATGAAGAGAGAAGGGAGAGGAAAAACTTACCCTTTTCTTGGAGAGAGAGAGAGAATGCTGGGAGATGAGAGTAGGGTGAGGAAGAGAGTGAGGGAGAAGGAAGAGTAGGGAGGGAGTAGTTAAAATTATTTCAAAAGGTTACACTTAGGCCCCCTCATCTACTAACACATAACCCAAACCAAATTCCCTACTACCCACTTAACACAATATCGACCAAATAATGCTAGACACAAATTAATATTATGAAATATAAAATGCGCACATAAATAATTAAATCAAATAAATAAATAATTAATTATTTATTAAGAAATTAGAGACGGGTTTTTGGGTCGTGACAAGAATTGTGATCATTCACGTCTAAAAAAGTTAGACAAGTGGCCCAAGTTGGATGGCCAAATTAATAAGGAAGGAGCCAATCAGAATGCGACAAGTGGCACTTTGGGAAAAGGGGACGGAGGTATGAGCCGTACGGCTATTTTGGGTAGTTCAGAACAGCAGTTTGTTCTTCAACAACTTGGCTAAAAGTCACAATTTTGATCATTCCCAGCTGCAAATGGACGGGGATTGACCCCTAAAACTGACTTCTAGACCTAAGCAAGGGTGGCCTAAGGTCATTTTCCACCTCCCTCCTCCATATGACCACCCCCCTCATCCATTATTCAAGGGAGAACACACACACTTCATACACAACTCTTCAACTCACTTCACTCATATTCAACCCTTTTGCTCCCTCTCAAGCCTTCACAACCCCCTCAAATATCAGCCACTAAACCACCCATACACCACCATAGCACCACCACAAAGAAATCACTAGATACAACACAAATCAAACACTCAAAACACCCATTCAATCAAAGGCAAACACCTTTAGAAAAAACCCAAAAAGTCTTCCCTTAGAAGCAAAGGAAGCACAACCTAGGTAATTTCCTCATCTTGTAAGCTCCTTAAATGTAAAATGTAGATGATTATGTAGTTTATTTTGGGGTCTAGCCACTTTGTTAGGCTAGACCTCCATTTGATGTTCCAAGATACAATATTGATGTTCTTGTTGTTCTTCTTTCTAAATGATGTTATACCATGACTAAATACTCAGATGGTTGTTGTTTTGTGTTGTTAATATTTATATCTATGTATGTCCAAAGTTTCATGTTCATATCATCTCATTTGAGTGAGTTTTTATGGGTGTTTTCACCCCTTTTGTAAATGTCCAGCAGACTGTCAATCTGCATCTTCCTGTCTTGTTGCTTTGTTTATACATAGCAAACGTGGTTTTTGGTCTTAGACCACAAAATATATTTTATTCTAGACAAACAAAGGAATATTATTATGTAAATATAATATTTTTACCCTGAGTGAAAGAGGTTCTTTCCATTTTTTGTTTCAACTCTCTGTTCTCAGATTAGCATACTTCCTGTTCTGACACCAAAATGTCAGAGGTGTTTTGTGTGACTTAAACTTGCTCAATGTCCTTTAAACCTTCCAGATCTAAACTTTTATATGTTATGAGTAACTTTCATGTTTGGTATTTCCCATGATTCCCCCGTTTTCATGATGAAAAAAGTGAGTCTTTTATGGATGCATGAATGTCTGTCAGATCTGGCTGTTGAAAGTTCTATCTTGCATGCCTTGTTTGGACACCTTAACATGATCCTAAAATCATAGGAAGATTTATGGTTGATACTTGATGTGTTAGGGACTTTTACTAACATTCACTTTCCATATTGTGCAAGCATAAGAGTAGGTACACAAAGAAAGAAGGGACAGCAGTCCCTAAAATCTTTGGGGACGGAGTTTGGACATTTATTTGATATGGGATTTGTCTCCCTTTTGTACACCATTGTAAATATTAATCCCCCACTCCCTCTTTGAGATCTCCTTTACTGGATATGAATGCTAAACCATTTTCAAAACCAAGTGTGAGTCCACCCAAACCGACTCTCATTTGTGAATTGAAGCAAACAGTCCTAGAATAGGAAGACCTCCGCATATATTAAATCACCATTTTTGTTAGGGCATAAAAGAAAGGCATAAAAGGCATAAAATTGAATCTACGTGGCATGCATGCTAGAGACCATCACGGGCGAGGAGAGTGCCTAACCCCTTCTCTTCTCGTAACTTAGCCCCCGAACCCACTTTCTCTAAATAAAAGGTTTTGTCTTCATTTTTCCTAAAATACAGTGAGGTGGCGACTCTTGACTGTTTTGATTCCATCGATAGGAAACCATTGTGTGAGAACCGAGCGCATTTCCAAAAAAGCGCATTAGCACGAAACGGACCCGAATCGCCCTCACGAGCGATCATTTCGCGGTTTGGCTTCGAGCGCGGGCTCTCACAGTGGCGACTCCGTTGGGGAAAGTTTTTTAAAAGTGGGCTAGACTCTAATATTTGTGTGTGCCTTGATTTACTTGCCTTGCTTGAGTTGTATATATTTATGCCCTAACCTTTGTTTTGTAGGGACATTTCTTTTACCTTGTTTGTATATATATGCATGCGTGGTGGGTGATTCCCTTAAAAAAAGAAAAAAGAGAAAATGAAAAAAATAAAAAATAAAAAGGGGGGGGGGGGAAGAAAAATATTCTCTTGTTTTCTTTACTTGATTTCAAAAACATTTTCAAAAGTATAGATACCTCACACACATGCACATTTTTTTTTAAAATGACGTCTCGTAGAACCGTACAAACCCGAGAATGTAACCCGAAGGTATAAGGGAGCTCATCGACTTCCCTATAGGGCCCGCGGTGTACATTCTCACCCCAAAGCGCGCCTATTAGTCGTTGCGATGGGTGTAAGCCAATCTTCCCCGTTACAAAGCCACGAAGTCCATGTTTTCAAAAAATGACACGTCCAGACTTCATGCCGGTTTTTGTCTAGCAATTTCACCTCAATCCTATGCATTTCCCAAAAGGTCATAAACAACCTACATTGTGAAAAATCATTGAAATGCTCGGATTGACTTTAAATTGTCAAGACCCTCCCTTAGACCGTAACCGAATGGTGGATCCCCGAAAGAGTATAGAACCTTCGCTAGGGGCTTGGACGACCAATATTACAGGTGCAAAACGTTGGTCCTATACTTTGGAGACGGTATCCACTATTCCAAGATTTCATGCGAAAATGTGTCAAAATAAAGCAAGTGCTTATCTGGCATTCTAGGTTTGATTTTGTGATTTTTGAACTTCTTTTGAATCAAGCTCGGAAAATCTCGATCCTTTCCACTCTCTAATCAACCCTAAACACCATCCCTTTCAGATACTCTAAGCTTGGCATCTACTTGGAGAGGGGGAGTTAGAAACCGCAAGGGGAGGTTGATCCGAGTTACCGAGGCAGTGCCCATTGTCGAAGAAGCTACTGCAATGGCCGAAGAAGGGAATGATCAAGCCTATGTGCCGCCACCGGGTCTTCAAGCATGGTTAGAACAGATTGTGTTGGGTCAGATGAGAACTCAGCAAGACGAGTTACTTGCTACGCTTGTTCAGATGCAGAATCAGAATGGTAATGGGGCTCCTAATGGCAACCCCAACGGAAATCCCAATGGCAATCCAAATGGAAATGACAATGGTAATGGGGGTCCCAATGGCAACCCCAACGGAAATCCCAATGGGAATCCGAATGAAAATCAGAATGGTAATGGGGCTCCTAATGGCTACCCCAATGGCAATGGCAATCCTAATGTGAATGGAAATGGCAACGGCATCCCCACTATGAACTTGAATCCCAATGGTAGTAACACCAACGGTCATAATCATCACCAAGGTGTCCATCCTCATGGTCATGTGGCTCATCCAGACTTCAGTGGCCTCAATCACAACTTCATCCTGAATCAAGCAAACTTTATGGTGAACCTATCTCAGTATCCACCTGATCATAACGCCTTTGCTCAGTATATGCAAACTCTGTATCCAAATCAGCAGCCCGGCGCCTATGGTGCGTTTGCTAGCAATGCCTCTCCGTTCAACCAAGGAACTTCCCAGGGGTAAGATCCTAACTTGGTCCGCCAAATGGAAGCATACTACAAAGGGGTCCCATACGTACCTCTTACTAGAGCTGAGATTGAAATGAATGAGATGAAAGAAATGTTGAGAAAGGTCATGAATAAAAGGGAATTCTCTGCAGACTCTTTGAAATTATCTCCGTTTGCTATTCTACCTCCTATATTCAAAACGCCCGACGTGGAAAAATTCGATGGTACGGGGTACCCAATGGCCCACTTGAAATCTTATGCTCATTCAATACAGTCTCGTGGGGCTAATGTCGGTGCTATGGCCTCCAACTTCCATTTGACTTTGGTAGGAGCCGCTAAGCAATGGTTCATGACTGTGGATGCCAATTTGGTTGATAATTGGGGAAAGCTTGTGGATGAATTCCAAAAGTGATACAAATATAACTCCAACTGGGATAAGAGCCACCGTGATCTTGATTCGTGTGCTCAGCGTGAAAAGGAATCGTTCTCTGAATTTGCAAGTAGGTGGAGGAAGAAAGTCGGTCAGACTTTGGAAAGGCCCGACGGTGCAGAGCAAACCCACATTTTCCTCAAGAATCTTCAGCCATTGTATGCGGATAAGATGAAATATCTCCCATTTCCTGATTTTGCTTCTATTCTAGATGTGGGTTCCCGTATTGACGAAGATGTCCAAACCGTAGTGATCAAGCTAGACCCTTCTCCTAGCTCCTACAGGTTCCGACCTACTGCTAAAGCCCCGGCGCCAGTTGTGAACAATGTTGCCATGACTCCCGCTCCCTTTTGGAACAACAATGTGGGACCTAGCCAGAACAGCTACAATAGGGCACCCCCGTGCTATAATCAAGACGGGTCTGTGAATTCCATCAACAATCAGCAAAGGATTGGTCGCCCAATGGGTATTGAAACCGATAGAAGGATACCGCCTGCCTAATCCACCTCCTAAGAATTGGGACGCAAACAAGTATTGTGCATACCACGTATCACCTGGTCATGCGACGGACGATTGTTGGAATTTGAGGCACACTCTGCAAGACATGATTGACGATGGGCTCATTCAGAAACCACCCCAACCGAATGTGGTGCTAATCCCTTGCCGGGAATCCATATGATCGAATTTGAATAAGACTACTCAATGACTAGTTTCATAGTCCCAAAGAAAGCTTTGAATTACACCGTGACTCCTGTTATTTCCGAAGACTTTGAGTGCCACATGATATCTTGGGATTCAATCTTGTCTAGTGCTAAAGCCGTCGAGGAACGAAAGGCCCCTCTTAAAAAGGCCACTTGGATTGGTGGAAACGTGAATCATCTCACTCGCTCAGGGAGAGCCTATCAGTCTCCGAATCCTGAGGCGAGCGAATCTGGAAAGGACAAAGAAGGAGCTCCCGCTCAGAAAGAAAAGGTCGCCGAGAACCCAGTCTTAACGCAGTTAAAGAAAACCCAGGCTAATATATCCATTTAGGGTTTGCTTTCATCTTCTCAAGAGCACCGAGACACTATGGTTAAAGCTCTCACTCAAGATGTTATCCCAATTGAGACGTCTTCCAATGACCTTGTCCATATGGTCGGCAACATTCAGTTTGGGAATATTATCACTTTTACTGATCTCGATGCACCGAAAATTGGCCTTAATCATATCGAGGCTCTGTACATCACAGTTGGGGTTGGAGGTGAGCACTTAGCTCGTGTGTTGGTCGATAATGGCTCTTCGGTCAATGTTTGCCCCATGCATGTTCTCGCAAATTTGGGAATTAAGATAACTGATTTGGCCCCGTCTTCTCAAGTGGTCCGTGCCTACGATAGCACCAGTCGTTGTGTCTTGGGTGTTATCTCCCTCACTCTCACCATTGGCCCTCTTGTTATGCCAATTGAATTTCAAGTGATCGACATCAAGTCCTCATTCAGTCTACTCTTGGGACGCACTTGGATCCATGGAGTGAAAGGGGTAGCTTCTTCTTACCATCTGTCGCGACCCCGGACCCCGCGGGCCCGAGACCGCGATCTGGACGTCGACTCTAATATCAAAACTGTAAAATACCGAAGTTAAAAATTTCATTTGATACCGAAAGGGTGATGATCCAAAGTTTTACAAAACCAAGTTTAATAAAAACCAAATACAACTATCATAAACTTCCACAAGTTTATGCCCAACAAAATACAAATGTACAATTCTTAGTGACGTCATTGTTTGGTACAACTATCCCAAAATGGTTACATATTTACATAATGTAAACCAACCTATAATAACCTTCCCCAAAAGAACGGATCCACACTCGACGTCCTCTTTCTCGTGATCAGCGAGACTAATCCTTAGCACCTGGGGGGGGTTAAGGAAAAACAAAGATAAAAGAAAAGGGGGTGAGATAAATCTCAATAAGTTACTAATGCAACTACATGACATGCTATGATGCAATAAGCAATAAACAATAATAATTATCACATAGCACATAGCAATTATCATATATCAGATAGCAGCGGAAATAAACACATAACAAAGGATATAGCCAAGGTTTTCCAAACTGGTACATCCAAATAAAGGATCGCTGCGCAGCTTCAATAATCAACAAATCATCATCTTCATAATAGCATGAAAGCCGAAGAGAAACCCCGGTACCGGAACCAATAACCATAAAAGTGTCACAAAGGACAAGGACCATGACACAAAGTCATGCCCGCTAGCCAGATACATTCACAAAGGAACGCTGACTTATCCTTTCCAAGGCCAATCTGGAGAAGGGGTAAAGAAGGGGGCAAAACAATGGTCAACATTATAATGGACTTGGCTTTGCCATTATAATCTTTCCCATCGCCCAAACACACACAAAATACCAGCTGGACTTTCACGTAAAGGCTAAGTAATAAAATACTAGCACGATAAACAACAAAGGATTCCAAAGTAGGGAATCATGCCAATTAATCACCAAGAAGATGAAATGAACAAACAATGCACAATAACGGTGCTTCAAAATCCCAATTCACCATTAATGATTTTCAAACACAAACTTGATCATAAAGGACCCAATTCTATCACTAAAGTGTACAACAAAGTTCACTAGGGTCAACTAGAAGGACACCAAAGACCTAGACCAAAACACGATCTTCAACCACACCAAATAACAAATGTAATTTTTCAGAGGACTGTGCGGCCGCCCAAAATGTTATGTGCGGTCACCCAAAAGGCCCTCAAACACGACCAAAAGCTTTCAGAATGTTGTGCGGTCGCCCAGGAGATTTTGTGCGGTCGCCCAATACTCTGAATTTCTGGAAATCGGGAAGAACAACATGGGTTCTTCCATTTTTCAAACCCAAACACATTTCAACCAAAAATCAAACATTCTAACTGGTATACTAATGTACCAAAACAACTCATAAGTCTAAAAGGACTCACACAACAACATTTAACAACCAAAATCAAGAATCAAACCCAACATTCAAGATTTCACCATTTTTGATCAAAAACCCAAATAAATTCCAAATAAATTGCAAACTCATCCAAACTTCCAATATGACAACAAAAGCATTATATGAACATGATATGAACCTTTTAGCATTAAAATGGGGGAAAAGTAACTTACTTGCAAATTCTCAAAGTTGATGGATTTCGATTCTTTTTGGCTCTACGCGATCCTAACGACGATCTAAACACATTTCATGGTTTAAGAAATGAGAGAAGATGAGAGGTAGAGGAAGGAAATTAAGAGAGAAGAACAAGAAATGTTTACCTTTCACAAATGGAGAGAGAGAGAGAGAGAAATATGCTGGAGATGGGATGGAGAGAGTGAGGGAGAGGGTGAGGGAGGTGAGGGGAATAGGGAGGGAGTAGGGGAATTATTTTAAAAACTTACTCTTAGGCCCCCTCTCTCACACTACACACAAACTACACTCCCAACTAACAATTAAGACTCAACACTTCCACACTAGCCCAAATAACTCGAATAAAATGCTAAGCATAATTATTATAACACATAAAATGCACACATAATTATTTAAATAAATAATAATTTAAATAAATAAATAAGCAAATAATTAAATAATAATCATTTAATTACTAATAAAATAGATCCTATATTTCGGGTCGCGACATTCACTCCCCCTTAAAGAAAATTCGACCCGAATTTTAACGAGACTTACCTTAAACAAAAAGCCACGGAAATTTCCTCTCGATCTCATCACGAAGCTCCCACGTCGACTCCTCGATAAGATGATTCCTCCAAAGAACTCGAACCAACGCAATGCTCTTATTCCTCAACTCTTGGACTTTAGAATCAAGAATCTGAACCGGTCGTTCCTCATAAGACATATCGGGCTCAATATCCTCCGGTATCCTCGGTAACACGTGAGACGGATCATGAACATACTTCCGAAGCATAGAAACGTGAAAGACGTTGTGAAACCGGTCTAAGGATGACGGTAACGCAAGACGATACGCTAGAAGTCCAACCTTTCCCAAAATCTCAAACGGACCAATAAACCTCGGAGCCAATTTACCTTTCTTCCCAAACCTACGAATACCCACCTTCGGAGACACTTTCAAGAACACCAAATCACCAATCTGAAAACTAAGATCTCTCCTTCGGTTATCTGCGTAGCTCTTATGTCGACTCTGGGCTGTCTTCAATCTATCCCGGATAACTTTAACTTTCTCAACCGAATCCCGAAGCAAATCAATACCCAAAATTTTAGCTTCACCGACCTCATCCCAACAAATAGGCGATCTACACTTTCTTCCATACAAGGCCTCAAACGGTGCCATCTAAATACTAGCCTGATAACTGTTGTTGTAAGAGAACTCCACTAACGGTAGGTGCGAATCCCAAGAATCGGAGAAGTCTATCGCACAAGCTCGCAACATATCCTCCAAAATCTGAATAGTCCTCTCTGATTGACCGTCGGTCTGAGGATGAAAAGCCGTACTAAAACGCAAATCTTTACCCAAAGCTTCCTGAAACGCCTTCCAGAATCTAGAAGTAAACCTCGGGTCTCGATCGGACACAATGCTAACCGGAACCCCATGCAATCTCACGATCTCATCAATATAAAGGGTCGCAAGCTTCTCCATCGAATATCTGATGTCAATGGGCAAGAAATGGGTACTCTTGGTCAACCTATCCACTATTACCCAAACACTGTCAAACTTCCTACGGGTACGAGGCAGTCCCGTAACGAAATCCATAGTCACATGCTCCCATTTCCACTCGGGAATCTCTAACGGCTGAAGTAATCCCGCGGGTCTCTGATGCTCGGCTTTGACCTGCTGACACGTTAGACACTTCGACACATACTCGGCTATTTCCCTCTTCATATTAATCCACCAAAATTGTTGCTTCAAATCTTGATACATCTTCGTACTACCCGGATGAATAGTATATCTCGATTTGTGACCCTCATCAAGAACTCTCTGTTTAATTCCATCAACATCCGTAACACACAAACGACCACGGAAAGTAAACACTCCCACCGGGCTAATAGAAAAATCCTCGAAGTTCTTTTCTTTCAATTTACCCATTATTTTCACCAACTCGGGATCTTCTTTCTGAGCTTCCTTTATCCTCTGAACTAGGGTCGGAGATACCCTAATATTCGCAAAAATAGCCCCATGTCTCAATTCACGAGGAGACCAATCTCGAACATCCTCAAGCATTTTCCATTCACGAACCATCATCGAAGCCACATAAGACTTTCTACTAATCGCATCGGCTACCACATTCGCCTTCCCCGGATGATAAGAAATCGTACAATCATAATCCTTCAATAATTCCATCCATCGGTGCTGTCTATTATTCAACTCTTTCTGGGAGAAAAGGTACTTCAAACTCTTGTGATCCGTAAAAATCTCAAACTTCGCCCCCATAAAGGTAGTGCTTCCACTTGTGCAACGCAAATACAATAGCCGCTAACTCCATATCATGAGTCGGGTAATTCTGTTCACTCGGGGTCAACTTCCTCGAAGCATAAGCAATCACTTTCCCATTCTGCATCAACACACAACCCAAACCCTCTTTCGAAGCATCGCTATAAATCACTAGGCCATCGCTCCCATTAGGCAAAGTCAAGATCGGTGCGGTAGTCAACCTCTTCTTTAATTCCTCGAAACTCTTGTCACATTTCTCGGTCCACACAAACGGAACATTCTTTCGGGTCAACTGCGTCATCGGAGTAGCGATCCTTGAAAACCCTTCAATAAACCTTCGGTAATACCCGGCTAAACCCAGAAAACTACGAATCTCTGTCACTGACTCGGGTCTCTTCCAATCTACTATAGCCTCTATCTTTGACGGATCCACCGAAATCCCATCTTTAGAAATCACATGGCCCAGAAATGACACCTTCTCGAGCCAAAATTCGCATTTGCTAAACTTCGCAAATAATTTCTCCCTCGCAAGAACGGATAAAACTGTCCTCAAGTGCTGTTCATGCTCCTCTCGAGACTTCGAATAGACGAGAATATCGTCAATAAAGACCACCACGAACGAATCAAGATAAGGATGGAAAACACGATTCATCAAATCCATAAATACGGCCGGCGCGTTAGTCAACCCAAACGGCATAACCAAGAACTCGTAAAGACCATACCGAGTGCGAAAAGCAGTCTTCGGAATATCCTCCGATCGAACCTTCAACTGATGGTACCCACTCCTCAAATCAAGCTTAGAGAAAACCACGGACCCTTGAAGCTGATCAAATAAATCATCGATATGCGGTAGAGGATACTTATTCTTCACCGTAACCTGATTCAACTTTCTGTAATGGATGCACAATCTCAACGAACCATCTTTCTTCCGCACGAATAAAACCGGTGCTCCCCACGGGGAAACACTAGGGCGGATAAACCCTCGATCAAGCAACTCTTGCAACTGAACCTTTAATTCCTTCAACTCAGCGGGAGCTAACCTATAAGGTGCTTTCGAAATCGGAGCCGTACCCGGCAAAAGATCTATACAAAACTCAATCTCACGATCGGGAGGCATATCATACTCGGTAGAGAAAACATCGGGAAATTCCCGGACTACCCGAACACTATCAAAGCTAGGGGATTCCTTCCTAGTATCAAGAACACTAGCCAAATACCCCTCGCAATCACTATGCAATAATTTTCCAGCTTTCATATAAGAAATTAAGCGAACCTTTCTACTCAGAGGACAAGCCTCAAACACAAATTTAGACACATCGGGAATAGAAAAAGTAACAGTTTTCTTTCGGCAATCAACGGAAGCATGAAACTTGCTCAACCAATCCATACCCAAAATGACATCAAAGTCTTGGATAGGAAGAACTACCAAATCCGCACAAAGGACACGACCACAAATAACCACATCGCAAGCACGAAAGACTCGATCAGAAATCAAGCATTCTCCTATAGGGGTCGACACCTCTAGCACGTACGGTAAAGACTCGAATGCAGCATTTAACATGGAAGCAAATTGCACAGAAATGTATGAATGAGATGATCCTGGATCTACTAACGCTCGTGCGCTCACATTAGACACAGAAACAATACCTCCAATAACGGATGGATCATCGGTAGCTTGTTGTTGATTCATGGCATAAACCTTCCCTTGAACTTTGGGCTTCCCGGCGGCATCCCGTTTCTGACCCTGATTAAAACCAACTCCTGACCCGGATGCTTGTCCTCTGTACCTCGTGCACTCTCTCGCAAAGTGCCCCATTTCACCACAATTGGTGCACTTGCCTTGCTTTTTCCAACACCTATCCTCCGCATGGCCTACCTTTTGACAAAAGGTACAAGGCTTCCTAATTTGGCTCCCTTGGTTCCCGGAAGTGGTACCCGGGTTCCTTGGGATCGGTTGCCCTCGGGACTGAGACTGTCCCCCAAAGTTACCTCGATTATCAATCCTTGGTTGTGACTTGTTCTGCGCTCCTTGCTTACTCGGGTTGGCTATCTCGGTCTTCCTTTTATGCTCCCCAATATCTTTCTCTATCAAATAGGCTCGGTCCACCGCATCTTGGAAAGTCACAATCCGTTGAGCAATAAGTTGAGTACGGATGGAGGTCTTCAATCCCCGAATAAATCTCATAGCCTTTTGTTCCTCGGTCCTCACCAAATAGTCGCAATACCGGGCTAATTCTATGAAATTAGCCGAGTATTGTGCTATAGACAACACACCTTGCTCTAGGTTGAGTAGCTCGATCTCCTTTCGGTTTTGATCAACAACCGGAATGAAATGCTCCTTGAATTTGCGCACAAACAATTCCCACGCATACACCGTGTGAGTATCATCCCAAGTAGCTTTAACACCCTTCCACCAATGCTCGGTGGCTCCCACAAGCTTGTAAGCCACGAACCGGACCTTGTCCTCATCCGAACACCCAAATACATCATAAATCTTCTCCATAGACTCAATCCACAACTCAGCTTTCCGAACATCGGGTTCCCCATTGAATTCAATCGGTTTCAACTTCAGAAATTGCTCCAATCCTTAGCGAGGTGGTGCTTTCTCTACCCTCGGACCTTGATCATGTATGGCCTTCATGGCCGCCTCGAACATGCCTTGAAACATGGCACGGGCTTCTTCCCTTGTATCATTCTGATTCTGTGCCCCACTAGAACCTCCTCTGTTTCTTCTTCCAGACATTGCGAGTAATTACCTGCATAAGACATCAACCGTTAATCACTCCGCACACTACTACCCACCTAGGTCATACTAATCCACCTAGACTTATACATAGAGCTAATGCCATAGCTCTGATACCAACTGTCGCGACCCCGGACCCCGCGGGCCCGAGACCGCAATCTGGACGTCGACTCTAATATCAGAACTGTAAAATACCGAAGTTAAAAATTTCATTTGATACCGAAAGGGTGATGATCCAAAGTTTTACAAAACCAAGTTTAATAAAAACCAAATACAACTATCATAAACTTCCACAAGTTTATGCCCAACAAAATACAAATGTACAATTCTTAGTGACGTCATTGTTAGGTACAACTATCCCAAAATGGTTACACATTTACATAATGTAAACCAACCTATAATAACCTTCCCCAAAAGAACGGATCCACACTCGACGTCCTCTTTCTCGTGATCAGCGAGACTAATCCTTAGCACCTGGGGGGGTTAAGGAAAAACAAAGATAAAAGAAAAGGGGGTGAGATAAATCTCAATAAGTTACTAATGCAACTACATGACATGCTATGATGCAATAAGCAATAAACAATAATAATTATCACATAGCACATAGCAATTATCATATATCAGATAGCAGCGGAAATAAACACATAACAAAGGATATAGCCAAGGTTTTCCAAACTGGTACATCCAAATAAAGGATCGCTGCGCAGCTTCAATAATCAACAAATCATCATCTTCATAATAGCATGAAAGCCGAAGAGAAACCCCGGTACCGGAACCAATAACCATAAAAGTGTCACAAAGGACAAGGACCATGATACAAAGTCATGCCCGCTAGCCAGATACATTCACAAAGGAACGCTGACTTATCCTTTCCAAGGCCAATCTGGAGAAGGGGTAAAGAAGGGGGCAAAACAATGGTCAACATTATAATGGACTTGGCTTTGCCATTATAATCTTTCCCATCGCCCAAACACACACAAAATACCAGCTGGACTTTCACGTAAAGGCTAAGTAATAAAATACTAGCACGATAAACAACAAAGGATTCCAAAGTAGGGAATCATGCCAATTAATCACCAAGAAGATGAAATGAACAAACAATGCACAATAAAGGTGCTTCAAAATCCCAATTCACCATTAATGAATTTCAAACACAAACTTGATCACAAAGGACCCAATTCTATCACTAAAGTGTACAACAAAGTTCACTAGGGTCAGCTAGAAGGACAACATGGGTTCTTCCATTTTTCAAACCCAAACACATTTCAACCAAAAATCAAACATTCTAACTGGTATACTAATGTACCAAAACAACTCATAAGTCTAAAAGGACTCACACAACAACATTTAACAACCAAAATCAAGAATCAAACCCAACATTCAAGATTTCACCATTTTTGATCAAAAACCCAAATAAATTCCAAATAAATTGCAAACTCATCCAAACTTCCAATATGACAACAAAAGCATTATATGAACATGATATGAACCTTTTAGCATTAAAATGGGGGAAAAGTAACTTACTTGCAAATTCTCAAAGTTGATGGATTTCGATTCTTTTTGGCTCTACGCGATCCTAACGACGATCTAAACACATTTCATGGTTTAAGAAATGAGAGAAGATGAGAGGAAGAGGAAGGAAATTAAGAGAGAAGAACAAGAAATGTTTACCTTTCACAAATGGAGAGAGAGAGAGAGAGAAATATGCTGGAGATGGGATGGAGAGAGTGAGGGAGAGGGCGAGGGAGGTGAGGGGAATAGGGAGGGAGTAGGGGAATTATTTTAAAAACTTACTCTTAGGCCCCCTCTCTCACACTACACACAAACTACACTCCCAACTAACAATTAAGACTCAACACTTCCACACTAGCCCAAATAACTCGAATAAAATGCTAGGCATAATTATTATAACACATAAAATGCACACATAATTATTTAAATAAATAATAATTTAAATAAATAAATAAGCAAATAATTAAATAATAATCATTTAATTACTAATAAAATAGAGCCTATATTTCGGGTCGCGACACCATCAATGCATCAAGTTCATTCACGACAATCATGTTGTGGTAGTTCACGCCCAGGATGACACGCAAGTCAACGACCTCCCGATCTTAGGAATTGAACACAAAGATACCGGTATTTTCTTAAGCGGTTTTGAAGTGACCCCACAAGCTCGGATCCATGCTATTGAATATGTCAAAGAAACCGATCTGATTGGGGGAAAGAGGACCAAGTATGGTGACGCGATGGCCTTGAATATGGTCAAGAAGATGAATTTCTTACCTATGTTGGGACTCGGGAAAGAGCAACAAGGGTGTATTGAAGCTATCAAAAATGATGTGCCTATTTTCGTTCCTCTGTTTGGACTCGGCTACAAGCCCACTCCCGCTGAAATTGCCAAAGCTATTAGCGAGAAAAGGGAGAGGCAGAATGCCATCAAGAAGGGAAGGGCCTATGAGCTCCCACCACTCCGTCCCTACAAAAAATCTTGGAAGGGATACTTTATTCGCAAGAGTGAGGATGTGACCAGTATTATGCCTCCTGAGCCGTTTAATGGCATGGATGAAAAGTCTTGTGCGGGATGGGAAGTATTTGATGATGTAAAGTTGTTCGATGAAAGCCTTGATTTGGGTGGTTCCTATAAGCAACCGGGCCCGGTTACTCCATGGAATATCGATGAGGAGGATGATGTCTTTGCATTGTTTGAAGGATTTAGCTTTGAAGACGGATCTGTGGTTATGATCGAGGATGGCACCGCAGAAGCTTATGACTCGGTGAAGCACCTTAAGCCGGCAGTGACACCACTTAATAACTGGTCCAAAACCACTGGCCCGCTTGCTATTGTTGACATGCTCGTAAAGAAGTTTGGATATGATCGCCCCGATGGACCGGCTTTTGAACCCTTTGTACTCTCTGGTGTTGTTTCCGGGACTCCCGAAGAGGGCCTCACTATAGAGGACCTCGACGCGGTCGCCGAGCTTGTACTCCCCTCTGTCATAAATGAAATTTCCTCTATTTCCGCTTACTCCTTGGTTGCCAACATTTTAAATAATGATTTAACAAATGAAAATCTAATAACAAATGAAGTTAATCATAAATCTTTAAAAGACATAAGCCAAGATGAAAAAGATTATTTAATTGAGCTAAGTAGGATAGCAAAACAGCGTGGGGAACGAAAGTTAGAGGCCTGTGTGGAAGATTTGTCCACTGTCAATCTGCGGCTGGACGGGGAAGTCAAAGAAATGAAAATTGGAAGCTTCATGCAAGGGGCTGACAGGGAACGGTTGATCAGTTTGCTCAAAGAGTTTTTTGATGTGTTCGCTTGGTCGTATGAAGATATTCCTGGGTTAGATCCGACTATCGTGGAGCACCGAATTCCTATTTTTCCCGACACCAAGCCGATCAAGCAGAAGCTACGCAGAATCAAGCGGCAGTGGGCCCTTCAGGTTAAGTAAGAAATCGAAAGGTTGTTGCAAGTGGGTTTTATCCGAGTTGTGGAATATCCCCAGTGGTTGTCCAACATGGTCACAGTTGAGAAAGCAAACGGAAAAGTCCGGATATGTGTTGATTTCAGAGACCTCAACAAAGCTTGCCCGAAAGATGATTTCCCGTTACCAAATATTGATATTTTGGTCGACTCAGTTGCAATGCACAAAGTGAAGTCATTTGTCGATGGAATGGCGGGTTATAATCAAATTAAAATGGCGGTGGAAGATCAATAGAAAACCTCCTTCATCACCCCGTGGGGGACATTCTACTACACTGTGATGCCTTTCGGTCATAAAAATGCCGGAACCACTTACCAAAGAGGTGCTACAACTCTTTTCCATGATATGATCCACAAAGAGCTTGAAATCTACGTGGATGACATGATTGTACACTCAGTTGAAGGAGACGCTCAGCATCTGGTCGACCTCAGAAAATTCTTTGAAAGGCTGCGGAAGTATCACATGAAGTTGAATCCTGCTAAATGCACATTCGGTACCATCCGAGGCAAAGTCCTGGGTTTCTGGGTGATATAAAAAGGGATTGAAATCGACCCCGACAAAATAAAGGCCATCACAGAAATGCCCTGACCTCGAACTCAAAAAGAGGTGAAAGGTTTCTTGGGAAGAATTTAATACATCAGCAGATTCATACGGCAGCTAACCACGATGTGTGAGCCGCACTTTAAGCTCCTAAAAAAGGACACCGATCGATCATGGGATGAAGAATGCCAGATTGCTTTTGAAAAAGTCAAAGAATACCTGACAAGCCCATCGGTCTTGGCCCCGCCTCACTCACACAAACCTCTGCGGTTGTACCTAACCATTACTGATACTGCGGTAGGAGCAATGCTTGCGCAAGAAAAAGAAGACTCCTGGGTTGAAAATGCAATCTATTTTGTGAGCCGAAAGTTACAAGGGAGTGAATTGAATTACTCAGCATTGGAAAAGGTGTGCACCGGCTTGGTTTGGGTCTCACAGCGGTTAAAGATCTACTTGCAGTCCTTGCCTGTTCAGATTGTATCCCGAATGGATCCAGTGAAGTACATCCTCGAAAGGCCAACTATGTCCAATCGAGCGGCCAAATGGGCTTTCCTTTTAAATGAATTTGATATGACTTATGCAACGCCTAAGTCCATTAAAGGAAGGGTGATAGCGGATCCGCTAGCAGATTTGGCTCTTGATCTCGAGCCCGAACCAGAAGCACAGTTTCCCGATAAAGGAATCTACGATGTTGATTGTTCAGAAAACAAATGGAAACTCTTCTTTGATGGGGCTGCCAACAAAA
Organism: Campanula takesimana; assembly: GCA_026119855.1. Classification (NCBI taxonomy): domain Eukaryota; kingdom Viridiplantae; phylum Streptophyta; class Magnoliopsida; order Asterales; family Campanulaceae; genus Campanula; species Campanula takesimana. The sequence continues at coordinate 296,748 of JAOWBW010000656.1, read as the reverse complement.
GAGGTTTCGGAATTGGAATTTTTCTCATTGATCCAAGCAATGCGCACACTCCCATTGCTATCCAGTTAGACTTTGATTGTTCGAATAACACAGCGGAGTATGAGGCTTGCATGGCTGGCCTTGAAGAGGCGTTAAACAGAGGGGTCAAAGAAATTGAAGTGTTCGGGGACTCTGCCCTAATCATCAATCAGATTGAAGGAAAGCGGAGGATCCAAGATTCGAGACTAAAACAATATCATATTCGATTAGTAGCGCTCACAGAACGTTTCTCGAATATCTCATTTCATTACCTCCCGAGGGACCGAAACAGATTCGCAGATGCGTTGGCTACCCTAGCCTCCATCATGGAATTCACTGCTGATGTCACGATAAAGCCATTCGTGGTTAGTAAGAGATCAATCATAGCCTACTGCCTGGCCATTAAATTAGAAAATGAGGAAAATGAAGAGCCATGGTACACAGACGTATGGAATGTGCTCAAAAATGGGATCTACCCTCCAGAAAAGGACAAACGGGAAAGAGTTGCAATTCAAAGATGGGCCTCCCAATTTGTGATTTTCGGAGATCGATTGTACAAAAGATATCATAACGGACCAAATTTGCTCTGTGTAGACATGTCTGAAGCAACCAGAATCATGGATGAGATCCATGGGGGACTGTGTGGACCCCATATGAATGGGCTCATGCTCGCTAAGAAGATAGTGAGGCAAGGGTATTACTGGACTACAATGGAAAAGGATTGTATGATGAAAGTGCGAACTTGTGATCAATGTCAACATTATGCTAATCTACAACATCTGCCGCCGCACGTTCTCTATTAGTCAACTGCTCCTTGGCCTTGTTGGTAGTGGTGCCCTAGGCACGTTTAATAAACGTTGTAATTGTTATCATTTATTTCATATCAATAAAGAGATGTTTTGATTATTATTGTTGTTCATGTTTACTTATAATAATATCCGTCCCTAGTACTTGTTAAGCACTAGTATAAAGGCTAAATGATCATGGGATGATCATGTTAGATTTATGGGTACTTGTTTGGAACAAGGTACTGGACATGACCTACTGTATGAGATTTATGTCATGGTCTATGTCGTACATATATCTCATATTAGTTATGTCATTTGAATCCTTAGACGTGAAGTTATTATAGTCTTCCACTTGATGAACATTATGTTTGACATATTCAAACGCTACCTTTAACCGGGAAGTTATAAAGGGTATGATTGGCATAATCGGATTCACGTAGGGAAGAATAATAAGCTAAATGGATTTGTCCCTCTTCGGAGAGATGTCAAGCTTGGGCCTCTCGTAGGAATGATGTTGATGAAATGTTCGGCCGGACTCAAATGAATTGATCGGATCAATGTCATTTGGATTATCAACATATTCGGAATCGAGAAAGTATTGAACAAAACATGTTGACTGTTTGACCATGACTTGTGTTCAATGACATCGTGGACAAAGGGATTATGACATATTCTAAAGGAATGCGAAATTGTATCTAGTTATACTATTTGGGTAGGTATGACGGTTTGCTAGAACCTAATCATATCTTATGGTTTCATGTTTGAACCCATTTCCAACTTAGTATAATCCTAGAGGGTCACACACAAGAGAAAGAATCTTTAAAAGGACTGTATTGGAATTTTGGAAATTCTGGAATTCTGGGGAAGTGGGCGACCGCATAGTATGGACTGGGCGGCCGCACACTTAGTTCAGTTTTGTACCAGTTTGTTTCAGATAGTTGTGCGACCGCACAGTGGCTTTTGGGCGGCCGCACAGTACTGTCGGGGGCAGATTCCTAATTTGATTAGGAAACGAATTTTGGACGGATTTTGACACAAGTTTCCTATTTGGAATAGGTCCTACTTGTGTATAAAAGACCAAATTCGGCCAGCACTCTTAACCAATGTTTTTGTGAGTCTCCAAAGAGTTTGAGAAGTTTTATTTTGTTCCAAGATATCTTTTGATTGAAGAACAAAATAATACATAATTAAAATTCCATATAGTCATTATCAATTGTGAAAGTGTGTTTCATAATTGTTGGTCTAGCAACCAAGATCAAGAAGCTCCTTGATATTCGTTCGTGGTGTGGATACCGCTAGAGGGTGAAGCTCATCATCTTCAAAGTTCGTGTTCGTACTTTCTTCGTGATCAAGCTTCAAATCTCCACCAAGATCAAAGCTAGAATTCAAAGTCATCAAGGGTTAGTTTCTCCTTTATTCATATTGTTGTATTTGATTTAATCATATGAACGGATCTATGGGCTTTGGGTTTAATAAATTTTAAATGCTAAATTCCGCTGCGCATGTTACATCGAAACCCAACAGTGGTATCAGAGCTCCGCTCATGTTGATTATTTCAATACCTAGATCATGTTATGTGTATATAAATTGTTTATGTGCCTTGCATGATATGAATATTGGAATATATGATGATTATGTGTTATGTGATTTTATGTGGTTTATTGTTTTGCAACTTTAATCGCACGATTCAATCGCAATAAATAAATTATGGTGGATTCAGAATTGTTGATTATTAATTTTTGATTGGATCAAAGTTTTAATAATCGGAGAAAAACAATTTTGAGACAAAATTTTCGAACTTCAAAATTCTGTACATTCTGATCATCTTGGGCGACCGCACAAAATAACTTGGGCGGCCGCACATGTTTGGACGACCGCACAGTGAGTTTTGGGCGGCCGCACATACTGATCAGATTGTCTGATTTTTGTTGAAATCAGAATTTGGAATTTTCAAGAGGTCCAACAAAACCAGTAACAAAATCAGTCTAGACGTGCTGATCTGGATTGGGTTTTGGGTAGTTGGTTTGTGTGTGGATTTTGGGGTTTGATTTTCCTATTTGTTTTAGTCTTGTGATTCTAAGATTGGTTCAAGGTTTGGATGGCTAATCTGCGTTCATCGAGATTGTGTTTCCCAAACTTGATCGCAATCAAAGTTTCAAAGATAAAACGAAGTTAGAATTATGAAGAGTTCATAATTGCTAAAATTAAGAAACAAAGTTCTTGATTCAATGATTGGAGATCCATGTGGAATTGTGGATGCAATTGGCCTACGTTCAACGAGACCATCTATTGCTTAGTTTCGGCCACTGTAGATACCCCGATCTCGCACCCCTTTTCAAACCCCGAATCGGTCTAAACCCTGAACTGACCTAGAACCCTCGATTTGGCTGTGCGGGAATGCCGTGATCCTTATCGGTGCATCGAATGGACGAACGGACTTCAAATTCATGATCAGAGCGAAAAAAACGAGTAAACAGGCAAAAATTCCATTTTTCGAGGTGCGGGATCGGAAACGGGGCTGCACCCCTCCAACTGCTCGCTGTTATCCATTCTGTGCATTAAAAATATATTATTACTTTTCCTTGCTAATTGACATATTTCAGATATACCGGCGTGACCACAAAATTATTCCAAGCAACTTTCATGTTGGGCCCGCGGACAACCGGGACACCGGAGCGCGCACAACGTAGCAGTTGCGGAGCGGAAAGCCGGAGCTGAAAAGATGGTTATCCACATTGCAAAATATCTCAAAATATCTAAGCAAGTGGTCAAGAAGAGCAAAAATATATTATTGTTGTTCCTTGCTTATGAAAATATTTCAGATATACCGGCCTGACCAGAAAAATATTCCGAGCAACTTTCATGTTGGACCCGCATAAAACCGGACACCGGGGCGCGCACAACGGAGCAGTTGCGGAGCGGAAAGCCGGAGCTGAAAAGATGGTTATCCACATTGCAAAATATCTCAAAATATCTAAGCAAGTGGTCAAGAAGAGGAAAAAATATATTATTGTCGTTCCTTGCTCATAAAAATATATCAGATATACCGGTCTGACCAGAAAAATATTCCGAGCAACTTTCATGTTGGACTCGCGGACAACCGGGACACCGGAGACGCGCACAACGGAGCAGTTGCGGAGTTAATGCCGGAACAGAGATAAGGAAGATGACTTGAATCCTTAGTGTAAGAAGGATAGATAATGATATAAAAAAATCACCTCCCTCCTCCAATTTACAACCTCCCCCCTCCAATTTACAACCAATTTACAACCTCCTTTCTCCATATTACCATCTCCCTCATCCATTATTTAAAAAAGAATTGATTCACACATCACACACACACCACTCTCCATATTCACCACCACCCTTACTTGCTCTCTCTCAAGTAACCCTAAAACACCCTCAACCACCACCACACCACCATCATACCACCATAGCACCACCACCACACAAACACTAAACTCAAACCCTTTCAAACACTAAGCAAAAGCCTTAGAAAACAAACCAAAAAAAAAGACTTCCCTTGGAAGCAAAGGGAGCACAACCTAGGCCTTATTCTCACCTTGTAATCACCTCAAAGGGTAAGATGTAGTGTTCTTATGTAATTTCTTGAGAGGTTTAGCCACTTGTTAGGCTAAACCTCCATTTTATATTCAAAGATACAATATTGATACTCTTGTTGTTTTTTCTCTTCAAATGATATTATAATGATGTTTTGAGCTCTTGAGCATGCTATGCTATTGATCTTGTGTATATATATCATGCATGAATGAGTATCAAATCCTTGTGTGTGTTTGATTCAAGGGATTTTCAAAGAACCAACTTGTTTCCCCTCAAAAAACCTTGAATCTGTCCATAGCTTGTAATATCACCTTGTGAGAACTCGTGTAATCTGACTTAGAAGCATGGATAAATGTTGTTTTGTGTTGCTAATATGTATATATATGCATGTTCAAAGTTTCATGTTCATAGCTTTTCATTTGAGTTAGTTTTGATAGGTGTTTTCATGACATAAGTGAGATGCCAATAATCTGTCCATATGGTACCTTACTGCATTGTTGCTTTGTTTAGGCATAGAAAACTTGGGTTTTGGTATTAGACAACAAAATATAACTTGTTCTACACAGAACAAGGAACATTAATATGTAAATATAATATTTTTAGCCTCAGTGTAAGAGGCTCTTTCCATTTTTTGTTTGAGCTCTCTGTTCTCAGATTTGTGCTTGTCCATTTCTGACATCAAAAAGTCAGAAGTGTTTTGAATGACTTAAACTTGTTTTTTGGACTTTAAACTCTCCATATCTTAACTTTGACATGTTAGGAGAAACGTTCATGTTTTGTGTCCCCCATGATTCCCCAGTTTTGATGATGAAAAAAGTGGATACGTTAGGGATGTATGAAATTCTGTCAGACTGGGCTGTGAAAAGAATTGCCTTGCATGCTTTGTTTGAACACCATAAAATGCCCCTAAAATCAAGGGAAAAATCATGGTAGATTTTTAATGTGTTAGGAAGTTTTCTTGAACTTTGATTTCCATATTGGATGAGTACAAGAACAGGTACACAAAGAAAGGTGCACAGCAGTCCCTGAAAATGTTTAGGGACGGAGTTTCGGACATTTATTTGTTTTGGGAATTGTTTCCCTTTTTGTGCAAATGTAAATATTAATCCCCCACCCCTTTATGTGTTTTATTCACTGTATATAAATGATAAAACCATTTTTTAAAACCAAGTGTGAGTCCACCCAAATCGACTCCCATTTGTGAATAAAAATGAACCTTCCTAGAATAGGAAGACCTCCATATATTAAACCACCATTTTTTGTTAGGGCACAAAATAGCAATTCAAAAGGCATAAAATGAATCTACGTGGCACGCATATAGAGACCATCATGGGCGAAGAGAATGCCTAACCCCTTCTCTCTTCGTAACTTAGCCCCCGAACCCACTTTCTCTAAAAAAAGGTTTTTTCTTCGTTTTTCCTAAAATTAAAATGAGGTGGCGACTCTTGCAATTAAATCACAGCATCAAGATGAAACCATTGTGCGGGAACCGAGCGCATTTCCAAAAGCGCATCAGCACGAGGCGAACCCGAATCGCTTTCGCGAGCGATCATTTCGAGGTTCGGTTTCGGGCGCGGGCTCACAGTGGCGACTCCGCTGGGGATGATTTTTTTTAAAGTGGGCTTGACTCTAAATCTTTGTGTGTGCCATGCTTTATGTGCCTAACTTGGGGTGTATATATCTGTGCCCTAACCTCTGTTTTGCAGGGGCCTTTTTTCGCTTATCTTATTTGTATATATATATATGCATTGCGTGGTGAGTGATTCCCCAAAAAAGGGGTAAAACAAGTAAAAAAGGAAAAAATGATTTTCTTGTTTTCTTTACGTGCTTTCAAAATGATTTTTCGAACTCATAGATACCTCACACACATGCACGTTTTTTGAAAAGCGTCTTAGAATCTCAAACCCGAGACGGTAAACCTGGGGCATAAGGGAGCTCACTTGACTTCCCATAGGGTCAACGGTATACTGTTTCCCCCTTAGCAGCGCATACGGTCGCTGTGATGGGTGTAAGCCAAGCTTCAAAAGCCGAAATGCGATGTCCATATTCTTTCGAAAATAACACGTCACAGACTTCATGTCGGTTTTTGTCTAAACAATTTTACTTCAATCCTATGAATTCCCAAAAGGTTATAATCGACCTCAATTGTGGATATCATGTTGAAATTCTTGGATTGACTTGAAATTATCAAGACCCTCACATAGACCTTAACCGAATGGTGGATCCCAGAAAGAGTATAGGCCCTTCGTTAGGGGCTCGGACGGCCAATAGTATAGGTGAAAAATGTTGGTCCTATACTTTGGAGAAGGTATCCACTATTCCAGGATTCCATGCGAAAACATGTCAAAACAAAGCAAAGTGCTTGTCCGGCATCCATAGGTTTGTGCATTGCTTGCGCTTCAAATTTCGAACAAAAAGAAAAACAAAAATTGGCTTCTTTAATTCATAAAGCTTCATTCCCCGGAAATCTAAAATAGGTTTCCTTTTTCATCCATCTTGTAGAGGGAGAATTTCTTCTTGTTCTCTAGCGCGACATTCAAGGTCCGTTCCAGGCACCGCTTTGATCAAAGTTCTACTCCGGTTTTCATCATCGATTATGGCCAACAAAGGACAGGCATCATCAAACTCGGCTAAGGGTTTCCCGGACTTCGATCCAGGGTATGCACTGGAACAGTGGTTGGAAAGGCGCTTGCATGATCACACCAATCGTATGATCAGCATATTCCAAGGACATCAAGAAGAAATGTTAGACCTTGTGGCTACCCTTTTGAAAAATTGGAGCTCAAAAATCTCCAAGCACTCCATTTCCAAGATGTCAATTCCAACGCGAACTTTCACTCCACCCGAGATATGGGACTCAAGACTTGTAATGATATCTATGTGGGAGCTAGCGAAATGGTGACAACAAATAATTTGAACCCTACTGCCTCTCTAGAGACACGTGAAACTTCAGTGAAACCCACATAGATCTATTCATCAAGCAGTTCGCAGAAGAGGTTTTGTCATAATGGTAGATACTTCAACAATTTGAATGCCCCATTGTCTGTGGTTTTTCAAGACCTAAGCGCTCAAGGATTGCTAAAGCCAGTGGAAAACTATCGTCCCAAAAATCCCACCTATGGAGATCGAAGCAAGTTATGCCGATATCACCAAGCCCGCGGCCACGACACTGATTCATGTTGGGCACTCAGGAAAGCAGTCCAAGACCTTTTTGATGAAGAAGTCATTGAAGTGCCCGTGCCAGAGACAAGCCGTCTATGTAACAATCTCATTGCCCAAAGGCCTGTGACTCCATGCTATGTAAAACCCCATCGGATTTTTTCACCAATTGTCAAAGCTAAGGAAAAAGGTTTGGTACGAAATGGGGATAGGCACTTTGATGAATTCGAGAGCCCGATATCCAATATCTTCTATGGGTTGGTTTCTCTAGGGATTATGAAACCTATTGAAGGATACAAGCTACCCAGACGATTGCCCAAGCACTTTAACCCCGCAGAGCTCTGCGTGTATCATCAATCCGTGGGTCACGATACAAACTCTTGTTGGTCTCTCAAGCATGTTATCCAAGACCTCATAGATCACAGAGTTATCCCAAGGCCACCTCTAAGGGCCTCATGTTCGAGTAGTTATCCCAGGGACTCGTCAACCCCCGAGGAAGGTGTTTCCCCTTAAATATGATTGGATCTCATCAACCCCGAGGAAGGTTATCCCTGTTTTGCTGGTAACAGAAGTGTGTTGACTCGTAAGGTCGTGCCTCTAGTGCATGGATCTCTTTTTGCGTGTGACTGGGCTCACCGCCCCAACTCCTAATCCTGTTCTTTTTGCGTAATACTTAGTAATATGCTCACACATCTTCTTTGTCTTCTAAGTCTAAGAGTGTGTTGTTGTCTTCGTGCTTTTATTTTATTGCTTGTCATGTAAATGTTTCAGTCAATGAACTTGCCTTATAACCAAGTGCCTTGTAAATCGCGTATCTTGTAGATCTGGACCCGCAAACAATTAATCTCACTTAAATAAAAGAAATCAATGAAATTTGAACAAAAAATTAGACTGTGATTAATTGAGATGGGAACTAGGGCCGAAGGCAACCGACGAAGTTCACAAAGGCGATCGACAAAGTCACCCGAAAAACGAAGATTTCAGGGTGCAATCAAAGACATGTTCAGAAGGGCCAATCAAACGAAAAAGGCCGAAGACTATCACAGTGATGCCAACGCAAGTGTCGGCGATTTTCCTTTAATGTATAATGTGTTGTAAATTCTCGCATTTTTTAAATTTATGTTTCAGAAGCTATATGTTTCTTCTTGAGTGAAAAAAAAAAAAAAAAAAGAAGAAGAAAGAGAGCAAAAAAGGAGAGGTTTAAAAAAAAAAGGAACATTATTCATTTACTTTGGTACATACCATTCGCTTTATTGTTTAATTCAATTGTTTTAGAAAGGATATCGCGACACTTCAAGTTTATGTGTATGCCTTCAACGACGGCATCTGGCAATTCATAATGAAGACTTCATCGCTCGTTACACTAAGAACGAGACGTGGACCAAGGGTCCGACAATCTCATATGACATTATCAATTTCAAGGAGCACCGCGCTGCGAAGCCAATCTGAATTAAAGAAGATCTTGATCTTTCAACTTTGGGCAAAGTACCATCGACGATGACAACTGGTGACTTCAGTTGGAGACCAACGTGCTCTACCAACCCCTTACACTGAGGGAGCCCAAAACGACGTAATCAATCTTGGAAAGCGAGACAACAGCGAAGGCCTCTCATCAAACGAGGTCAAACGGCGGCGCGAATCATAAGTCATGCCCAACGATGTTCTCATCTTGATTTGTCACGGTCTAATTTGAGTTTAAATGATTTGTGAAGCTTATCTAAATGAAAACTAAAATACTAATCTGACGCTATAAGGGTCCATCTGATTTTGAGGCACTTGACCATTAACGCTTGTTTAAGTCTTGAGTCTTTGATTTCAATGTGTAAGCATACTTTTCCCGAGTATAGGGGCTTCCCCCTACCCTCGTCCTTCCGTCATCTAATTTCTGTGCAAACACAATGTCGAAGATCCTACTGGGATTTCCCTTTGATTCTCAAAACACTGGCCTCGTGCCTTCCCCTGCCAACTCCTGCAAGTTGTCACAGCAAAAGAGACAAAGGAATGCTATTCCTTAGATTTCAAACTCTCAATGTCGGCAAGTGATCTCGAATGAATGAGCACGAACTGGGGCTGCATGTCAAAGTTTCGGGTTTTGTTTCAAGAGCAATGATGTGGCTTCATGACAGTACGATTTGTTGAGAATGGTTTGTTCCGGGTAACACGGAAATTCAGATGGCAGAATGCCAGGGTATAAGACAACTCTCAATGACAGTTGATTCCTCAAAGAAGGAGTATTGAATGTCAGAACATGTGAATCATGATCAACAGCAAAGCCTCGAATGTGGGATGACTCTCATAGACAGTCGGTCCCTTAATGTGGGAATCAATAGAAACAAAGTGCCATCTCGGATTGTCAGTATGGCCTGCGAAGCTCAAAGCTCTTTTCTTCAGCAACATCGGGATTGCGTCCCGCCGAGCAACTCTCAAAGACAGTTAACCCTACTGATTGGGTATTGTGTATCAGAAATTGTGAATTGCCTGCAACAGCGAGACATCGAACACTTGAATAACTCTCAATGACAGTTAAACCCCCAAAGGTTGAAATGCCAAAACATGAAGTTGTGTCCAAACGACAAATGCTACAAGAGGTTCATATGCCTGATTCAGGGGGTTGTCCTGTAGCATGACTGGGGCTTCCGTAGCCAACATCTGAGGTTGATATTTACGAGACACTGGGGCTTCAGCAGCAAGAATGTTGGGGGTCGATATCAGAAAGAACAAATGGGGTTTCTTCAGCCAGCAACTGTGGCTGACCCAACTATAGCATCCGGAGATACCGTTGAGTAATCTTAATCAAATGGGTGTTCGAAATTGACCTTTTGAGTGCGCGCGCTAGGCTTTCGGCTTCGCTTCACCATACACATATCCATACTCCTCATTTTCGCAAAAATGCAAAATTCATAATAAAGTGCAATCCATTCCATTCATGATTCTCCCTCTGATTCATTCATAAGCTTTCAGTCATTAATTGATAACAGGCAAAGTTTGAGATGTGAGCGATGCACATGAGTCAAATAAAAGAAAAAAAAATAAAAGAAAAATCAAATTCAAAAGGAATCATCGTGCAAAAGGAGAAATTTGACTTTCACCCTCCAAATGAAAAGCGGTTGCAAAATGAAAAAGGAATGTATTCTTGTCCCAATCTTTCTCTGAATCTCTCAATTTTAAGGATTCCAATCCGTGTATGTGTTCTAAAACTTTTGTTGCACATGAATGACACTCTCGAGCACATTAATGTCAAAGATATATTTCGCTTGCTCTTGGAAATCTCTTGCAGGTACAAATCGCACACCCTGCCACATCGTGGTCCCCAAAAGAAGTTTCCTCATCAACATCAATGCTAAGGGAATGAGATTTCCCTATGCCCTTTCTGCAAAATCAGTTTGACTTGCCAACTTCGAACTACGTTGGTCTGATTCTCGAAAGAGATACGTAGGCAGCTTGAATTTTCAGGCACGATCACATACTTGCAAAAAATCTTATGCAGGTACACATCATCCATTCTGCCACATCGTGATCTTCACAAGAAGGATCCTCAACAATATCGACGCTCATATTTCTGCGTAGGGAGCGAAATTTCCCAGTGACCTTTTGAAAAATAAAATGTTCGACTTGATAACGTTGAACTACGTTGGTCTGATTCTCGAAAGAGATACGTAGGCAGCCTGAATTTTCAGGCACGACCACATACTTGCAAAAAATCTTATGCAGGTACGAAGTTGGAACCACACAATGAATCACATCTTGGTTTCATAAAGAAGTTGCTCATTGCAAGCGATCAAAATCCCACAAGAGTTGCAGGAGCTCCAAAGAGAAGAAGCTTAAACTGTGAAATAATCAAAAACCCCTATTAGGAGAATCAGGGATCCAAAATGAGGTTGCAGCACTCAAAACAGTACCGATGGGTCACGCGAAGCGATGGTTCATTGCTTGATAAAGCACAAAAATCTCATCACACAGCAATTCAAAGGCAGAGGAATCTGAACAGCACAGAATGCAGCGTATCCTTGATTTTATTTTGTGCATATAAATAGCTTCAGTTGTTTATTGCCCTTGGTCTTCTCGAAAGAGCGAGATTACCTCCCTTGAACTGCGCAACGTCATATGTTCCCCCTTTGAAATGATGTTATTCCATCTTGGTCTTCTCGAAAGAGCGAGATTACCTCCCTTGAACTACGCAACGTCGTATGTTCCCCCTTTGAAATTATGTTATTCCACCTTGGTCTTCTCGAAAGAGCGAGATTACCTCCCTTGAACTACGCAACGTCGTATGTTCCCCCTTTGAAATGATGTTATTCCCCCTTGGTCTTCTCGAAAGAGCGAGATTACCTCCCTGAAACTACGCAACGTCGTAGGTCCCCCCTTTTTGAAAAGATATGTTATTCCACCTTGGTCTTCTCGAAAAAGCGAGATTACCTCCCTTGAAACTACGCAACGTCATAGGCCCCCCTTTTGAAAAGATATGTTGTTCCAGCTTGGTCTTCTCAGGCACCCGAGATTACTTCACCGAACTGCGTAACGTCGTACGTTCTCTATTTATGATTCCCATCCCCTTGCAAAGAGAGATCGAATCTCAATGCACCCCTTTACTCGGATTGTACCTTGCGTCAATCCTTGAGTCGTGATTGGTCTTAAGCCTTCTCTTAAATTGTGTGAGTCGGTTCTAATCAGAACTACGACTCGACTTGATTCCCACGGCGGGATACGTAGGCAGTTCACAACGTTGGACTCAGTCGCCAATTCTCGCAATTTTTTGGTCAAATACCAACCCCCCAGAAAAGAGAGATGGAATCTCAATGCTCCCCCCAGCAAAGAGAGATGGAATCTCAATGCTCCCCCCAGCAAAGAGAGATGGAATCTCAATGCAATCCCCAGCAAAGAGAGATAGCTTCTCAATGCTACCCCCAGCAAAGAGAGATGGAATCTCAATGCAATCCCCAGCAAAGAGAGATAGCTTCTCAATGCTACCCCAGCAAAGAGAGATGGAATCTCAATGCAATCCCCAGCAAAGAGAGATAGCTTCTCAATGCTACCCCCAGCAAAGAGAGATGGAATCTCAATACTACCCCCTGCTTTAAATTTTAATAAACCTGAACTACGTTTGGTCTGATTCTCGATAGAGATACGTAGGTAAACCGGGAAACCGGAACCGACCATTTCCTGTGTTTGATTGATTGTTTGAGTTAGAACTACGGAGGCTTGATTCTCGAAAGAGATACGTAGGAAGTCCTACTTTGGACCCAGCCGTTACACCCTAGACGAGATCGAGTGTCTCTTAGTGAATCGTAGAATCCCCTTTAACAAGGAGATTCGACGAGGGGCTCTGTAGATACCCGATCTCGCACCCCTTTTCAAACCCCGAATCGGTCTAAACCTGAAACTGACCTAGAACCCTCGATTTGGCTGTGCGGGACTGCCGTGATCCTTATCGGTGCATCGAATGGACGAACGGACTTTAAATTCATGATCAGAGCGAAAAAATGAGTAAACAGGCAAAAATTCCATTTTTCGAGGTGCGGGACCGGAAACGGGGCCTGCACCCCTCGAACTGCTCGCTGTTATCCATTCTGTGCATTAAAAATATATTATTACCTTTCCTTGCTAATTGACATATTTCAGATATACCGTCGTGACCACAAAATTATTCCAAGCAACTTTCATGTTGGGCCCGCGGACAACCGGGACACCGGAGCGCGCACAACGGAGCAGTTGCGGAGCGGAAAGCCGGAGCTGAAAAGATGGTTATCCACATTGCAAAATATCTCAAAATATCTAAGCAAGTGGTCAAGAAGAGCAAAAATATATTATTGTCGTTCCTTGCTTATGAAAATATTTCAGATATACCAGCCTGACCAGAAAAATATTCCGATCAACTTTCATGTTGGACCCGCGGACAACCGGGACACTGGGGTGCGCACAACGGAGCAGTTGCGGAGCGGAAAGCCGGAGCTGAAAAGATGGTTGTCCACATTGCAAAATATCTCAAAATATCTAAGCAAGTGGTCAAGAAGAGGAAAAAATATATTATTGTCGTTCCTTGCTCATAAAAATATTTCAGATATACCGGCCTGACCAGAAAAATATTCCGAGCAACTTTCATGTTGGACCCGCGGACAACCGGGACACCGGGGCGCGCACAACGGAGCAGTTGCGGAGCGGAAAGCCGGAGCTGAAAAGATGGTTATCCACATTGCAAAATATCTCAAAATATCTAAGCAAGTGGTCAAGAAGAGGAAAAAATATATTATTGTCGTTCCTTGGTCATAAAAATATTTCAGATATACCGGCCTGACCAGAAAAATATTCCGAGCAACTTTCATGTTGGACTCGCGGACAACCGGGACACCGGAGACGCGCACAACGGAGCAGTTGCGGAGTTAATGCCGGAACAGAGATAAGGAAGATGACTTGAATCCTTAGTGTAAGAAGGATAGATAATGATATAAAAAAATCACCTCCCTCCTCCAATTTACAACCTCCCCCCTCCAATTTACAACCTCCTTTCTCCATATTACCATCTCCCTCATCCATTATTTAAAAAAGAATTGATTCACACATCACACACACACCACTCTCCATATTCACCACAACCCTTACTTGCTCTCTCTCAAGTAACCCTAAAACACCCTCAACCACCACCACACCACCATCATACCACCATAGCACCACCACCACACAAACACTAAACTCAATCCCTTTCAAACACTAAGCAAAAGCCTTAGAAAACAAACCAAAAAAAAAAAGACTTCCCTTGGAAGCAAAAGGAGCACAACCTAGGCCTTATTCTCACCTTGTAATCACCTCAAAGGGTAAGATGTAGTGTTCTTATGTAATTTCTTGAGAGGTTTAGCCACTTGTTAGGCTAAACCTCCATTTTATATTCAAAGATACAATATTGATACTCTTGTTGTTTTTCTCTTCAAATGATATTATAATGATGTTTTGAGCTCTTGAGCATGCTATGCTATTGATCTTGTGTATATATATCATGCATGAATGAGTATCAAATCCTTGCGTGTGTTTGATTCAAGGGATTTTCAAAGAACCAACTTGTTTCCCCTCAAAAAACCTTGAATCTGTCCATAGCTTGTAATATCACCTTGTGAGAACTCATGTAATCTGACTTAGAATCATGGATAAATGTTGTTTTCTGTTTTTAATATGTATATATATGCATGTTCAAAGTTTCATGTTCATAGCTTTTCATTTGAGTTAGTTTTGATAGGTGTTTTCATGACATAAGTGAGATGCCAATAATCTGTCCATATGGTACCTTACTGCATTGTTGCTTTGTTTAGGCATAGAAAAATTGGGTTTTGGTCTTAGACCACAAAATAGAACTTGTTCTACACATAACAAGGAACATGAGTATGTAAATAGAATATTTTTAGCCTCAGTGGAAGAGGCTATTTCCATTTTTTGTTTGATCTCTCTGTTCTCATATTCGTGCTTGTCCATTTCTGACATCAAAAAGTTATAAGTGTTTTGAATGACTTAAACTTGTTTGTTGGACTTGAAACTCTCCATATCTTAACTTTTACATGTTAGGAGAAACTTTCATGTTTTGTGTCCCCCATGATTCCCCCCTTTTGATGATGAAAAAAGTGGATACGTTAGGGATGTATGAAATTCTGTCAGACTGGGCTGTGAAAAGAATTGCCTTGCATGCTTTGTTTGAACACCATAACATGCCCCTAAAATCAAGGGAAAAATCATGGTAGATGTTTAATGTGTTAGGAAGTTTTCTTGAACTTTTCTTACCATAGTGGATAAGTACAAGAACAGGTACACAAATAAAGGTGCACAGCAGTCCCTGAAAATGTTTAGGGACGGAGTTTCGGACATTTATTTGTTTTGGGAATTGTTTCCCTTTTTGTGCAAATGTAAATATTAATCCCCCACCCCTTTATGTGTTTTATTCACTGTATATAAATGATAAAACCATTTTCTAAAACCAAGTGTGAGTCCACCCAAATCGACTCCCATTTGTGAATAAAAATGAACCTTCCTAGAATAGGAAGACCTCCATATATTAAACCACCCTTTTTTGTTAGGGCAAAAAATAGCAATTCAAAAGGCATAAAATGAATCTACGTGGCACGCATATAGAGACCATCATGGGCGAAGAGAATTCCTAACCCCTTCTCTCTTCGTAACTTAGCCCCCGAACCCACTTTCTCTAAAAAAGGTTTTTTCTTCGTTTTTCCTAAAATTAAAATGAGGTGGCGACTCTTGCAATTAAATCACAGCATCAAGAGGAAACCATTGTGCGGGAACCGAGCGCATTTCCAAAAGCGCATCAGCACGAGGCGAACCCGAATCGCTTTCGCGAGCGATCATTTCGAGGTTCGGTTTCGGGCGCGGGCTCTCACAGCCACATGGACTACTTTCTTGGTATATTGAATTAGTGCGGAATTGTGGATACCTCATGGCTTAGTTTCGGCCGCACTTCTTGTTGTCTTGATTTGGAGATAATAACCAAAGTTGAAATAGTCTCATCCTCATAATTATAGAGAAACTAATGACACATAAATATCATGCTTAAATTAATGGAGATTAATTTAGTGGCTAAACTTGATGTGTAGCATGTTTATATTATGTGCTCATAAATGTGTTATATGCTATATGTGATGAACCTTCAAAGAAAGTTTTAAGTCCTTCATTGCCATGCCATGATTAAAACACTTGTTTATACATGTGTAATTTGATGTGGGTTCGCCTCCGCGAAGTACATTAATTTTATTCATGTATGAGCAAGATGAGGTTCATTAGTTTAATGTGGGCTTGCCTCCGCAAGGTGCATTAAATTGAATGGTTCCTATACGTTTAAAATGGTCGGACTTAATTAGGCGTCAAAACGGTTTTGAGCCTAGGCAAAAGATGAGATTAAACATGTTTTTGAAATTGGATTTCTCAAAGAATCTCATAAAAAGATATAAGAATCATATGGGATATGATTGACATGATTGTCTACCTAATTAATTTAGTTTTGAGCGGTCCGCCTCCGTGGACTCAAAAGTTAAATTAAAGTTGGATCTTAGCCCAATTAAATTATATTATACATTGGATGTATATGAAGGTTATATAATTTAGTGGGAGTATTTTGTTTGAAAAATACATTTTATCTCTTTAATGAAAAACTGGTACTTATTAAATTTTGGAAATTTTGCATATTTGTAGATAATGACTACTAACACTCAATCAATTTCGTTGCGATCGATCCTTGAGAAGGATAAGCTCCAAGAGAATGGTACGAACTTTATGGATTTGATCCGTAGCTTAAGAATTGTTCTTAGGCAAGAAGATAAGTTGTACATTCTCGATGGGCCTCTTCCTGCTGAAACAGAACCTACTGTCCCTAGGGCAGAAAGAGACAGTTACAAGAAACATCGTAATGATTCTAGAGATGTAAGTTGTCTCATGCTTGCTACTATGTCCTCAAAACTCCAACAAAGTTTGGAACATTTGGAAGCCTATGAGATAGACGTGGAGTTAAGAGCCATGTTTCAAGAACAAGCTAGGCAAGAGAGGTATAAGACCATTGTTGCATTCACTACTTGCAAAATGAATGAAGGGCAACAAGTGAGTCCTCACATGCTGAAAATGAAAGGTTATGTAGAGCACCTTGAGAAACTTGGCTATCCAATCCCATTGGAGCTAGCCACGGATCTCATTCTTAATTCATTGCCTAAAAGTTATAATCAGTTTGTGATGAATTATAACATGCATGGAATGGATAAGAATCTCTCCGAGTTGCATGGGATGCTTAAAACTGCGGAGATGAAAATTACGGAGAAAGGTTCTCCCGTGCTCTTAGTTCATGATGGGAAGAAGGCTGGTGCCAAAGGAAAGGGTAAGAAAGTTGTCAAACCCAAAATAAGCAAGGCAAGTGTTGCCAAGGCCTCTGAGGCAAAACCCGATTCACAAAAGGATGCAATCTATTTCCATTGTCAAGAAATTGGTCATTGGAAACGTAATTGCAAGGCTTTCTTGGAAGAGCAAACGAAGAAGAAGAGTAGCAAGGCTGCGTCGACTTCAGGTATCTATATGATAAATATTCTCCTTTCTACCACTGATTCTTGGGTATTGGATACCGGATGTGGTTCTCATATTTGTTTAAATGTGCAGGGTCTAAAGAATAGGAGACTACTTAAAAAGGGTGAAGTAGACCTACGCGTGGGAAATGGAGCAAGAGTTGCTGCATTAGCCGTAGGGACTTATGAAGTCACTTTACCTTCCGGATTAATTCTTGTTTTGAACAATTGTTATTATGTTCCGGATTTAAGTAGAAATATTATTTCAATTTCTTGTTTGGATAATGAAGGTTTTAAGTTTCTTATTGAGAATAAGAAATTTTCTATTTATTTAAATGATGTGCTTTATGGTATTGCTAATTCATTTAATGGCCTTTATATCTTGGATGTCAAGAATGAAAATAATGACAATATCTATCATGTAAATAAGAAATCTAAACCTAATGATGTAAATCATACCTATTTATGGCATTGCCGTCTTGGTCATATTAATGAGAAGCGTATCTCAAAACTCCATGGGGACGGACTTTTGGGTTCATGTGACCTCGAGTCATATGATACTTGCGAGTCGTGTCTTCTTGGAAAAATGACTAAGACACCTTTTACCAAGTTAGGTGAAAGGGCAAGCGACTTATTGGGGTTGATACATTCCGATGTATGCGGACCATTAAGCAGCAATGCTAGGGGAGGATTTCAATACTTCATAACCTTCACTGATGATTATAGTAGATTTGTGTATGTTTACCTAATGAAACATAAAAGTGAAGCGTTTGAGATATTTAGAATATTTCAAAATGAAGTAGAAAAACAACTTGGCAAAAGTATTAAGGCACTTCGATCAGATCGAGGTGGAGAATACTTGAGTCAAGAATTTGATGATCATCTAAAGAATTGTGGAATAGTTTAACAATTGACTCCACCCGGAACGCCACAATGGAATGGTGTGTCCGAGAGGAGAAATCGGACTTTGTTAGACATGGTTCGATCAATGATGAGTCAAGTTGATCTTCCAATATCCTTTTGGGGTTACGCTCTAGAAACCGCTGCTTTCACACTAAATCGTGTTCCAACTAAATCGGTTCAAAAGACTCCATATGAGATGTGGAGCGGAAAGAAAACTTGTTTATCTTTCATGAAGATTTGGGGTTGCGAAACCTTTGTCAAAAGACTTGTCTCTGACAAACTTGCACCTGACAAATGTATTTTCGTGGGATATCCAAAGGAAACTAGAGGATATTACTTTTACAACCGAGAGGACAATAAAGTGTTTGTTGCCCGAACTGGTGTCTTTCTAGAGAAAAAGTTTCTCTCCAAAGAAATCAGTGGGAGTAAAATAAATCTTGAAGAAATTCGAGACTCAAAAAATAACATTGAACCAATAGTGGAACAAGAACAAGAACCACAAGGAGTTGTGGAACCTGTTCAAAATACACAAGCAACTCGCAGATCTAGTAGGTTACGATCCGAGCCTGAGAGATATGGATTTCTCGTAATGGATAGTAATGAGGTAGAAATGATTGAGAATGATGAACCGTCAACCTACCAAGAGGCGATGTCTTCTCCTGATTCGGACAAGTGGCTTGGAGCCATGGAATCCGAATTACAATCCATGCAAGACAATCAAGTTTGGAATTTGATTGATGCACCCGAAGGTGTAAAAACCATAGGATGCAAATGGGTCTTCAAGAAGAAGACTGACATGGATGGGAAGGTGCATATTTACAAAGCTAGACTTGTAGCGAAGGGTTATAGGCAAGTTCATGGTATTGACTATGATGAAACCTTTTCACCCGTAGCAATGATCAAGTCTATAAGAATTTTGCTTGCCATTGCCGCATATCATGACTATGAAATATGGCAAATGGACGTCAAAACCGCTTTCCTAAATGGAAAACTCCAAGAGGATGTGTATATGACACAACCAGAAGGTTTTGAACAAGATTCTACAGTATGCAAATTGCAGAGATCCATCTATGGATTGAAGCAAGCTTCTAAGAGTTGGAATCTCCGTTTTGATAAATCGGTCAAAGAGTTTGGTTTCATCAAGAACGAAGATGAGCCTTGTGTATACAAGAAGATTAGTGGGAGCATAGTGCTATTCCTTATCTTATATGTGGATGACATATTAATCATTGGAAACGACATTCCTACACTTCAGTCCATAAAGACTTGGTTAGGAAAGTTCTTTGCAATGAAAGATATGGGCGAAGCCGCATATATACTTGGCATTAAGATCTATAGAGATAGATCAAGGAGGCTACTTGGTTTAAGCCAAAGTACATACATTGACAAGGTCATTAGAAGATTCCGTATGGAAAATTCTAAGAGAGGCACCTTACCAGTGTTACATGGAATTTCTCTAAGCAAGACTCAATGTCCTAAGACAAAAGATGAGCGTGAGAAAATGAATGATGTTCCATATTCTTCGGCAATTGGGTCCATCATGTATGCCATGATTTGTACTAGGCCGGATGTATCTTATGCTTTGAGCATGACAAGTAGATACCAATCCGGCCCTGGCGAAAATCACTGGATAGCTGTAAAAGCGATTCTTAAGTACTTGAGAAGAACTAAAGACTCGTTTTTGGTCTATGGAGGAATGGAAGATGATCTCGTTGTAAATGCTTACACGGATGCAAGCTTCCAAACCGACAAAGATGATAGCCGATCGCAATCGGGTTTTGTGTTTATGTTAAATAGTGGAGCTGTAAGCTGGAAGAGTTCCAAGCAAAGTACAACCGCTGATTCTACAACAGAAGCTGAGTATATTGCTGCATCGGATGCTGCAAAGGAAGCTGTTTGGATTAAGAAGTTCATCACTAAACTTGAAGTGGTTCCTAGCATTGCTAATCCAATAGACCTTTATTGCGATAATAATGGTGCTATTGCTCAAGCAAAGGAACCAAGAGCACATCAGAAATCCAAACACATACTTAGGCGTTTTCATATCATTCGAGAAATCTTTGATAGGGGAGACGTAAATATATGCAGAGTACCTACTGATGACAATGTTGCGGACCCGCTAACAAAGGGACTTCCACAAGCTAAACATGATGGTCATGTTAGGTCCATGGGTATTAGATACATGGGAGATTAGGCCTAGGGCAAGTGGGAGATTGTTGGTAGTGGTGCCCTAGGCACGTTTAATAAACGTTGTAATTGTTATCATTTATTTCATATCAATAAAGAGATGTTTTGATTATTATTGTTGTTCATGTTTACTTATAATAATCTCCGTCCCTAGTACTTGTTAAGCACTAGTATAAAGGCTAAATGATCATGGGATGATCATGTTAGATTTATGGGTACTTGTTTGGAACAAGGTACTGGACATGACCCGCTGTATGAGATTTATGTCATGGTCTATGTCGTACATATATCTCATATTAGTTATGTCATTTGAATCCTTAGACGTGAAGTTATTATAGTCTTCCACTTGATGAACATTATGTTTGACATATTCAAACGCTACCTTTAACCGGGAAGTTATAAAGGGTATGATTGGCATAATCGGATTCACGTAGGGAAGAATAATAAGCTAAATGGATTTGTCCCTCTTCGGAGAGATGTCAAGCTTGGGCCTCTCGTAGGAATGATGTTGATGAAATGTTCGGCCGGACTTAAATGAATTGATCGGATCAATGTCATTTGGATTATCAACATATTCGGAATCGAGAAAGTATTGAACAAAACATGTTGACTGTTTGACCATGACTTGTGTTCAATGACATCGTGGACAAAGGGATTATGACATATTCTAAAGGAATGCGAACTTGTATCTAGTTATACTATTTGGGTAGGTATGACGGTTTGCTAGAACCTAATCATATCTTATGGTTTCATGTTTGAACCCATTGCCAACTTAGTATAATCCTAGAGGGTCACACACAAGAGAAAGAATCTTTAAAAGGACTATATTGGAATTTTGGAAATTCTGGAATTCTGGGGAAGTGGGCGACCGCACAGTATGGACTGGGCGGCTGCACACTTAGTTCAGTTTTGTACCAGTTTGTTTCAGATAGTTGTGCGACCGCACAGTGGCTTTTGGGCGGCCGCACAGTACTGTCGGGGGCAGATTCCTAATTTGATTAGGAAACGAATTTTGGACGGATTTTGACACAAGTTTCCTATTTGGAATAGGTCCTACTTGTGTATAAAAGACCAAATTCGGCCAGCACTCTTAACCAATGTTTTTGTGAGTCTCCAAAGAGTTTGAGAGGTTTTATTTTGTTCCAAGATATCTTTTGATTGAAGAACAAAATAATACACAATTAAAATTCCATATAGTCATTATCAATTGTGAAAGTGTGTTTCATAATTGTTGGTCTAGCAACCAAGATCAAGAAGCTCCTTAATATTCGTTCGTGGTGTGGATACCGCTAGAGGGTGAAGCTCATCATCTTCAAAGTTCGTGTTCGTACTTTCTTCGTGATCAAGCTTCAAATCTCCACCAAGATCAAATATAGAATTCAAAGTCATCAAGGGTTAGTTTCTCCTTTATTCATATTGTTGTATTTGATTTAATCATATGAACGGATCTATGGGCTTTGGGTTTCATAAATTTTAAATGCTAAATTCCGCTGCGCATGTTACATCGAAACCCAACAGGCATTTCTCCACTTGGGGAATAGATGTTATTGGTCAAGTCAAACCGAAGGGTTTGAGTGGGCAAGAATATGTGCTCGTAGTTATCGACTACTTCACCAAATGGGTTGAGGCCGCTGCTTACAAGGTCTTGAATACCAAGAAGGTAGCCGAGTTCATCCGCACCAACATTTTCTACAGATATGGAGTCCCTTATGAGATGATCTCAGATAATGGAACTCACTTTGAAGGAGAAGTCAACCGATTGCTTGATGAATTCCGTGTGATCCGGCACAAGTCCTCCCCCTATCGACCACAAGCCAATGGAGCGGTAGAAGCGGCAAACAAAACCCTTGAGAACATCATTAGAAAGATGGCCATCACTTGAAAGGATTGGCCCGAGAAGTTGCCTTTAGCTTTGTGGGGATACCACACATCTGTCCAGACACCGACTAGGGCTACTCCTTATTCACTTGCATATGGCATGGAGGCAGTTCTCCCAATTGAGCTTGAAATCCCCTCCATGAGAGTTTTACTTGAGAACCAAGTGTCAGAGATTGATTGGCTACAAAGTCGCCATGCAGAGTTAGCATTGCTCGATGAAAAGCGATTGCTGGCTTTGGAGCACAACCGCGCGTATCAACGCAGAATCGCCAGGGCATTTAATAAGAAGGTCAAAGACCATGATGTCAATGTGGGAGATCTTGTGCTGCGACAAAATCCACCAAGCTATGTCGACCC
The DNA here is from genome assembly GCA_026119855.1 of Campanula takesimana. NCBI lineage: Eukaryota > Viridiplantae > Streptophyta > Magnoliopsida > Asterales > Campanulaceae > Campanula > Campanula takesimana. The sequence goes on along the minus strand of JAOWBW010000656.1, from coordinate 273,863 downwards.
TCGAGGGAAATGGAAGTCTCCATGGTTGGGCCCCTACATTGTTAAGAAGATACAATCCGGAGGAGCCGTGTTTCTGCAAACCGAATTTGGAGAAGAGCTCGTTCAGCCCTGCAACCTCAGCAAATTGAAGAAGTATTATGCGTAGAAGACGCAGAGTTTGGTGATTCCTATCGAGTCTGTAAAAAAAAAGAAGGGAAAAGCGCAAAAAAAACAGCCCCACTAGAGGTGAAAACCCGAAAGGGCAGTTCTAGATAAAAATCAGGAGGCGCGCAAGAAATTCAAGTAACTGTGTCGAACTACGCTGACCTGAGCCTCTTAGTCCATTGCAAAGAGGAACGTAGGCAACCTTCGAGTCCGGTCATTAATAATAAAAACTTTATTCCCCACGTTGAACTTGCAAACATTACATTTGAAAAAGAAAAACAAACATCACAACTTTGAAATAAAGAAAGAAACATCTTGGCGTGGCAACCAAGGATTATGCTTGAAATAAATGAAATTCCACTCATTAACCGCAATGGTTGAACACGTTCTGGAATAAGCCTGAAAAAGATCTCTCCCCTTGGATTCCCAGAGCCGGTTGCATCAGGCATGGTAACCCTTGAAGCTAGGTCCCGACCAGTCCTGTGACGTCCCGACCGATGGCTGTTGCGTGATTGATTCCCGCCTATCTGATTTTGGAAGACTGTGGGACCCATTATCTGAGAAAAATAATATCCAGACAGAATCTTTGGACCTAAGAGCTCTGAGACCGAAGCTGTGATGGTAGCATTGTCTTCAACAGTCTGAGGACCCAGCCATTCGAGATACACCAAAGAGGGTTCATAGAATGTGTCCCCTTTGCTCCAGCGTCTGCCGCTGCCGATGTGCGCACCGTTCCTATACCAAAGCTCTTTCAATAATTTGTAAATGTTGGCATCCACGGGCAAATTTTCCGGGATAGGGTGATCAGAAAAAGGAACCTCTTGGACTTGTCCAAATTGGCGGGAAATCCGTTGGCCTAGATAAAAGGTGGTAGATCAAAGCCCAGCTAACCAAACGAAAGAGTGGTCCGCACTTGTGATAATGTACCTGCTCGGGTTCCAATGTGGAGGCACCCACAGGATGTCTGCCAACCTGATCCGCCAGAAATGTCCAACCCACTCCTTGACAGTAGTACAGTTCTGCCTGTTTAAACCTCACCTCGAAAGCATGGAAGGGGTATAGTCTGGATCAAACACCGGACGAATGATTATGAGATGCTCCTGGAGCCATATCTGCAGCAGAATGGGGTTGCCCGATGTGAAAGCGTCACCCCTGGGATAGTAACCATCCAGCCCGTGCAAGGTTTCTGCCAAAAGGACAGTCATCACGTTGCTGGCACCACCTTTGCAAGAATAAACAATATCCACCATTCTTGAATCAATAAATCCGTCATAAGAGACAAAGAACAGTTCTGCAAAGAGGCACATGACTAAGGCAAAGTCCCTGCGTTCAGAATACTCTGGGTTATGAGGGGCAGCCTCACTATAGAGTCCGGGGAAGCAAGTGATATCAAAGTGGGTCTTGTGAAGGAGCCTCCTTAAAAATCCAATATCAAAATCGAAAACCTCAGCGAGCCACCGGACAGGGGTCTTGCGAGAATTGGGCACCATAGCCCTACCACGAGTTGGGTTTCCCGTAATGGCGCAGAATTCCTCAAAGGTAGGGCACAACTCATCTTGAGTAAAATTAAATAAGTGAGTACCTGTCGACCAGAAGACGGACGCACCGCGGATCATCTCCCATTGAATAGGAAGCCTCCTTAATGCAAAAAGGAGTTTGAAATGAAAGGTCTCTTCCAGCGCCGCTCGCGCACTCTCTGAGTAGGACTCAACCGTTAACTCACCCAACGGTTGAGTCCCTCGCGGTATTCTTTGATGCTAAACATGGTTGGGCTGAGATGAGCCATTTGAAAAGGGAAGAAAGGTCGGGATTGCAAGGAAAGAAAGAAGGAGAAGGTATTTGGGATGAAAAAAAAATGAAACTCCCCCTGTAAGTACCCCAATCTGAAATCAACCTACTTTAGAGGAATTCTTGGTACTATTTAGGGATAAACCAATGGGCCGGGACCTCACTAGGATAAACCTGATATTCCAGGACTGAACTGGAATTAAACTTAGATAAATCCAGAAGCTCGCCAAGTCGAGTCGTACGGAATTAAACTTGAAAACCCGAAAGGGCGGCCTAGGCAAAAGAAAGGGTGCGTCATGAAAAGGAATGGGTTCTTAACCTCACCTCAAAAGCCGAAAGACGACAACGGGTCCACGTCAACATCAAAAGTCGAAAGACGACATTGGGGCTACCTCCACATCAACGACAACAAGGACAGGGGGTTACCCCGACATCGACGACAATGACGATACCTCCGTGACAACGAGGACATTGGGGCTACCTCCACATCAGCGGTCAGGATAACATTGGGGCTATCCCCACAACAGTGACGAGCAGATTCCCTACCATTAGTAACTTCTCAACGAATGGACAAAATCCAAAGGGCCTTATGCATAACAAACCTCACGGTTAAGTTAAAATCAAAAATTTGACTAAAATTCTTTCTTAAAAGATTTGCCTTTAGGAATAAGCATTTCCAAAATTTGCCCATTTGGCGTCATTTGTCAAAAACGATGTTTCAAGAAAAATGCTTTTGAATGATTTTCCAAAATCTTGGACCTTTTCGTCCATAATGAGTCTTGAAGGTCGCCCCTAGGCTCTCCCCCGGTGTCAAGAAAGAGTGTCAGTCATCCCGTAGAATTGATTTGACCCAAGTCAAACCTTGACTCGAAATAGTCATTATAGGTTCAAGCCTTCGCCCTTGGCCGTCCGGCGTGACGTAAGACCATTACGCTTCATTAGACTTGTACTTTGGCCGTCCAGAATGACGTAAGACCATTAGGTAAGGCTTGTCCTTTGGCCGTCCGGCGTGATGTAAGACCATTAGATTCCGTGAAATTCGTCCTTGGCCGTCCGGCGTGACGTTAGACCATTAGGTTTCATTAGACTTGTCCTTTAGCCTTCCGGCGTGATATAAGACCATTAGGTTATGAGTTGTCCTTTGGCCGTCCGGTATGACGTAAGACCATTAGGTTTCGTTAGATTTACCCTTTGGCCGTCCGACGGAACGTAAGACCATTAGGTTTCATTAGATTTACCCTTTGGCCGTCCAGGATGATGTAAGACCATTAGGTTTCATTAGACTGGTCCCTTGGCCGTCCGGTGTGACGTAAGACCATTAGGTTTTGTGAGATTTACCCTTTGGCCGTCCGGCGTGACGTAAGACCATTAGGTTTTGTGAGATTGTGTCCTTTGGCCGTCCGGCGTGACACAAGACCATTGGATTTTGTTGACCCGGCCGTACTTCGTAAGTCCAGGGTAGAAAGTGAAATCGTGAAAGTCCCGGCCGTACCTCGCAAGTCCAGGATGAAAGTTAAGACGTTATCGCCTCGGCAGCCCTTGGTAGGGCGTAAGACCAGTATAGTTATGATTAGGTTAGGAAAACCTTTGTTCCCGAGAGTGGCCAGGTTAGAGAAAACCTATCAATGTGTCCCGGTAGTCTGTGATGACGTGAGACCAGTTTGTGTAGTCGACCCTCCGCCATGAGATAAGTTGACCAGTTTGTGTAGTCGACCCTCCGCCATGAGATAAGTTAACCAGTTTGTGTAGACGACCCTCCGTCATGAGATAAGTTGACAAGTTATCCTCGAGTCGACCCTCTCCGATAGAGCCAAGTCGATCGAGTCTAGCCTCTGAGCCATGCCTATTCCTCGAGTCGACCCTCTCTGATAGAGCCAAGTCGATCAAGTCTAGCCTCTGAGCCATGCCCATTATTTGAGCCTCTGAGCCATGCCTATTCCTCGAGTCGACCCTCTCTGATAGAGCCAAGTCGATCGAGTCTAGCCTCTAAGCCATGCCCATTATTTGAGCCTCTGAGCCATGCCAGCCCCCTTTAGTCAACCCCCTCCGAATAGAGCCAAGTTGACCAAGCCCGGCCTTTGAGCCATGCATGTTTAGGAAAGGATAAATGGATATCCACCTAAGGCCCATAGGTTTGAGCAACCTTAAAACCTCTCACTCGATCTACGTTAGGCTTGATTCCCTCGAATAGGGATACGTAGGAATCCTATACCTCTAGGTCCAGCCATAGAACAAATCGGCCAAGCCGTCCTCCCATTGGATTGGGATGCTTATAGGTTTGAGTAGCCTTGAAATCTCTCACCCAAATCGGCTATGCCGTCCTCCCATCAAAATGGGATGTTTATAGGTTTGAGTAGCCTTAGAATCTCTCACCCAAATCGGCTATGCCGTCCTCCCATCAAAATGGGATGCTTATAGGTTTGAGTAGCCTTAGAATCTCTCACCCAAATCGGCTATGCCATCCTCCCATCAAAATGGAATGCTTATAGGTTTGAGTATCTTTGAAATATCTCACCCAAATCGGCTAAGCCGTCCTCCCATCAGATTGGGATGCTTATTTTATCGACAACCCCGCTTTCTTCAAAAGCGACGTTGCCGAGGGGCTCTGTAAGTACCCCAATCTGAAATCAACCTACTTTAGAGGAATTCTTGGTACTATTTAAGGATAAACCAATGGGCCGGGACCTCACTAGGATAAACCTGATATTCCAGGACTGAACTGGAATTAAACTTTGATAAATCCAGAAGCTCGCCAAGTCGAGTCGTACGGATGGTTTGGGCACATGAGGTCTCTAGCCGTACTGCTGGTTTGGGCACCCTCAGCATCTATAAATTGAACCCCATGCTGATCATTTTAGAGGGGGAGAAAACATTTTGAGAGCTGTTACTCTGCCAGTTTGAGAGCAGAAAGTGAGTGATACACATATTTGAGTGGAAAGAGAGGAAGAAAAGCATAACCATCATAGGTGAAGCCTCCTTCTCCCCATCTTCTTCTTCATATCAAACTCTTTTATATTTGTTCATATTACTTGTTTATCTTGTATTATTTCTTCTTGTTCTTGCAAAGTCTTGTCCATTTCAAGCACTTTACATTTCATGCAAGTCTTGTCCATTTTCAAGCACTATATCTATATATTATATAAGTCTTGGCCTTTCAAGCTATATGTATTATGATTATATATGTATATGATCCAAATCATGAGGTGATTGAAGGTTACCTTCACACCTAGTGTGTGATTTATGGGATAAAACCTAGGATGATCATGATTTGTTAAATTTCATGTTGATGTTGTTCTTGTTTGGCCATAAGAGTCATGATTGGGGGATAAAGTTTCAATCTTTATCATCCCAACCATGATCTAGCCATAAATCACCAAGTATGAGACATAAAGATTTGATCTTTATGTTATATTTTTGTCCCTAAGGGTTTAATCTTGTATAATAAGTCCATTTTGGTGGTAAAGTTTCAATCTTTATCCACCAAAATGGTCATTTTGGTTTAAATGCCATGTTCATCAACTTTTCATAAATCTCTCCAATGATTGCCTTTGATCACACCCAAATATTTGTTTTTGGGGTTCCTTTGATGATCAAATTGCATAGGAATGAACTTTTCAAAGTTTTGTTGTTAATCATAAACTGGAAATAAACATTCCAGTCCAGTTTCAGCAAAGATACTCTGTTTTGACTGAAACTGGACTGTTTTCTGATAAACTGTAAAAATGTCCTGGAGAGCCCTCCCCATCCATACGGCTACTTTGGCCGGGGAGGGCATTTTCCAGTTTCTTCCTTTTCTGACCAGAAAGTTTGTAAAATAAACATTTTATGTTAAATAATTAACTGGTTTTGCCAAAACAGTCAGTTTCTCCCATTTTGAAAACACACACACACACATGCACTTTCGTTAACTAACATTAGTGAGACTCGGTCCTATCCGAGGTGACTTGGGTGACGTGAAACTCTTACCAAGGCGTAACTTGACCTCCGAACTAATAGAATCTCTAACCTTTTCTTTTGTTGGGTTAAATAATTAACAAAAGTGGCGACTCCGTTATTTTTGGCATGTTAACCGCGTTTAGCCTTTCGCCCCCATGACTCATCGCGTTCCTACGCGCGGGGGTGGGATCCTTACCACCCCCTCAGTAGCCGTACGGCTCCTGACTCTGACTCTGCCAGAATTTTATCTTCTCCACGTTTCCCTAGGTGGATAACCCCCCTTGGTTTCATCAATCTGCAACCCTCTCTAATCCGAGTTTGGTTCATTGTTGGTCATTAATCACGAGTCGGTGTCATTTAATAAGTGAGTTAAAACAAAATATTAACACCCCGATTTCAAAATGAAAGAAAGCTTGTGCTCGATCAGAAATGGTCCAAATTTTATGTATGCGAATCATATCCGCCACTGCATGCAAAGCTAACTTGCAGGTCACGGCACACAAATTCGATTTTGTCATCTCCCGCGACGCGAGAGACTTCAGTCAAAACTGAAACAGTGCCAATGGATCACACGAAACGATGGTTCACTGCTTAATAAAGCACAAAATCTCATCACACGACAACTCAAAAGCCGAGGGGTCTGGACATAGCTCGGAGAGCAGCGTATCCTTTGAGTGAGTTGGTTTTTCTGAGTGGCGCGAAGCGTCCGTCCCTCGATGAGTCGTTATTATATCCCCTGGTAGTCTCCTGATTTAGAGATGTACCTCAACTCGGATTGTACCTTGCGTCAATCCTCAAGTAATGTTGATCTTAAGCCTTCTCTTGATTTATTGAGTTGGTTCGAGTCAGAACTACGACTCGACTTGATTCCCATGGAGGGATACGTAGGCAGTTTACCCCGGTGAACTCAATCGCCCGTTTTTACAAATTGTTGGTCAAAGACCGATCCCCAGAGTCAGAAGTGCGAATCATCTTGATGTTGAACTAGGTCATCTCCCGGATTCTGAGATGTACCCCCCGCTTCGATTGTACCGTGTGTCAATCCTTGAGTATTGTTGATCGTGGTCTTCTCCGATGTCGAGATTGCCTCCTCTAGAACTGCGCAATGTCGTGCGTTCTCCATTTATGTTTTCCATCTAGAACTGCACAATGGCGTACGTTCTCCATTTATGATTTCCACCCCCAGCAAAGAGACGACACATCTCAATGCTATCCCTTGCAATTTCTTTTTTTTTTTAATAAACCTGAACTACGTTTGGTCTGATTCTCGAAAGAGATACGTAGGTAAACCGGGAATCCGGGACCGACCATTGTTTGTCTGTGTTTGATTGTTTGTTTGAGTTAGAACTACGAAGGCTTGATTCTCGAAAGAGATACGTAGGAAGTCCTACCTTGGACCCAGCCGTTACACCCTAGATGATATCGTTTGTCTCTTAGTGAATCGTAGAATCCCCTTTACATACAAGGAGATTCGACGAGGGGCTCTGTAGATACCCCGATCTCGCACCCCTTATCAAACCCTTTTTTTATTGGTCTAAACCTTAAAATTGACCTAGGACCTTGATTTGGCTATGCGGGAGTGCCGTAAGCCTTATCGGTGCATCGAATGGATTAACGGACTTCAAATTAATGATCAGAGCGAAAAAACGAGTAAACAAGCATGTGCTTCAATTTTTGAGCTGCGGGACCCGAAACGGGGCCCGCACCCTTGGAACTGCTCGTTATTATCCATTCTGTGCACTTAAAAATATATTATTGTCATCCCTTGCTTATAAACATATTTCAGATAGACGTACGTGACCACAAGATTATTTCAAGCAACTTTCATCTTGGGACCGCGGACAACCGGGACACCGTTGTGCGCACACACGGACAAAACTTGGACTGTTGCGGAACCAATACCTGAGCAAGAATTGTGATCATTCACGTCTAAAAAAGTTAGACATGTCACGCCCCGGAAATCAAAAAAATCCATAAGTATAAAATTTACATAATACACATCTCCAAAATTACAAAATACCAAACACGGGCGCGTGAATTCAACTATAAAATCTATACCATCAAGCAACACCTCAACGAGATTATAACTCGGAGACTAGAAACAAACGCGGAATCAAGAATAACTATTAACAAAATTACAAAAAGTGCAACCGTATATACAAAACACTGAACGACTACGAACCCACAATAAAATACATAAAGGCTCCGAAGAGCAATTATCCCAAATGCGGTCAACCTGCTCAGAAGATTCCCGCTACAACGGACCTCACAACGCTACCACTTGCTTTCCTGGGGGGTTAAGGAAAAACAATTTGAAACAAGAAACGGGGTGAGATAAAATCTCAGTAAGTTACTAAATGCATCTACATGGCATAATATCATGCAAATCAACGATATAACTGAACAAGTAAATCGCATAACAACAAATGAGAAAGCTCCCTATCGCCAACTGTCCCATACCAGTTGGAAATAACGACTAACTCATCATGCAGCACATAAGACTGAAATAAACACGTAACAAAGGATACTTAGCCAAGGTTTCACCAAACTGATAGAACAATCGCTGCGCAGCTTCAACCGATCAACCAATCAACAATAGCAGTATAACCACTGAAGAGAGCCCCGGTCAGAACCGACCAATCAATCAATCAACCCATCAAGCCATCTTTATAGTAGCATAAAAGCTGAAGAGAATACCCCTGGTACCGGAACCAATAACCAAATGAAGTGTCACAAGGGACGGGAGACATGCCACAAAGTCATGCTCCAAGTAAAGCTAAAATGCACACAAAGGAGCTAGCTCTTCTCACATCCAAGGCCAATCTGGAGGAGGGTAATAATGGGGCAAAACAATGGTCAACATCACAATGGACTTGGCTGTGCCATCATAATGTTTCGCATCGCCCAAGCACACACAAAATACCAGCTGGACTTTCAAGTAAAGGCTAAGTAATAAAATACTAGCACAATAAACAACCATTGATTCCAAAGTAGGGAATCATACCAATTAATCACCATAAAAGATGCAAACGATTACTCAAGAAGAGTTCAACAACAATAGCACAAGGAGTTTCTCATAAAAGAGTCCAACAACATTGACCATTAAAACATAATGATTCCAAGATAAGGCACGTACCAAATACATCCTAAATGTGATACCCACAAGTTAATCATAAAGAGCACAACCCAAACGGTCGCTCGCAAATGGCACAATGACTAATACCAAAACGACCCTAAACATTTACTCATAAAGATATACTAGGACTATGAACTCAACCATCTCATCACACCTGGAATTCCAAAGTAGGAAATCAGAATGAATACACCTTAAGGTTAATCAATCCGTAAGTACCCAATTGCCAATTCACGCTTTACCTCCGTCCATAACGAACCAATTCTAAACACCCCAAACGAATTCAAAGGTTACCCTTATTAGAACATGATCACGACCGAACTAAACCCTACACTTTGGTGTTCAATAACCACCCTCTAGGTACTATAGGACATCACCTAAAACCTAGACCAAGTCTTACTCGAAAATCAATTCGATTGGAACAATCCCGAATACATCATAAGATGCCCAAACATTCCCAAACAATACTTGATCAAATTACATAACACCGTTGTTCATAAAGGAACCAATTTTAATTACTAAAGTGTTCCACGGTGCCCAACTAAGTCAACTAGGATAGTACTACGGAACCTAGACCGAGACTACACCTTGATCTTAAACCTCAACAATAAGACAACCATTCTGATCTGGAACCATGCGGCCAATAGAACCATTGCGTAGTACTCGAAAATAGCTTTCCAACGATAGTTTACACGTCTAAAACGGAGTCCGTACGAAGAAGTTATGGTCTCCGGAAGATTGAACGTAAAACGGACAATTTTTATAAAGTTTCGGCCGGACATTATGAAAAATCCCTGTTTTAGCTCCGAATTTCGCTCCTTTCGTTCTAAAACTTAGGAGTACCTATATATACTTCTATCCTAACATTTAAAGACAAGAAAACTCAATTCATGTGCCTCTAAAACCCAAATAATCCCAAAGTTATTAAAGAACATAAAACTAAATTTCACAACACAAACTTAATCACAAATGACCCAATTCTATCACTAGAGTGTACTACAATGTTCACTAAGGTCGACTAGAAGGACACCCAAGACTTAGACCAAAACGCATTCTTCAATCACACAAAATAACAAATGAAAACCTTCAGAGGTACTGTGCGGCCGCCCACTCGGGTATGTGCGGTCGCACAAAAAGCCATCCAACAAGAACAAAACCTTTCAGATAGATGTGCGGTCGCCCACCATTATTTGGGCGGTCGCCCAACCCCCCCTGGTCTGCCGGAAATCGGGAGGGATGAACTGGGTTCTCCCATTTCTCATACCCATTTCACACATTCTCAAAATCAATACTTCCCACATGAACCCCAAAGTACCCAAACAACAACTAACCAAAAAGGGGACCTTAATAACACCATCCATCAACCAAAACCAAGATCAAATCCCAACATTCAACAAAATCACCATTTTTAATCAAAACCCAAAATAAATTCCAAATAAATTCTAAACTCAACCAAACTTCAAATATAACACATCAAACATTATATAAACATGATATGAACATTTTAGCATAAAAATGGGGGAAAAGCAACTTACCCGGATTTTCTCAAAGTTGCCGGAACTCGAATATTTTTAGCCCTCTACGATCCTAACGACGATCTAAACAAGTTTTATGTTTTAAGAAATGAGAAATAATGAGAGGAAGAGGAAGAAAATGAAGAGAGAAGTGAGAGAGAAAACTTACCCTTTCTTGACAATGGAAGAGAGAGAGAGAAATGAGCTCGGAGTGGAAGGGAGGATGTAAGTGAGGGAGGTGAGGGGAAAAGAGAGAGTAAGTAGGATGATTAGAGAATTTACACATAGACCCCCTCCCCTACACACTAACACAATAATCTTATACTCCCCACTAACAACTAAGACTCAACACTTCTACACTAGCACAAATGACCCAAATAAAATTGGGTATGCTTGAACTCAACTAATTCCATATAGTTTTGTGATTACTAATGTTTTTATGTTTGTTGAGTTATGAATATCCTAGATCTTATAAGTTATATCAATTTCAAAGTTTTAAGGAAACTTTATGCGCCGTCATGCGCCTCACTCATTGCGCGCCCATGTGCCTAATACGCCTAATATCTTCTGCGCGCCTCTGAATAATGCGCCTCCCAAGCGTAAGTGAGAGAGAAAACTTACCCTTTTTTGACAATGGAAGAGAGAGAGAGAAATGAGCTGGGAGTGGAAGGGAGGATGTAAGTGAGGGAGGTGAGGGGAAAAGAGAGAGTAAGTAGGATGATTAGAGAATTTACACATAGACCCCCTCCCCTACACACTAACACAATAATCTTATACTCCCCACTAACAACTAAGACTCAACACTTCTACACTAGCACAAATGACCCAAATAAAATGCTAGTCATAATTTATTATAACACATAAAATGCATACATAAATTATTAATTAAATAATAATTTAAATAAATAATTAAGCAAATAAATAAATAATAATTATTTATTACTAATAAAATAGAGCCTAGTTTTCGGGTCGTGACAAGGCAAGTGCCCCAAGTTGGCTGACCAAATTAATAAGGAAGGAGCCAATCAGAATGCGTCAAGTGGCACTTTGGGAAAAGGGGACGGAGGTATGAGCCGTACGGCTACTTTGGGTAGTTCAGAACAGCAGTTTGTTCTTCAACAACTTGGCCAAAAGTCACAATTTTGATCATTCCCAGCTGCAAATGGACGGGGATTTACCCCTAAAACTGACTTCTAGACCTATGCAAGGGTGGCCTAAGGTCATTTTCCACCTCCCTCCTCCATATGACCACCCCCCTCATCCATTATTCAAGGGAGAACACACACACTTCGTACACAACTCTCCAACTCACTTCACTCATATTCAGCCCTTTTGTTCCCTCTCAAGCCTTCACAACCCCCTCAAATCTCAGCCACTAAACCACCCATACACCACCATAGCACCACCACAAAGCAATCACTAGATACAACGCAAATCAAACACTCAAAACACCCATTCAATCAAAGGCAAACACCTTTAGAAGAAACCAAAAAAGTCTTCCCTTGAAAGCAAAGGAATCACAACCTAGGTAATTTCCTCATCTTTTAAGCTCCTTAAATGTAAAATGTAGATGATTATGTAGTTTATTTTGGGGTCTAGCCACTTTGTTAGGCTAGACCTCCATTTGATGTTCCAAGATACAATATTGATGTTCTTGTTGTTCTTCTTTCTAAATGATGATATACCATAATTAAATACTTAGATGGTTGTTGTTTTATGTTTTTAATATGTATATCTATGTATGTCCAAAGTTTAATGTTCATATCATCTCATTTGAGTGAGTTTTTATGAGTGTTTTCACCCCTTTTGTAAATGTCCAGCAGACTGTCCATCTGCATCTTCCTGTTTTGTTGCTTTGTTTATACATAGCAAACATGGTTTTTGGTCTTAGACCACAAAAGGTATTTTGTTCTAGACAAACAAAGGAAGATTATTATGTAAATATAATATTTTTACCCTGAGTGGAAGAGGTTCTTTCCATTGTTTGTTTCAACTCTCTGTTCTCAGATTAGCATACTTCCTGTTCTGAAATCAAAATGTCAGAGGTGTTTTGTGTAACTTAAAATTTCTCAATGGCCTTGACACCTTTACAGATGTAAACTTTGATATGTTAGGAGTAACTTTAATGTTTGGTATTTCCCATGATTCCCCCATTTTCATGATGAAAAAAGTGAGTCTTTTATGGATGCATGAATGTCTGTCAGATCTGGCTGTTGAAAGTTCTATCTTGCATGCCTTGTTTGGACACCTTAACATACTCCTAAAATCATAGAAAAATTCATGGTTGATACTTGATGTGTTAGGGACTTTTCCTAACATTCACTTTCCATATTGTGCAAGCATAAGAGCAGGTACACAAAGAAGGAAGGGACAGCAGTCCCTAAAATCTTTGGGGACGGAGTTTGGACATTTATTTGATATGGGATTTGTCTCCCTTTTGTACACCATTGTAAATATTAATACCCCACCCCCTATTTGTGATCTCCTTTACTGGGTATGAATGCTAAGCCATTTTCAAAACCAAGTGTGAGTCCACCCAAACCGACTCTCATTTGTGAATTGAAGCAAACAGTCCTAGAATAGGAAGACCTCCGCATATATTAAATCACCATTTTTGTTAGGGCATAAAATCAAGGTATAAAAGGCATAAAATTGAATCTACGTGGCATGCATGCTAGAGACCATCACGGGCGAGGAGAGTGCCTAACCCCTTCTCTTCTCGTAACTTAGCCCCCGAACCCACTTTCTCTAAATAAAAGGTTTTGTCTTCATTTTTCCTAAAATAAAGTGAGGTGGCGAATCTTGACTGTTTTGATTCCATCGAGAGGAAACCATTGTGTGAGAACCGAGCGCATTTCCAAAAAAGCGCATTAGCACGAAACGGACCCGAATCACCCTCACGAGCGATCATTTCACGGTTTGGCTTCGAACGAGGGCTCTCACGCTCACTTTGAGCCAAAATACTTAGAGTGTGTATTGCGACTCCTTTATCATTTGCGCCTAAATCATTACTAAATTCCGTTGTGCATTTCACTCACTCACTTAGGCGCATTTCATAACGCTTATTTGATAAAGTGCTCATTTGTAATTGAGTTTATCAAGGGTTCGAAAAGAATTTCAAAACAGCTATTCACCCCCCCTCTAGCTATTTTTCATATCCTTGTTGCCCTTTGGGACCAACAAGTGGTATCAGAGCAAACACATTTATAAAACATTTTTGTTTTTCAAGCTTAACAGCTTGGGTACCGATTCAAAATGGCAAGCTCAAAACCTATGGCAACTGCAAACTACACTCACGTTCCAGTCTTTGATGAAGATCATTTTGACGTGTGTAAATTCAGCATATTGACCCATCTCAACTCCATCGATGAAAGGTTTCATGACACTGTGGTTTATGGACCTTACATCCCAATGAAAGCGAATCCAAATCCGCGCACCAACGCTGCTCAACCAACTATTCTGAAACCAAAGGAAGAATGGACTGAAGAAGAAATTAGAAGAGTTTCAAATGATGGGAAAGCAAGAAACATTCTCCTTATCACTCTAAGCACGGCTATGAAACAACAAGTCATGCATTGTGCTACCGCCAATGAATTATGGGATGCTATTGAGGAGCATATCGAAGGAGACACAGTTTGCAAAGAGAACAAGAGATACGAAGTTTAAAAGAGATTCAACAATTTCTCTTAACTCCCCCGTGAAACATTAAGACAGACTTATGAACGCTACTGTGAAATTATCAATCTATGTATTTCACTTGGAAAGAAGTTTTCTAATAAGAAATTGAATGTTAATTTCCTTGCCGCTTTTGGATCAAGATATCTCCATAAATCAAGCACCCTTGAAGACGCTGGAACTTTGGATGATTGGACCTTAAGGAACCTTTATGCAAATCTCAAGGTTTACGAACTCAAACTTCAGCGAATTAGTGAAACTGAAGGAAAGTCAAAATCCATTGCCATGGTGGCGCATAGAGAGGAAGCGCCCGCGCCGGATGAGAAAAGTTCAGATCCCAAAATTTTTACTTCTGAGCTATTAGACATGGATGATGAAGACTTCGCTTTATTTGTGAAGAGATTCCAGAAGTTCAGAAAATTCTCAAAACCCGGCTCATTCAACAAAGCTCAAGGATCTACCAGCAGAGCTCCTCCAAAGTTTACAAGGAGTAATGATTCAAAAAGGAAAGAAGATCTTGTTTGTTTTAATTGCAGGAAACCAGGACATTTTGCATCAAGCTGCCCAATTCCCAAATTTGAGTACATGCAGAAGAAGAGAAGCCATACTCCCAAATTCACTCCCAAATTCAATCGTCACAAAGGAATGGTTGCTGAAGAAGAATCTCCATCAAATGATCGTAACACGTGGATTGAAACAGACTCGGAAGAGAGCGATGAAGATTCTGATGATGGACTTGTGTGCTTGGTGGCAAATGATGAAGATGATGTCTATGATTCTGATGATGACTACTCAAAGGATGTTCCTGATATGAAGACCTTGAATAAACCTGTCAAGAAATCTGCAGGTTTTCAAGAGGTGAAAAAGAAGAAAGGACCAACCATCAGCGAGCTCGTTGAACAAGGATTTCTCACTCCAGTTCAAAAAGCGATGGTGGATTGTTATTCTCCAGATGTGATCTGAGTGCAAGAAGCAAACTCAGAAAGAGTGAATATATTAGACCTCAAGTTGCACCTATTCCTACACTCAATCATGATGAGGACATTGTAAAGCAAGAAAAGTTATTCAAAGAGGCTGAAAAGGTAATCAGTCATTTTAGTGATATGAAGGAAGCTTTAGCACTATCATGGATGAAATTTCCCAGCTTAAGACCGAGAAATCTCTATTAAAATCTGAACTCACCCTCCTTAAGGAGAAAATAAAGAGCATGACTCCTCTTACTGTTAAAAACACTTATCTAACGGAACAAAACTCACTTCTTAAAGTTCAAAACGATGAATTGGTCATTCAAATTACTGATCTTAAAAAGATTACAAATGAGTGGTCCAATTCTCGTGTCAATATGGACGGTATCTTTGAGTCCCAAAAAGCCAGTGGTGATAAAAGTGGCTTGGGATTCACATCATCAACTAGTGAAAACTTTAAGTGTGATGTTTGTGCTGAAAGAGACAGTGAATTTACAACTCAGCAAACTCTTGATATTCCCAAGGAAAAACATTCTAATTCAATGGGTAAAGGACAGGAAAAAGTCAAGAGACAAACATTCCATTATGTCTACCCAACGAAGCAATTTGGGAAAGCTAAATGGAAAGAAATAGCTACAGATGAACCATCCTCTAGCAAAATCATTCTTGAAACAAGGCGCTTTCCTTCTACGAGTAAACATCATGCGCCCAGGAGCCACGCGCCTAATCGCCGTGCGCCTCCTAGCCCTATGCGCCCTCCTAGAAAAAGCGCTCCAAAATTTTAAAAGAAGGATTTTGTTAAGGCTAGTTCATCTGACCCAAAGAAGGATGCTATCCCAAAGAAAAATAAAGAGTTTGTGAAAACTCACGTGAAGATGTCCATGAAGAAAGAGGTCCCTCCGTAACATTTGGTAACTCTAAGACCCGAAAAGGAATAAAGGGGACCTGCTTTAATGTTTATATTTCAGGTTCTTTGCTTCATGGCTAGATCTTCTAAAGCTAGAACGTATGAATGGATTCTCGATAGTGGGTGTTCACGACACATGACTGGAGATGCATCCTTACTTGAAGATGTCCATGAAGAAAGAGTTCCCTCCGTAACATTTGGTGATAATAGCAAAGGTCAAGTTGTAGCATATTGAAAGCTCAAGAAAGACAAAGTGTGCATTGAAAGAGTCTCTCTCGTTGAAGGGATCAAGCACAATTTATTATCCATATCTCAATTCTGCGACAAAGGATTAGAATGCCATTTTACCTCAACTCATTGTCTTATCAAAAATGGCAAAACTGGAGCTACATTACTCACGGGATATCGTAAGACAAATATTTATATTATTGATTTCCATAATATGAACTCTAGTACTAATCTTTGTTTTTGAGCTAAAAGTGTGAGCAAAAATAGTTGGCTGTGGCACAAGCGCTTAAGTCACTTGAACTTCAAGTATCTATCTAAACTCAGCAGGAATAACCTTGTTAAAGGAATTCCCAAGGTTGCTGATCATCATGACAAGAAGTGTGCCGCGTGTCAACTTGGCAAACAACCGAAGCAGTCTTTCTCCAGTAAGACAAATCCTTCAACTTCTAGATGTTTGCAACTGCTGCACATTGATCTATTTGGACCAGTTACCACTGCAAGTGTTAGAGGAAATAAGTATACTCTAGTTGTGGTGGATGATTATTCAAGATATACATGGGTGGAAATGATGATTACAAAGGACAATTGTTATGGAATTCTTACCACCTTATTCAGACTGCTCCAAACCCAAAAAGAAGATGACATCGTAAGTGTTCGATCCGATAATGGAACAAAATTTAAGAACAACGATGTTGCTCGATACTGCGATGATCATGGGATAGATCACAACTTTTCAACCGCTGGTGTTCCTCAATAAAATGGCGTTGTGGAAAGAAAGAATAGGATGTTGATTGAAGCAGGAAAGATGATGATAGCTGAAGCCAAATTGCCTAAGTACTTTTGGGGAGAAGCTGTCAACACCGCATGTTTTACTCAAAATCGTTCCCTCATCAACAAACTTCATAACAAGACTCCGTATGAACTTTGGCGTGGTAGAACTCCCAACATTGCATTCTTCAAGATCTTTGGTTACAAATGTTATATCCTGTACAACGGAAACGAACATAGAGGTAAATTCGATGCCAAAGCCGACGAAGGTATTTTTGTTGGGTATGCCAAACATTCTAAAGCTTTTCGCGTTTTTAATAGATCTACATTAGTGATAGTTGAATCTGTACATGTTACATTTGATGAACATTCTCTCATTGAGCCACATTTGGCTCCAAATGTTGTTAATGATTCTGTTGAGTTTAATGAGACAGGTGCTCCTATTCATGTTGCGCCTACACTAGATCAGAATGCATCAACTCAAGGAAATCCATCTACATTAGTTGCGCTGAACTTCGATGATAGCGCACCAAGTGAAGATTCAGCTGCACCGTACAATGCGCCTGTATTCACTCCTGCACCCCACTCAAATGTTACGCCTGGTGTCACTCCCATTTTCAATGCTGAACCAGTTCAACCCCCTAACTTTGATGATTTTGAAGCTGGTGAAGATGTACAAATTGAAGATCTTCAAGTTACTACAACCCAACCTAACTTACCTCCTGAAATTCGTGAAGTTAGAGGTCACCCAATCAATAATATCCTTGGTGACCTACATGTTGGTGTTCGTACAAAGAGAGCTACAAACTTTGATGCTTACACTGCATTTATCTCTCAAATTGAACCGAAGAAGGCTGATGAAGCGCTCCAAGATCCGAATTGGGTTGTTTCAATGCAAGAAGAACTCAATCAATTTGAACGATGTAATGTTGGGACTCTTGTTCCAAGACCTCATGATCAAGGAGTGATTGGTACGAAATGGGTGTTCAGAAACAAGATTGGCAAGAATGGAGCCATCACGAGAAACAAAGAAAGGTTGGTTGCACAAGGCTATAGGCGAGAGGAAGGAATTGACTATGATGAAACTTTTGCGCCCGTAGCAAGACTTGAAGTTATCAGACTCTTTCTAGCTTACGCCGATCACAAGAACTTCAACTTATATCAAATGGATGTGAAGAGCGCGTTTCTAAATGGTGAACTCCACGAACAAGTCTACGTAGTTCAACTACCTGAGTTTGAAGATTCACAATTTCCAAATCATGTCTACAAATGCCAGAAAGCTTTGTATGGGCTCAAGCAAGCGCCAAGAGCATGGTATCATACACTATCCAAGTTTCTTATTGAGAAAGGCTTCACTCGCGGTAAAATCGATACAACTCTTTTCATTACCAAATATAATGGTCATAAATTACTTGTTCAAATTTATGTTGATGATATTATATTTGGTTCTACTAATGAATTGTTGTGCAAGCGCTTTGAGAAACTAATGAAGAGCAAGTTTGAAATGAGCATGATGGGAGAACTCACATTCTTCCTCGGGCTCCAAATCAAGCAAATGAATGAAAGCATCTTTATCAATCAAGCCAAGTACACAAGGGATCTAATCAGAAAGTTTGGACTTGAAAATGCTAAAGCATACGACACTTCAATGGCTACCGGCAACAAACTCGACAAAGATTTAAAAGGTAAAAAGGTTGATCAAACGCTCTATCGAGGTATGATTGGCTCACTCCTTTATCTTACTGCTAGCAGGCCCGATATAATGTTTAGTGTTTGTGTTTGCGCTCGTTATCAATCTGACCCTAGAGAAGCGCACTTGATTGCTGTGAAACGTATTATACGATATCTCTCCAGCACTGTTAGCCTTGAACTTTGGTATACCAAAGATTCAAATTTTAAACTTGTATACAGCGTGCACTATTGATAGGAAAAGCACAAGTGGCACTTATCATTTCCTCGGATATCGACTTGTGTCATGGGCGAGTAAGAAACAAGCTTCAGTGTCTGTCTCAACAACAGAAGCAGAATATATCGCTGCGGGAAGTTGTTGCTATCAGATTCTATGGATGAAGCAGCAATTGGTGGACTATGATATAATCGAAGAAAATTGTCCCATCTACTGCGACAATACATCAACAATTGCGGTTTCTGAAAATCTAGTCATGCACTCCAAGACAAAACACATCGACATCAAATATCACTTCCTCAAAGACCACGTAGAAAAAGGCAACATTCATTTGGAACACGTGGGAACCGACTTTTAAATCGCCGACATTCTTACGAAAGCACTTGACGTGAAACGGTTCATCTTTTTGAGAGGTGAAATGGGTATGCTTGAACTCAAATAATTCCATATAGTTTTGTGATTACTAATGTTTTTATGTTTGTTGAGTTATGAATATCCTAGATCTTATAAGTTATATCAATTTCAAAGTTTTAAGGAAACTTTATGCGCCGTCATGCGCCTCACTCATTGCGTGCCCATGTGCCTAATACGCCTAATATCTTCTGCGCGCCTCTGAATAATGCGCCTCCCAAGCGTACATTTATGATTGCGGCTCAATCAATGCTCCCTCATTTATTATTTCAATGATTGAGCGTATTCAATTTTTACACAAGTACCAGGTATGTATGTTGTTATTTATTATGGAGAATCTTTGTCTTTTGACATTCCAAAATTGTTCAAGGGTACTTATGCAATTAATTTTCCCTCGTTTTCCGTTTTTCAAAATTTTTATTTTTTGGGGATATATTTCTTGCATCTCAAACTTACACTAAAACAGATGTTTTTGGTGTTTGTGCAAAAATTGGTCATAATTGTTCATACACTTTTGAGGGAAGTGTGACAGTTTCTACACACTTGGTGTCATATCAATCGTACTTTGTGTCATTCCTCATTAATTAGCCGTACTTTTTATGTCACCTCCCATTAAATGGCTGTCCTTTCATATGACACAACCATTAATACCCATCTCTTCAACTTCAAATTTTTCTAAAAACCTAACCTATATATTTGACCTCTCACCTCCTCCCTTTTCTTTTTCATCATTACCTACCTTCTCTCTCTCTCTTTCTCTCTCTCAGACACAACCCCTCTTTCCAGACTCTCTCTCAGCCGTCTCTCTCTCTCTATCTACTCTATATTTCTCCTTTTTCTTCTCCATTTCTCTTCATTTCTTCATATATATATACATTAATGGGTCCTAAGAAAGCATCTAAAGCATCACAAGACGAAATGGTATGGATTCCTAAACTCAAACCTCTTTAATTTCTGCCATTTTCGATTTCTGCTTGTGTTCGTTTTTTTTTGAAAACCGAAAAGTCACTTTTCTTGATTAATCTTGTTTCGGTTCTCCGTTTTCAAAATCGTTTGTTGGGTTTTGTTCGTATTGGGATTTCGAGTCTTTATAACTAAACTTTACGACGATCAATGCACTATATTTTGCGAATCTGAAAAATCTCCATTTTGTTTTTCAAAAATTTCGTCTCTTTAAATCCTCTTTCTGGATTTGTTATTGATTTGTTCTTGTTTTGGTTTACATATTTGTGATTCTTGTGTTCATGCGGTCGTTTTGACATATTTTTTGTTTGATTTGGTGAAGTATCACATTTTATGTGTTCTTGGTGTTCTTCGAGCACTCAAAAGCATGCTCTTCGTGTTCTTCATTTTTTTGCATGACTTGGGTTTTTTGTTTTTCAAAACTTGTTTTCGAAAATTTGCATATTTTGACTCTTATTGCTTTCTTGTTTATGATGTTTACTTGTTTGTGATATTTTGTGTGTTTTTATACTAAGTACAAATTAATCACATAGTTATGCGCCTAAATTCATACTTAGTCAAATTTTCATGTTTAATTTTTCCTTAGTATTTTCATAGAACCATACTAATGCGCCTTGTATATCTATGCGCCTCCAAAATTTCATGCGCCTACTACAATCATGCGCCTTGAATCACTGCGGTATCTTATGCACCTATGATTCTCTGCGCCTGATTCTTCTACGCGCCTCAAATTTTTTATGCGCCTATTTTACTTTGCTCATTGTTATGCTTCTATCGGCCCGTTTGTCGCAGCTGATGGCTGATAGTGTGTAATCCCCGTCTTATCCCTAGGGCTCATGCATTGTACTAAATGTAAAGACATGTAAATAAAATATTAATTAATTACATACAAAAAAACAAATAAAAATATTGTACATGAATGTATCTGTTTGTTCTCCTCTCTCTCTCTCGCTAACAAATGTAGGAATAAGGACTACATCTAGTCCGAGTCAGAATCCTCAATATCAACATCCTCCTCCTCATCATCACTATCACCATCATTACCACGGCCCCGTTGCTTCACATAGTGGGATCCACCGGCTCCTGAGCCTCTACCTCTGACAGACCTCCGGCGGGCACGGGATGAGGAAGCAGCCTCTGTAGGTGTTCTCTCTCTGCACGGCGGCACCACCACATCCTCCTGACGGCAGGT
This sequence comes from Campanula takesimana, assembly GCA_026119855.1. Classification (NCBI taxonomy): domain Eukaryota; kingdom Viridiplantae; phylum Streptophyta; class Magnoliopsida; order Asterales; family Campanulaceae; genus Campanula; species Campanula takesimana. The sequence continues at coordinate 252,333 of JAOWBW010000656.1, read as the reverse complement.
ACGAGCAGCGGCCAAGCTCTGAAATAAACGCTAAAAAATGTTGCCCCGACGGACAGAGCGGATATACGCCTCCCGAGTAGGGATGGCAATTTGACCGAATCCGATCCGTACCGAAGGCGATCCGATCCGAAAAAATAGGGTTTGGTTTGCAATTTTTAAAACCCGAGCGAGTTCGGATCGGATTCGGATCATGCTGATGATCCGATCCAAACCCGACCCGTTCCGAACCATAATAATCCGATCCGAACCCGACCCGAACCCTTAATAAATGGTGAATTTTAAATATTATCTTAAATTTTATTTTTTCTAATTTGTGTTTGTAAGTGAGATTTGGAGGATTTTAGACTATTTTCCATACAACATTCAACATTGTGATTAAAAATATATTTTAATTAATTAATTTTGAGCTAAAAAATAGACTTTTAATAAGATTCAGGTCGGATCGGGTTGGTCACGGATTCTTGAATTTTCGGATCGTATCGGGTTCGGATCGGTGTATTTGAGATTTGGATTGGGTTCGGGTCGGCCATGATCCGATCTGAACCCGACCCGTTGCCATCCCTACTCCCGAGTCACCTGGGAAAAATAAGCACAGTTCAGATACAAGTCTAAAGTGTGTGTATGCAAGATAGAAATGAAAAGCAAAGGGTATCATACCGTAACCTCATCAGCCTCAGTCGGAGTCAGATCGAAATCCACCTAGACACCGCCCCGTTGCATCCGAATACTGTCAGGGAACCGCGGCATATCCATACCATATCTAGACCCTCTACTCGAGCTATCCGGATAGGCACCAGTCTGCCTCCTCGCCAACACCTATGGGCTCACCAGCACATGCTCTACGAACCACTCATAGTCAGCCCCACTCTGGTACAAATGGGCCGGAGTCCTCACCCGGTAGTCACCGCTCGTCCTCAGCCTAGCTGGATACAGCATGTTCCTCGGTGGCTCAAGCGGGGCCCACACAACAGGATGTTGACCATGTTGCCTGCAGAATCTCTCGCCAAGGTACATGGCATCTCCAATCAGTCCTACCAGAAAGCAGTGGGAAGTAGTAAACTCTTGGGCCTGACCGACCCCTGCCAGCACCAGATCCGACCAAGGGAAGAACTGAAAGTCCTCATGCAGCGGACCACTCAGCCTCGAAGCAAAAATCCCAAGATCCGGAGTCTTCCTGGCCTTGCTGCTGTTGGAGTAAAGATCTTAAAGGAGACAAAAAGAAGAAAAAACCGCACAGGATTCCAGGCGGGCACTCGAGGCTTACCAGGCGGGCGCCTGGCTTGGATAGAAGGTCTGGTATTTTGGCGAGAGATGTAGGCGGGCGCCTGGGTGTCACCAAGCGGACGCCTGGTCGCCGGGTAAGGAAAACGCCGTATGCAGTTTTTTCGGGTTTTCTTATATGTCTAGGTTTAGGACTCATCCTAGTGCAAAATAGAGGATCTAGAATGGTTGGAGGGGTTTTCCACAACAACTGGTATCTAGAGCTCTGGTTTATCGATTCGGGTTTATCAGACGATTAGGGTTTGTTCAAGCAATCAAGAATGGGCAAGGATAAACAAGCGGTGGAGAAATTCGATTTAGTATACTCTAAGGATAGAATTGGGTCCTTTGTGATTAAGTTTGTGTTGGAAATTTATTAAGTGTTAATTGAGATTGTTGGAACACTTTATTGATTGGATTTGATTCCTTTGTGAATAAATATGATATGGAATTTGATTTAGTATCATTTTGGGAATGTGGTTCATCTTTGATGTGCGGTTTGCATTGGTTTACTTTTGTGGTGATTTAATTGGATTGGTTCCCTACTTTGGAACCTTAAGTTGTGTATTCATGCTAAATTATTATTACTTAGCATTTATTTGGAAGCCCAGCTGGCATATTTGTTGCATCGGGCGATGGGAAAGATTATAATGGCAAAGCCAAGTCCATTATAATGTTGACCATTGTTTTGCCCCCTTCTTTACCCTTTTCCAGATCGGCCTTGGAAAAGTCAAGTTAGCGTTCCTTTGTGAATGTATCTAGCTAACGGGCATGACTTTGTGTCATGGTCCTTGTCGTTTGTGACACTTTTATGGTTATTGGTTCCGGTACCGGGGGTTTTCTCTTCGGCTTTCATGCTATTATGAAGATGATGATTTGTTGATTATTGAAGCCGCGCAGCGATCCTTTATTTGGATGTTCCGGTTTGGAAAAACCTTGGCTATATCCTTTGTTATGTGTTTATTTCCGCTGCTATCTGTTATGTGATAAATGCTATGTGCTACGTGATATTTATTATTGCTTATTGCTTCTTGCATCATAGCATGTCATGTAGTTGCATTAGTAACTTATTGAGATTATCTCACCCCCTTTTCTTTTATCTTTGTTTTTCCTTAACCCCCCCCAGGTGCTAAGGATTAGTCTCGCTGATCACGAGAAAGAGGACGTCGAGTGTGGATCCATTCTTTTGGGAAGGTTGTTATAGGTTGGTTTACATTATGTAAATGTGTAACCATTTTGGGTAGTTGTACCAAACAATGACGTCACTAAGAATTGTATAATTGTATTTTGTTGGGCATAAACTTGTGGAAGTTTATGATAGTGGTAATTGGTTTTTATCAAACTTGGTTTTGTAAAACTTTGGATCATCACCTTTTGGTATCAAATGGAATTTTTAACTTCGGTATTTCATAGTTTTGGTTTTAAGTCGACGTCCAGATCGCGGTCTCGAGCCCGCGGGGTCCGGGGTCGTGACAGTTGGTATCAGAGCTATGGCATTAGCTCTAAGTATAAGTCTAGGTGGACTAGTATGACCTAGGTGGGTAGTTGTGTGCGGAGTGATTAACGGTTGATGTCTTATGCAGGTAATTACTCGCAATGTCTGGAAGAAGAAACAGAGGAGGTACTAGTGGGGCACAGAATCAGAATGATACAAGGGAAGAAGCCCGTGCCATGTTTCAAGGCATGTTCGAGGCGGCCATGAAGGCCATACATGATCAAGGTCCGAGGGTAGAACAAGCACCTCCCCGCTATGGATTGGAGCAATTTCTCAAACTTAAACCGGTTGAATTCAATGGGGAACCCGATATAAGGAAAGCTGAGTTGTGGATTGAGTCTATGGAGAAGATTTATGATGTGTTTGGGTGCACGGATGAGGACAAGGTCCGGTTCGCGGCTTATAAACTTGTGGGAGCCGCCGAGCATTGGTGGAAGGGTGTTAAAGCTACTTGGGACGATACTCACACGGTGTATGCGTGGGAGTTGTTTGTGCGCAAATTCAAGGAGCATTTTATTCCGGTTGTTGATCAAAACCGAAAGGAGATCGAGCTACTCAACCTGGAGCAAGGTGTGTTGTCTATAGCACAATACTCGGCTAAGTTCATAGAATTAGCCCGGTATTGCGACTATTTAGTGAGGACCGAGGAGCAAAAAGCTATGAGATTCATTCGGGGATTGAAGACCTCCATCCGTACTCAACTTATTGCACAACGGATTGTGACATTCCAAGATGCGGTGGACCGAGCCTATTTGATAGAGCAAAATATTGGGGAACATAAGAGGAAGACCGAGGTGGCCAACCCGAGTAAGCAAGGAGCGCAGAGCAAGTCACAACCAAGGATTGATAATCGAGGTAACTTTGGGGGACAATCTCAGTCCCGAGGGCAACCGATCCCAAGGAACCCGGGTACCACTTCCGGGAACCAAGGGAGCCAAATTAGGAAGCCTTGTACCTTTTGTCAGAAGGTAGGCCATTCGGAGGATAGGTGTTGGAAAAAGCAAGGCAAGTGTATCAATTGTGGTGAAATGGGGCACTTTGCGAGAGAGTGCACGAGGTACCGAGGTCAAGCATCCGGGTCAGGGGTTGGTATTAATCAGGGTCAGAAAGGGATGCCGCTGGGAAGCCTAAAGTTCAAGGGAAGGTTTATGCCATGAATCAACAACAAGCTACCGATGATCCATCCGTTATTGGAGGTATTATTTCTGTGTCTAATGTGAGCGCACGAGCGTTAGTAGATCCAGGATCATCTCATTCATACATTTCTGTGCAATTTGCTTCCATGTTAAATGCTGCATTTGAGTCTTTACCGTACGTGCTAGAGGTGTCGACCCCTATAGGAGAATGCTTGATTTCTGATCGAGTCTTTCGTGCTTGTGATGTGGTTATTTGTGGTCGTGTCCTTTGTGCGGATTTGGTAGTTCTTCCTATCCAAGACTTTGATGTCATTTTGGGTATGGATTGGTTGAGCAAGTTTCATGCGTCCGTTGATTGCCGTAAGAAAACTGTTACTTTTTCTATTCCCGATGTGCCTAAATTTGTGTTTGAGGCTAGTCCTCTGAGTAGAAGGGTTCGCTTAATTTCTTATTTAAAAGCGAGAAAATTATTGCATAGTGGTTGTGAGGGGTATTTGGCTAGTGTTTTTGATACTAGGAAAGAACCCCTAGTTTTGATAGTGTTCGGGTAGTTCGGGAATTTCCCGATGTTTTCTCTACCGAGTATGATATGCCTCCCGATCGTGAGATTGAGTTTTGTATAGATCTTTTGCCGGGTACGGCTCCGATTTCGAAAGCACCTTATAGGTTAGCTCCCGCAGAGTTGAAGGAATTGAAGGTTCAGTTGCAAGAGTTGCTTGATCGAGGGTTTATCCGCCCTAGTGTTTCCCCGTGGGGAGCACCGGTTTTGTTGTGCGGAAGAAAGACGGTTCCTTGAGATTGTGCATCGATTACCGGAAGTTGAATCAGGTGACGGTGAAAAATAAGTACCCTCTACCCCACATTGATGATTTGTTTGATCAGCTTCAAGGGTCCGTGGTTTTCTCTAAACTTGATTTGAGGTGTGGGTACCATCAGTTGAAGGTTCGATCAGAGGATATTCCGAAGACTGCTTTTCGCACTCGGTATGGTCATTATGAGTTCTTGGTTATGCCGTTTGGGTTGACTAACGCGCCGGCCGTGTTTATGGATTTGATGAACCGAGTTTTCCATCCCTATCTTGATTCGTTCGTGGTAGCCTTCATCGACGACATTCTTGTTTTCTCTAAATCTCGAGAGGAGCACGAGCGGCACTTGAGGACAATTTTATCCGTTCTTGCGAGGGAGAAATTATTTGCGAAGTTTAGTAAATGTGAATTTTGGCTCGAGAAGGTGTCATTTCTGGGCCATGTGATTTCGAAAGATGGGATTTCGGTGGATCCTTCAAAGATAGAGGCTATAGTGGATTGGAAGAGACCCGAATCAGTGACAGAGATTAGAAGCTTTCTTGGTTTAGCCGGGTATTACAGAAGATTTATTGAAGGGTTTTCGAGGATCGCTACTCCGATGACTCAATTGACCCAGAAGAATGTTCCGTTTGTGTGGACCGAGAAATGTGACAAGAGTTTCGAGGAATTGAAGAAGAGGTTGACTACCGCACCAATCTTGAGTTTGCCTAATGGGAGCGATGGCCTAGTGATTTATAGTGATGCTTCGAAAGAGGGTTTGGGTTGTGTGTTGATGCAGAATGGGAAAGTAATTGCTTATGCTTCGAGGAAGTTGACCCCTAGTGAACAGAATTACCCCACTCATGATATGGAGTTGGCCGCGATAGTCTTTGCGTTGCACAAATGGAAGCACTACCTTTATGGGGCGAAGTTTGAAATTTTTACCGATCACAAGAGTTTGAAGTACCTATTCTCTCAGAAGGAATTGAATAACCGACAGCGCCGATGGATGGAATTATTGAAGGATTATGATTGTACGATTTCTTATCATCCGGGGAAGGCGAATGTGGTAGCCGATGCGATTAGTAGAAAGTCTTATGTGGCTTCGATGATGGTTCGAGAATGGAAAATGCTTGAGGATGTTCGAGATTGGTCTCCTCGTGAATCGAGTCATGGGGCTATTTTTGCGAATATTAGGGTATCTCCGACCCTAATTCAGAGGATAAAGGAAGCTCAGAAAGAGGATCCCGAGTTGGTGAAGATAATGGGTAAATTGAAGGAAAAGAACTTCGAGGATTTTTCTATGAGTTCGAGTGGAGTTTTGACTTTTCGTGGTCGTTTGTGTGTTCCGGATGTTGATGGAATTAAACAGAGAGTTCTTGATGAGGGTCACAAATCGAGGTATACTATTCACCCGGGTAGTACGAAGATGTATCAGGATTTGAAGCAACAATTTTGGTGGATTAATATGAAAAGGGAGATAGCGGAGTATGTTTCGAAGTGTTTAACTTGTCAGCAGGTCAAAGCCGAGCATCAGAGACCCGCGGGATTACTTCAGCCGTTAGAGATTCCCGAGTGGAAATGGGAGCATGTGACTATGGATTTCGTTACGGGACTACCTCGTACCCGTAGGAAGTATCACAGTGTTTGGGTAATAGTGGATAGATTGACCAAGAGTGCCCATTTCTTGCCTATTGACATCAGATATTCGATGGAGAAGCTTGCGACCCTTTTCATTGATGAGATTGTGAGATTGCATGGAGTTCCGGTTAGCATTGTGTCAGATCGAGACCCGAGGTTTACTTCTAGATTCTGGAAGGCGTTTCAGGAAGCTTTGGGTACAGATTTGCGTTTCAGTACAGCTTTTCATCCCCAGACCGACGGTCAATCCGAGAGGACCATTCAGATTTTGGAGGATATGTTGCGAGCTTGTGCGATAGACTTCTCCGATTCTTGGGATTCGCACCTACCGTTAGTGGAATTCTCTTACAACAACAGTTATCAGGCTAGTATCGAGATGGCGCCGTTTGAGGCCTTGTATGGAAGGAAATGTAGATCGCCTATTTGTTGGGATGAGGTTGGTGAAGCGAAGATCGTGGGTATTGATTTGATTCGGGATTCGGTTGAGAAAGTTAGAGTTATCCGGGATCGATTGAAGACAGCTCAGAGTCGACATAAGAGCTATTCAGATAACCGAAGGCGAGATCTTAGTTTTCAGACCGGTGATTTGGTGTTCTTGAAAGTATCTCCAAAGGTAGGTATTCGTAGGTTCGGGAAGAAGGGTAAATTGGCTCCGAGGTTTATTGGCCCGTTTGAGATTTTGGGAAAGGTTGGACTTCTAGCGTATCGTCTCGCGTTACCTTCATCCTTAGACCGATTGCACAACGTCTTTCACGTTTCTATGCTTCGGAAGTACGTTCATGATCCATCTCACGTGTTACCGAGGGTACCGGAGGATATTGAGCCCGATATGACTTATGAGGAACGACCGGTTCGGATCTTAGATTCTAAGGTCCAAGAATTGAGGAGCAGAAGCATTACGTTGGTTCGAGTTCTTTGGAGGAATCATAACATCGAGGAGTCGACGTGGGAGCTCCGAGATGAGATCGAGAGGAAATTTCCTTGGCTTTTTGTTTAAGGTGAGTCTCGTTAAAATTCGGGTCGAATTTTCTTTAAGGGGGAGTGAATGTCACGACCCGAAATCTAGACTCTATTTTATTAGTAATAAATAATTATTATTTGTTTATTTGCTTATTTATTTATTTAAATTATTATTTATTTAAATAATTATGTGTGCATTTCATGTGTTATAATAATTATGCTTAAGCATTTTATTTGGGTCATTTGGGTTAGTGTGGTATTGTTGGGTCTTAGTTGTTAGTGGGGAGTATTGAGTTGGGTAGTATTAGAGGAGGGGGTCTTTGTGTAAGTTTTTAAATCATACTCCTACCCTCTCCCTACACCTCCTTCTCCCTCATACACTCCACCCCCCCCTCATCATCTTCCCAGCCCACTTCTCTCTCTCTCTCCATTTTTGGGTAAGTTTTCTTCCTTTACTTCTCTCTTCATTTTCTCCATCTTCCTCTTGTAATCTCTCATTTCTTAAAACGTGAACCTTGTTTAGATCGTCGATAGGATCGCGTAGAACCAAAAAGAATCGAATTCCGTCAACTTTCATTATTTTCAAGTAAGTTACTTTCCCCCCATTTAAATGCTAAAATGTTCATATCATGTTTAGATAATGTTTGATGTGTTATGTTTGAAGTTTGGTTGGGTTTTGAATTTATTGAGAATTTATTTTGGGTTTTGATCAAAAATGGTGAAATCTTGAATGTTGGGTTTGATTCTTGATTTTGGTTGTTAAATGTTGTTGTAGGAGTCTTTTTAGACTTATTAGTTGTGTTGGTTCATTAGTATGCTAGTTAGAAGGTTGAAATTTTGGTTGAAATGTGTTTTGGGTTAAAATTTGGAAGAACCCAGTTGTTCTTCCCGATTTCCGGCAGGCCAGAGCTTTGTGCGACCGCCCAAAAATGTCTGGGCAACCGCACATCTATCTGAGAGCTTTTGTTCTTGTTTTGAAGGATTTTGGGCGACCGCACAGTCCCTTTTGGGCGACCGCACAGAACCCCTGAAAGTTTACATTTGTTAATTTTGTGTGATTGAAGAATGCGTTTTGATCCAAACCTTGGGTGTCCTTCTAGTTGACCTTAGTGAACATTGTAGTACACTCTAAGGATAGAATTGGGTCCTTTGTGATTAAGTTTGTGTTGGAAATTTATTAAGTGTTAATTGAGATTGTTGGAACACTTTATTGATTGGATTTGATTCCTTTGTGAATAAATATGATATGGAATTTGATTTAGTATCATTTTGGGAATGTGGTTCATCTTTGATGTGCGGTTTGCATTGGTTTACCTTTGTGGTGATTTAATTGGATTGGTTCCCTACTTTGGAACCTTAAGTTGTGTATTCATGCTAAATTATTATTACTTAGCATTTATTTGGAAGCCCAGCTGGCATATTTGTTGCATCGGACGATGGGAAAGATTATAATGGCAAAGCCAAGTCCATTATAATGTTGACCATTGTTTTGCCCCCTTCTTTACCCTTTTCCAGATCGGCCTTGGAAAAGTCAAGTTAGCGTTCCTTTGTGAATGTATCTAGCTAACGGGCATGACTTTGTGTCATGGTCCTTGTCGTTTGTGACACTTTTATGGTTATTGGTTCCGGTACCGGGGGTTTTCTCTTCGGCTTTCATGCTATTATGAAGATGATGATTTGTTGATTATTGAAGCTGCGCAGCGATCCTTTATTTGGATGTTCCGGTTTGGAAAATCCTTGGCTATATCCTTTGTTATGTGTTTATTTCCGCTGCTATCTGTTATGTGATAAATGCTATGTGCTACGTGATATTTATTATTGCTTATTGCTTCTTGCATCATAGCATGTCATGTAGTTGCATTAGTAACTTATTGAGATTTATCTCACCCCCTTTTCTTTTATCTTTGTTTTTCCTTAACCCCCCCCCGGTGCTAAAGATTAGTCTCGCTGATCACGAGAAAGAGGACGTCGAGTGTGGATCCATTCTTTTGGGGAAGATTGTTATAGATTGGTTTACATTATGTAAATGTGTAACCATTTTGGGGTAGTTGTACCAAACAATGACGTCACTAAGAATTGTATAATTGTATTTTGTTGGGCATAAACTTATGGAAGTTTATGATAGTGGTAATTGGTTTTTATCAAACTTGGTTTTGTAAAACTTTGGATCATCACCTTTTGGTATCAAATGGAATTTTTAACTTCGGTATTTCATAGTTTTGGTTTTAAGTCGACGTCCAGATCGCGGTCTCGGGCCCGCGGGGTCCGGGGTCGCGACAATGCGCCTCTTTATGACTGCGGCTCAATCAATGCTACCATATTAATTCCCTCAATGATTGAACGCATTTAATTTTTCACAAGTACCAGGTACGTTTATTCTGATCATTTACTCTAGGAATCTTTGTCTTTTGACATTCTTTTAATTGTTCAAGGGTACTTGTGCAATTAAATTTTTCCCTCGTTTTACGTTTATCGAAAAATTTTATTTTCTGGGGATATATTTCTTGCACCCTAAACTTACACCAAAATAGATGTTTTTGGTGTTTGTGCAAAAATTAGTCAAAATTGCTCATACACTTAAAGGGAAAGTGGAGCAGTTTTTCTTTTATCCAATATGTCACATCATGACACTTTATGTCATTCTGCATTTAATGCCCTTCAAATCCATAAATCCCTCATTAATGCGCCGTACACATGTCATGATGAGCCGAAATCACTAAAACCCCTCATAAATACACATCCTTTCAACTTCCCATCTTTTTAAATTTTTGATAGTATTATTTCCATATCAGTGCAAATTTTTTAAACCTAACCTATATATACTTCCCTTCACTCTCTCTCTCTCCCATTCTCTCCGTTTCTCTCTCTCTCTCTCTCTCTTTCGTTTCTCTATTTTTCCTTATATATATCTCGTTAATGGGTCCTAAGAGAACTACAAAATCTACCCAAGACGAAATGGTATGAATTCTAACTCTTAAACTCTTTAAATTTCTGAATTTTTTTATTCTCTGTGTTCGTCTTTTTCAAAAACCCGAATGCCCATTTTTCTTGATTAATCTTGCTTCGGTGATCCGTTTTCAAAATCGTTTGTTAGGTTATGTTCGTTTTGTGATTTCGAGTCTTTATAACTAACTTTTTCAACGATCAATTCGCTATTTGGTGCGAATCTGAAAAATCACCATTTTCGACTTTTCGGTTTTTCGGATCTTTGAATCTATTTTTTGGATTCGTTGTTGATTTTTACTTGTTTTGATTTACATATTTGTTATCCTTGTCTTCGTGCGGTCATTTTGATATATTGTATGCTTGATTTGGTGAAGTTTCATGAATTATGTGTTGTTGGTGTTCTTGGTGTTCTTCGAGCACTCAAGGCATGTTCTTCGTGTTCTTCATTATTTTTGCATGACTTGGGTTTCAAAATTTTCAAAACTTGTTTTTCAAAATTTTCACGTTTTGATTCTGAAAATTGCATATGTATGTTTGCATGTGTTTGTGAGTTTTTATACTTAGTTTAAATTTCTACATAAGTAATGCACCTATATATGAATTCATGCGCCTAGTATGATTATGCGCACATTGATATTATGCGCCTCAAAGAGATTCTTGCGCTCACATGTGTTTGCGCCTCAATCCTTTATGCGCCTAATATCATCATGCGCCTACACTTACTATGCGCCCCCAAATTCATACTTAGTCAATTTTTATGTTCAAATTTTCCGTAGTATATTTCATAGAACCATAAATATGCGCCCTGTATTTCTATGCGCCTCATAATTTCATGCGCCCACTATAATCATGCGCCTTGACTCACTGTGCTCTCTTATGCGCCCATGACTCTCTGCGCCTAATTATTTTATGCGCCTAAAATTTTGTATGCGCCTAGTCCTCACTTTGCCTATTTATGATTCTATGCGCCTAACTCACACTAATTCCTTTCAATGTTTAATTTTTCAGGATCTATCTAACTTCAGACCTGGTGAAACATTTGATTTAAACGAGCTATCTACTGATCCTATGGGTGTCGAAGTTATGGAATATATGAGACTGGCTGGACTTCTCCCTTTATTCACTCTGGAGCAACCTTTCTACTCTCCGCTCCTCGTTGATGAATTTTTCTCTATAGCAGAATTTGTGGAAATTCCAACAGACGTTGAAGGGATGGTGCGCTATCGCATTCGTGCCGTAGTTCAAGATGTTGAGATAACCATGTCTGCAGGCACTATAAAGAACATTGTCAACTTCAACAAAACTGGCCCCTTGAGTGTAGCTGGTAAAATCAATTCTTATTCAGCCGGCGCTCAAAACATTATGGCGCGTACTCTTCTTCGTATTCCTACTCTTCAAAACAATATCAAAACGGTGGAAATTAGAGATGGTGGTGACTTATTGGCGCATATTGCGCATCTGGTTGGCACTTCAATTATCTTCAAAACTGGAAATGTCAACAGATTCACAATGGAGCAGTGGGAATATACTGCTGCTATTATGGCAAAGACCATCCTCAACTAGCCTCAGATGTTATTTACTAATCTTCAGGACCAGATTGACAAGTACAATAAAAACAAAGCTGACGGCAAGACGAAGTTCAAGACTCACTGCCGTATTCTCACCAAAATCTTCCTATCCTACCCTGCGCTTGCTAATTTACTTGCTCAGAACCCAGCCTACCAGACCACTGATGTCCCTATTTTTGGTAAGGGCAGTTTAGTGATGAAAAGGCGCAGAAAGCGCATGGCCAAGCGCGCGCTAAGGGTGAAAGGAGCTCAGTTGGTAGATGAAGCCACTGATTCTGATGAAGAAGCAGCTGGCGCAGATGGTGAAGAAGAAGCTACAATAGCGCCACGCGCAGAATCTGGCCCAGTTAAAGGCAAAGGCAAAGGAATTGCTGAAGAACCAAGCAGACCTGCTAAGCGCCCCAGAACCGACACTGAAGAAGAAAAGGAGCTGAAACGCGCTAAAGAAGCCAGTAGACTGGAAGCGCAGTTGAAAAGGGATGAAGAATACAGAATGAAACAGGCCTCTGATTTATCTAAGTCTGAAAGGCGCAAAGGCGCAGGGTCTAGCGCTGATGCACGCGCGCCTGCTTCTGAGGTGCCTCCAAATGTTCATGCGCCTCCAACTGATCGACAACAACTCAAAGAAAAAATCTCTGCAGATTTATTTGGTGAAGATATTGAGGATCAACCTCAGGGGGAGCCAGAACCTTTAAGGCGCAAACCATCTTCTGTGCGCCCAAAGGCTCCTGCGCCTCATCCTGAAGAAATTTCTTCAAGTGCAGAATATATTCCATCTCCTCCCCGCGCTCCTACTCCGCGCCCCTCTACTCCTGCGCCTCCTCCTCCCACTCCTGATATGAGTGTGGTTATTTCTCTTCTACAGCAACTCCAGCAAGGCCAGTCTCAAATGAACTCACATTTAGAGCTTCATACTTCAATGCTTACCCAGCAGGCTGATGAGATTGCTGCCATTAAGGGGGAGATAAAGCGCATAGATGCCAACATCAAGGACAAACACTTCCTGACCCCTCAACAGTGGAATGATGCAATTGATCAGATGAACGATTTATTCAAAGGTACTCTTGCTTCTCTTCACGAGCGAATTAGCGCTGGCATCCAACTCACCGATGGCCAAGATTTTATAAACGCTATAAAGGAAGTAGAGTTGAACATAGCGGGGGATATAAGGAAACTGTTTGAGATGGTGGCTGGAGATAGCCATAAGTTATTGAGCGTTGTTGATAAGCTCAACGAAGTTAAGGATGAGCTACAAATCCTGGGACTATCTGTGTATGGCGCAGAACCAAATGATGAACCCAGCGCTGCTCCAATTGCTCCTGATTCACATGCGCCTGGATCTCATGCGCCCTCTTCCAGCCCTACTCCTGCTCCTAGCGCGCCTGTTGACATTAATTCCCTGCTTTCAAAGATTGAAGTCTTGAAGGAGTTAGTTGTCACCCACTTCAACGCCGCACGCTCCAGCGCAGACAGGCGCTCAGATAGGATTTCCTCTGACATTGTTTCAGCGCAGGCTGCTATTGAAGCAAACTTTCAGAACGTTGCTGAAAACGTCGCTCAACAGCAAGCCATTACTCAACGCACCATTGATGAATATCAAAACATCAATGTTGGTCATTTGCGCTACCTCAGAGACGGCGTCACGGACACTTATGGTTTAGTGAACCGCGCCTATCAACTTTCCAAACAAATCCAGCGCTCCGTTTCTGAAATTGAAGAAGGATTGAAGGAAGACGACGCGCCTCCTAATCCTTAGTTTTCTTTGATTGTAAGTTAGAATCAGTGGCTTCATCTACCACTTTTGAAGATAGTGATTTTAGTGCTTACTTGTTTTAGCACATCTTTTGTCTTTGTTCTATTCAAAACTTGTAATCTGTAACTCCTACTTTCCAAGTTTTAATGAGAACAATGCATCACTTATTATCAAACTTTGTTCACTCAAACTCCTTGTTTGTAGAACATTGAATATTGTTTAAATTCATGCATCATATTGAATTGTTTCATACTTTCATGCATTGAGTTTAAACTTGGTTTAAACACTCCTCAAAACTAAAATTCATACATCATTTTGAATGTGTTAAACTGATGTTTCTATCTTTCCACATGTAATTCTTTATTCTTATTGGAATAGATTAGAAATCTATATCTTGGACTAGTGTGTGCATTAACTTGAGACATGATTTACCAATTTCATTCATTTGGACATGTTTTTATCAAGTATAATGTTTGTCCTTGATATAGTAGGTAATGGCATCAATCAAATAGGGGGAGATTGTTGGGTATGCCCACATATATCTCAGTTTTAATGTAATAGGATTTATTAGATTTGATTGATCCATCACCTAAGTTTTATTTCATGGACTTTAGACCCACATGTAAGAAGTATTTATACTTCATTTTTTAGGTTGTCCATTGTTATAGACTAGGCTTAGTAATAGGGCAAGAAGATCAAGATTCAAGAAAATCACATTTTGAGTAGAGCCATGCGCCTTCTAGCGCGCGCATATAAGCATTCTTCTAAGAAATGCTATGCGCCTCATTTTAATTCTACGCGCCATGCGCCATATGCCTTAGCGCGCGCAGTATTTATGCGTCTCTTTGCTCAACGCGCCTCAAAGTGTTTATTCAACACTCAGTGATTTATTGAAGATTCAAAGACTTAAAGAGAATTCAAATTACGCCAATGATCCAACGGTGATTAAATAACACGTATGCACCCACATCTAAGGACACCTGTCCATAACGGTCATATTTATGTTATGTGTCTAACGGCTATAAAAGGACACGTGCTCCACTCAATGAGCGACAACACATCCGTCCTTTCTCTGACTCACCAAGGATTTCCAACGGCTAGTTTTTGGAAGTTCACTATAAATACCCCATAACTTCAACATTTTGAAGTTGCTGAGTTTTGCTAAGAACTTCAAGAATTTCTCTCTCAAAGCATTTGTTGAAGATTGCCTTCGTTTTTCCAGAATTTCTCAAGAACATCTTCATACCTTCATCCTTAGCCCAGATCTTCTAGCTATAACACTTTAGTTTCATTATGCTCTAAATCATAAAGATCTAAAGAGCCTTGAATCTAAAATCACACACTCACCTCTTTAAGTTTGATCACTTAGATCTTTCTTTTAGAGATACACCGGTTATTGTCTAGGATTTGTTCTTTCATAGAATATTAGATCTTGAGTTAGTGTATAAGCTCAAACGATTGTAATTTGTAACACTCTCTCATTATATAAGATCTCCATTAGAAATCCAAGACTAACCATCTTGGTAGAGGACGTAGATCATTTTCCCAATCGAACCTCTCCAAATAGCGCGTACTTATTATCTTGCTATTTCCTTTCAAGTCATATCATATCTAACTATTTGATTGTTTATTCATTGTAGATTGATTGATTGAACTGTGTTGTGTTGTTATTTCATTTGCCTTAGTTCCTTATTTCAACCACTTTGAGCCAAAATACTTAGAGTGTGTGTGCGCCCCTTTATCACACTTTGCGCCTATTTTCATTACTAAATTCCGCTGTGCATTTCACTCACTCACTTAGGCGCATTTCATAACGCTTACTTGATAAAGTGCGCATTTGCAATTGAGTTTATCAAGGGTACGAAAAGAATATTAAAACAGCTATTCACCCCCCCTCTAGCTATTTTTCATACCCTTGTTGCCCTTTGGGACCAACAGAAAGTATCTCCGAAGGTGGGTATTCGTAGGTTTGGGAAGAAAGGCAAATTGGCTCCGAGGTTTATTGGTCCGTTTGAGATTTTGGGGAAAGTGGGACTTCTAGCGTATCGTCTTGCGTTACCGCCATCTTTGGACCGGTTGCATAATGTTTTTCACGTTTCTATGCTTTGGAAGTATGTTCATGATCCATCTCACGTGTTACCGAGGGTACTGGAGGATATTGAGCCCGATATGACTTATGAGGAACGACCGGTTCGGATCCTAGATTCTAAAGTTCAAGAGTTGAGGAACAAAAGCATTGCGTTGGTTAGAGTCCTTTGGAGGAATCATAATATCGAGGAGTCGACGTGGGAGCTCCGAGATGAGGTCGAGAGGAAATTTCCGTGGCTTTTTAACTCGGGTAAGTCTCGTTAAAATTCGGGTCGAATTTTCTTTAAGGGGGAGTGAATGTCACGACCCGAAATCTAGGCTTTATTTTATTAGTAATAAATAATTATTATTTATTTATTTGCTTATTATTTATTTAAATTTTTATTTATTAAATATTTATGTGTGCATTTTATGTTTCATAATATTTATGCCTAGCATTTTATTTGGGTCATTTGGGTTAGTGTGGTATTGTTGAGTCTTAATTGTTAGTAGGAAGTGTAGTATTGTGTTAGTAGAAGGGGAGGGGCCTAGATGTAACTTTTTTAAATAATTTCCCTACTCCTTCTCTTCTCCCTCACCTTCTCCCTCACTCTCTCCATCTCTTCCCAGCAACTCCCTCTCTCTCTCCTTGTTATGGTATGTTTTTCTCTCTCACTTCTCTCTTCATTTTCTTCATCTTCCTCTTGTTATTTCTCGTTTCTTAAAACATGAATCTTGTTTAGATCGTCGATAGGATCGCGTAGAATCAAAAATATTCGAATTCCGTCATCTTTGAGAAAATTCAAGTAAGTTGCTTTTCCCCCATTTTTATGCTAAAAAGTTCATATCATGCTTATATAATGTTTGGGTTGTTATATTTGAAGTTTGGTTGAGTTTGGAATTCATTTGGGATTTGTTAGTGCTTTGGCCAAAAATGGTGTTCTTGGGAATGTTGGGGTTCGAATCTCGTTGTGGGTAGCTAGATGTTGTTATTTAGGTCCAGTTCAAGTTCACAAGTTGTTTTGGTGCATTATTATGCTTATTGGAAGTCTTTATTTTGAGTATTAGGGAAATGGTGAAGTTTTGGGTAAAATTTGGTTACCTGGGTTCTTCTGCGTTTTTTCTGAGTTTAGGAGGTGCTCGGCCGAGCGCGTCCCTTGAATCGGCCGAGCAGAGCAGTCCAGAGAGTCATAATTTTGGAGCCGAGGTTGCTCGGCCGAGTCATATAGAACTGCTCGGCCGAGCACCCCTGTTATAGGCATAAATGTTTATAACTTAAAAGTAATCACCCGGAACAATAAGAAGTCAACCGTAAGCCTATGTAAACCGTGTAAGGAGTACGTTAGAGTTATATAAGTGGTAAATGAGTGTTAGGTGGTTGTCATTACCCCCTTGTGACGCTTTATGGTATTTCCTACTTTGATCAAATTGTCCGTTTTTCGCTCAATCTTCCGGAGGCCATAACTTCTGCATTCGGACTCCGTTTTAGTCGAGTAAGATATCATTTTAAAGCTCTTCTAGAGTACTACAAGATGAGGTGTTTTATTCGGTTGGGATAATTGTTTGTGTGGGTTGTGGATAATTCTAGTGTTTAAATTGGTTCCTTTGTGAACAAATATGTGTGGAATTTGACCAAGTATCGTTTTGTAGTTGTTGGGACATCTTTTGATGTGTTGTTGGATTGGTGCGCCTTTTTGGTGATTTATTTGAAATGGTTCCCTACTTTGGAATCGTAAGATGTTTATTCATGCTAATATATTATTACTTAGCATTTATTTGGAAGCCCAGCTGGCATAATTGTTGCATCGGGCGATGGGAAAGATTATAATGGCAAAGCCAAGTCCATTATAATGTTGACCATTGTTTTGCCCTTACTATACCCCTTTTCCAGATTGGCCTTGGAAGAGATAAGTTAGCTTCCTTTGTGAATGTATCTAGCTACCGAGCATGACTTTGTGGCATGGCTCTTGTCCTTTGTGACACTCTTATGGTTATTGTTCCGGTACCGGGGATTTCTCTTCAGCTTTCATGCTATTATGAAGATGTTGATGGTTGATTATTGAAGCTGCGCAGCGATCCTTTATTTGGATGTATCGGTTTGGAAACCTTGGCTAATATCCTTTGTTATGTGTTTATTTCCGCTGCTATCTGATATGTGATAAATGCTATGTGCTAGCTATGATTTATTATTGTATATTGCATCATAGCATGTCATGTAGTTACATTAGTAACTTATTGAGATTTATCTCACCCCTTTTCTTTTATCTTTGTTTTTCCTTAACCCCCCAGGTGCTAAGGATTAGTCTCGCTGATCACGAGAAAGAGGACGTCGAGTGTGGATACATTCTTTTGGGGAAAGTTGTTATAGGTTGGTTTACATTATATAAATGTGTAACCTTTTGGGATAGTTGTACCAAACAATGACGTCATTTAGAATTGTACATTTCTATTTTGTTGGGCATAAACTTGTGGAAGTTTATGATAGTTGTATTTGGTTATTATCAAACTTGGATTTGTAAAACTTTGGATCATCACCTTTTGGTATCAAATGGAATTTTTAACTTCGGTATTTCACAGTTTTGGTTTTAAGTCGACGTCTAGATCGCGGTCTCGGGCCCGCGGGGTTCGGGGTCGCGACAACGTAGGCAACCTTCGAGTCCGGTCTCATGCAAGAAAGAAGATATGTTTAGCCCTAGCGCGTTATGGAGATCGTCCTTCCTCTCGAACTTGTCAAGACATCTTTGTACGATTCATTTGCCAATGAATTAATCACCTCAAGATCGAACAACTTTCCTAGATTTGGAATCACTTTACGTTCCTTGTCGAGTTTAGGGGCTTCTTATCTTTCAGCGATACTCCCAGTTTCTTGCAATCAAATTGGGGCTTTCTTTCTCTTCTCTCTTAATGACTTACTTTCCTTCGTGAGTCATTCAAAAAATATACATACATGAAGTCAATACTAGGGACACTTCCCTAGTCGAGTCAATGTCACTCATCTTTAGTGACAAGAGGTCCTCACCGCAAAATCACATGTCTTATCTTCTCAACCAGAGTCAATGCACACTTCCTCATTAATCGAGTAAAAAAAAAGAAGACGCAAAAGAGATGCCCGCTAGATTGAAAACCTGAAAGGGCGGTCTAGGCAAAAACAGGGTGCGTCATAAAAAAATGAGAGAGTGAGAGAGAGAAGGGAAAGAGAAATGGAGATCTCCGGCCTCTACGGAAGACAACTGCACAAGCTCTACATTGGATCTCCTCAACAAATCAATTCCCCACCGAGTCAACTTTGGGATTGCAAAAGGCTCGACAAGATATGGCACCATCAATGGTTGTCTTGGGTTATCGGCATCATTCTCCAGCAGTGTGCATTTTTGGGTTCATGAAAAGAAGGCCCGTGGTAACCAAGACCCATCCAAGAACGAGCCCATCATAAAAGGGCACGAGGTTGCACAAATAATCCCTAGCTAGTCAATTGGCTTGGTCAGCAAATAGCAATAATATGTGTCTAAGTTTTCAAAGCTTCTGCAAGTATGTGCTTCTAAAGTACGCCGAAAGGCTCCCAAGAAATGGAGTAGCTCTTGCCATGTCCTCTCATGTTTGTTCCCTCGCACGAGGATGAGGCACTCTTGCTTTGCTCAACAAATGGTGACGTCCTAGGGGCTATGTGACTCAAGAACAAGGGCTTCCTTTGCTTCATTTGACAATCAATAAGCCCTAGGGGCTATGCTCGAGAAAGATGTGTGAAACTATCCTCAAAGTCTCTCAAAAGGGATGTAAAAAAGCCCTCTTGTCATGTGTGCCCGTGCTCGTTCCCCCAATCAAGGATGGACCTTCCTCGCAATCAATGATGTCACTCTAGGGGCTACGATCAAGTCTTAAAGGCTCCCTCGGCAAGAAGCAATTCACTTCAATGTCCCCAGCAACATTTGAAGCTCTATACCAAAAGGTCTCAAGGGGCTTCGCAATCTATAATCTTTTGGGCTACGGCATTACAGTGATACAAGCAAAGGGCAATATTGGGGCTTCGTAATTAACAAGCTTTTGGGCAGTGGTACCCGAGCAATGCAATTTGGGAGTAGTCTTATGGCTCCATGAAAGGGATCAAACTTCAATGGTCCCTTAACACTTCCAGTCAAAAGGCCTCTTGGTTTTAAATGAAGGCTCCGATGATATGAATGAATTTGATGATTCTTGTTAGAACTCACAGCGAGATTCTGAAGGAAGTCTTAGAGAAAAGGAAAAAGATTCAATATGGTAGACTCACCCGGCTGAGTTATAGCGGGCAATGCCAATATGTTAACTCTATAAGCAGAGTTACGGCCAATCCCAATGTTTCTGCAATACAGCACCCCCTTCTCCAAGATCAAAAGCACAGGCTGCATCCGAAGATCCGCCGTCGGTTCAACTCAAGAAGACTTGAGCAAACATACCGTTCGAGACTTTATCACACCAAGACCTTATCATCTGCAACAACATCACCATCTCCCACGAGACGTCTCCCGAAGATCGTACTACATTTTCAACATGGACCTTCCGCCATTTGGGTATTAACCACAAAAAGGGCCATCCATCTCCAAACAAGAGAAAGAAGGAGATCGCCTTCAAGAGTCCTATCCGATGTGACATCCTCTCTCAATACAAAGCTAAGCCGATTTGGGTCTTCACATTGAAATGTCTTCACATCCCGCCATCTCGAAGCCCACATGACATTTGGGGCTTAGCAACCTCCTAAAGCTTTGTATTAATAATCTTCTCTTGGGTCTTGCCCACGTCGACAACAAATGACAGTTTATCTTGGGGCTTCATAAGCCACTCAAAGTTCAGCATTCGAGGGGTTTTACAATCAGCAACTCCTTATCTCGGCATCAAATGCCTTTTGGAGCCCCATAATCGACAAATCTCTTGGGGCTAGACATCAATTTTGTTGGACACCGCGGTGACAACATTCAAGCGAGGCAATCCAGACTTCGATTGAACATGACTTGATCTTGGGTTGGCTTTACAAACACACAATGGTTAAAATGGTTCACCCACGAACTAAAAAAAAAAGTTTTTTTCCCACATGTGTACATATTCTATTCCTACAAAAAGACAAAAAAGAATTTTCTCTTTCTTTTTTCCTTGTCCCCTTTCTTGCGCAAAATTATGTGTTTCCTCTTTGCTTTGCTCCTAGCTTCTTCCCCAGCGTTCTCCACCATCCTTGAACTATGCTGGTCTGATTCCTTTCAAGGGATACGTAGGCAGCCTTTTGGCATGACCAACCCACCATCCAGAATACCATCTCGCCGACACTCCTTCAAAGGCAAGAACAATTCATGACCATCAACATCATCATTCTCCATTCAAAGCATGGACATTCTTCATCAAAAGCATCAACATCCTTCAGCAATCCATCCCCAATCAAGCGGCAATGGTAAGTGAAGGTATGAACATCATTCATCTCAAGCAATCTCCGCTTTCAAAAATCACTTCACACACAGAATCACTTTACTTCTCTCTCATACAAACTGCTTTCAAATCACATCACACCACAAGCACAATTTCCCTCATAACTTCCATTTCACATCCCATACATGTCACAAGTGTTGGTAGTGGTGCCCTAGGCACGTTTAATAAACGTTGTAATTGTTATCATTTATTTCATATCAATAAAGAGATGTTTTAATTATTATTATTATTCATGTTTATTTATAATAATCTTCGTCCCTAGTACTTGTTAAGCACTAATATAAAGGCTAAATGATCATGGGATGATCATGTTAGATTTATGGGTACTTGTTTGGAACAATGTACTGGACATGACCCGTCGTATGAGATTTATGTCATGGTCCATGTCGTACATATATCTCATATTAGTTATGTCATTCGAATCCTTAAACATGAAGTTATTATAGTCTTCCACTTGATGAACATTATATTTGACATATTCAAACGCTACCTTTAACCGGGTAGTTATAAAGTGTATGATTGGCATAATCGGATTCACGTAGGGAAGAATAATAAGCTAAATGGATTTGTCCCTCTTCGGAGAGATCTCAAGCTTAGGCCTCTCGTAGGAATGATGTTGATGAAAATGTTCGGCCGGACTCAAATGAATTGATTAGATTAATGTCATTTGGATTATCAACATATTCGGAATCGAGAAAGTATTGAACAAAAACAAGTTGACCGTTTGACCATGATTTGTGTTCAATGAGATCGTGGACAAAGGGATTGTGACATATTCTAAAGGAATGCGAACTTGTATCTAGTTATACTATTTGGGTAGGTATGACGGTGTGCTAGAACCTAATCATATCTTATGGATTCATGTTTGAACCCATTGCCAACTTAGTATAATCCTAGAGGGTCACACACAATAGAACGAATCCTAAAAGGACTATTTTGGAAAGTTAAGGCTCTCTGATCCTGGTGTGCGACCGCACAAACCAGGCTGGGTGGCCGCACATGTTTTGGTCGACCGCACACCTGATTTTGGGCGGCCGCACGGTGAGTCGGGACAGATTTCCTGATTTAATTAGGAAAATGATTTTGGACGGGTTTTGACACAAGTTTCCTATTCGGAATAGGTCTAACTTGTATATAAACAGCCAAATTCGGCCAGAACAATATATAGATTTTGTGCAATTCTACAAAGAATTTGAGAGAGTTTTATTTTGTTCTAAGACATCCTAGATTGAAGAACACAATAATACACAAAATAATATTCCATATAGTTCATATTAATTGTGAAAACGTGTTTCACAATTTTGGTCTAGCAACCAAGATCAAGTGTTCTTGATATTCGTTCAAGGTGTGGATACCGCTAGAGGGTGAAGCTTATCATCTTCAAAGTCCGTGTTCTTACTTGTTCGTGATTAAAGCTTCAATTTCTCCACCAAGATTAAAGACCAAATTCAAAGTCATCAAGGGTTAGTTTTTCTAGTATTCATATTGCAAGTATTTGATTTAATCATTTGAATGGATCTATGGGCTTTGGGTTTCATAAAATTTTAAATGCTATTTTCCGCTGCGCATGTTACTCCGAAACCCAACAGTGGTATCAGATCCCCTTTCATGTTGATTATTTCAATACCTAGATCATGTTGTGGGTATATAAATTGTTTATGTGCCTAGCATGATATGAATATTGGATTATATGATGTTTATGTGTTATAAGATTTTATGTGGTTTCTTGTTTTACAACTTTAATCGCACTATTGAATCGCACTAAAAATTATGTTTGATTCTGAATTGTTTGATTATTAATTTTTGATTGGATCAAAGTTTTAATAATCGGGGAAAACAATTTTGAGACAAATTTTTGAACTTTAAAAATTCATTCTGATGCTACTGTGCGACCGCACAGAAAACCTTGGGCGGCCGCACAAGTTTGGGCGACCGCACAGTTTTTCGATGGGCGGCCGCACAGTTGTTAGGATTCTGGTTTTTGATTTTCGGTCAAAGTCAGAATCTGGAATTTTGATGGGGTCCGACCAGACCAGTGACAAGACCAGGCCAGACCTGCTGGTCTGGAGTGGGTTTTAGGCAGTTGGTTTGGGTGTGGATCTTGGGGTTTGATTTTCCTATTTGTTTTAGTCTTGTGATTCTAAGATTGGTTCAAGGTTTGGATGGCTAATCTACGTTCATCGAGATTGTGTTTCCCAAACTTGATCGCAATCAAAGTTTCAAAGATAAAACGAAGTTAGAATTATGAAGAGTTCATAATTGCTAAAATTGAGAAACAAAGTTCTTGATTCAAAGATTGGAGATCCACGTGGAATTGTGGATGCAATTGGCCTACGTTCAACGAGACCATCTATTGCTTAGTTTCGGCCACATGGACTACTTTCTTGGTTTCTTGAATTAGTGCGGAATTGTGGATGCCTTATGGCTTAGTTTCGGCCGCACTTCTTGTTGTCTTGATTTAGAGATAATAACTAAAGTTGAAATAGTCTCATCCTCATAATTATAGAGAAACTAAAGACACATAAATATTATGCTTAAATTAATGGAGATTAATTTAGTGGCTAAACTTGATGCGTAACATGTTTATATTATATGCTCATAAATGTGTTATATGCTATATGTGATGAATCTTCAAAGAAAGTTTTAATTCCTTCTGCCATGCCATGATTAAAACACTTGTTTATACATGGGTAATTTTGTGTGGGCTCGCCAAAGCGAGGTGCATTGATTTTATTCATGTATGAGCAAGATGATTGAATAAGAGTTTCCTAAGCGTTTAAAATGGTTGGATTTAATTAAGCGTCAAAATAGTTTTGGGCTTAAGGCAATGATGAGATTTAACATGCTTTTTTGAAATTGGATTTCTTAAAGAATCTCATGAAAAGAACTGAGAGTCATATGAGATATGATTGACAAGAGTTGTCTACCTAATTAATTTGATTTTGAGCGGTGCGCCAAAGCGTACTTAAAATTAAATTAAAGCGGGATCTTAACCCATTTAAATTATACTATACATTGGATGTATAAAGAAGGTTGTATAATTTAGTGGGAGTATTTTTTTGAAAAATACATTGTTTATTTCTTTAATGAAAATTGGTACATATTAAATTTTGAAAATTTTGCATAATTGTAGATAATGACTAACAACACTCAATCAATTTCGTTGCGATCGATCTTTGAGAAGGATAAACTCCAAGAGAATGGTACTAACTTTATGGATTGGATCCGTAGCCTAAGAATTGTTCTAAGGCAAGAAGATAAGTTGTACATTCTCGATGGGCCACTTCCTGCTGAACCAGAACCTACTGCCCCTAGGGCAGAAAGAGTGACACGCCCCCAGGTCCCGGGATCCCCTAATAGAACCTCGAACCCGGATGCGCGTGACTAACGAGGAACAAGAAACTTAACAAGAAACTGGATGACAACTGATTATAACAACTGACATGATATATATACTCAAGAGTAAGGAGCTATACTAGCTCACACCACGAGTTCTAGACAAGAAAATTAAAACCAAACATGATTATACACAGCGGAAAAAATGCCTAGCACATAAGCTGGCATCAAGAGTACTATACAAGACGTCTAATGACAATAAGAACTGAACAAGACTGTCTACCCCAAAATAAGGAGTTATACAACCCATAATACATCGTCCTCACCAAGTGAAAAGGACACAAGCCCCAAAATAATCACGACCTGCGTAGTAAGCTCCCAGCCATGTCGAGCCTCACTGCGCACTATCCTTCCTTTGATCTAAGGAAAACAATTAAACAAGAAACGGGGTGAGATAAATCTCAGTAAGCTATTAGATGCAACTACATGACATGTTATCATGCAATTCAAGTAGATACGCAAGTAATCATATATCAAGTATCATCAAGTAACAAGTATATGAGAGGCTAAGCCACCCATCAAGTAGCACATAAGGCTAAACAAGCAAGTTATAAGGATGTTGCTTCCTTCCTTATTCCTCCCAAGAATACCATTGTTGTCGTAGCTTGTATTACTTTGACAATCACGATCAATAACAAGAAACTGATTATTCAGTATATATCAGAAGACCCGGTAACCAGTGTCATTCTCAAGATCAAGACTCACGAGGTGTTCACGAGGTGTTCAAGAGTTTAGAATTCACTTAAGTCAGGCGTATTGCTCCACCCAAGGAAGCTATGCCCTTACTATGGCCGGTAGTAAGGGGTCAACCGTAAATACATAGAGACCCGATTATCACTTAAGCCCCAGCTCTCGCGATAAGCGTGAACCTATATATTTCCGAACAAGCAAGGAGAACCAGCTGGACTCACACAAGAATGTACAATTAGATATTTACTTGAACTACGGGAGAAGAACTAATCCAAAAGTAGTGAACTAGCTCAACAAGGAACATACTTCATGTAATCAAGAAGTCACCTTGTTATCAAGCAACTATAAGCAATGTTTGCACATACACAACAAGAACATGTCTCATACAAGTTAGTGCTTGTTCATAGCACTTTCTAGTTCCTTACCATACATATGTATTGGCATCAAGTCATGTACAAGAGTTTATTATCTTATATTCAAGTCTTAATCCGATTCTTTGGATGTTCAAGTCATGTACAAGATTTTAATGTCTTATACTTCAGGTTATAATTCCAATCTTTGGACATTCAAGCATGTATAAGAGTTATACATTTTACTCTTACAAGATCTTAATCCTATTCTTAGGATGTTCGATTTCAAGACTTTATGCTAATGCCCCTAAGGTGCACAATAATTAGTTTCAAGACAAGTATAACACATTAGTGCTTGTTCATAGCACTTTCAAGACATAAAGAAGAGTTACTACTCTTATACTTAAGTTCTCATTTGAGTTCTTTAAGTATTAATGTTCAAGTCTAAGTCCCAATGCCCCCAAAAGGTACAATTACACTTGCTAGGACATCTTATACCAAGGCTATATGCCTTAGGAGGGATAAGCTTTCATTTCAATTTAGATTTAAAACACTTTAGTTGGAACAGGGGACCGGGCGGGCGCCTAAGGTAGACCGGGCGGGCATTCATTGAAACACTTTTGAAACCCAAAACTTCTGTTGAAAAGGGCGGGCGCTTGTTGGGTAACCAGGCGGGCGCTCGGTGGGATTTTCAGCAACACTCAAATTCTTTCCCATGCTTAGAATTCTCCGTCCCAAGCGTAGGAGTAACTTTTTACTAACATTTTAACAACCCATGGATGCATTTAACAAGTTCAAAACTAATACTTTCATTTCAATTTCCTTACTTTACACAGTAGGATATACTCCCTTTGTCCCACAATTACAAGTACCACAAAAGTTGTCCCAAACACAAAATTAACATTCACAAGTATCAGGAATAACATTTATGCCTGATATTACAAGCAAGGGGGAGCTAATAACTTACTTAGTCCGAAATCAAAGTGACCCAAATAAATTTCTGTTCGGCCTGGAACGCTCTATTCAACGCCACGAATATTTATCCAGGATCGGAATCAAGAACGGAGGAATAATTAAACTCGAGGAGTCGAGAATAGGGTAAAAACCTAACCCTAGCTTTTTCACAGAGAGAGCAACGTAAGAAAGTTTGAGAATGTTTTCTCAGAGAAGGAAAAGGAAGATATACTTACAACTTTCAAACAATGACACTTAGGCCCCTAAAGTTTCACTTTTAATAAAAAGGCCCCTAAAGTCAAATGTTCACAAATGACCTTAAAGTCAAAAATAAACATTTAACCACCTTAATATTCTAAAGCAGTTAAGAATTTAACCCTAGTAAAGCTAGCACATAATATGCAAGTTCAAGTATTTAACAAGAAATAGGATGGGCGTTACATCCTCCCCAACTTAAAGAAAATTCGCCCACGAATTTTACTTACCAAGATTTTCAAATAGGCTCGGGTATTTATCTCGCATCTCTTTCTTGGTTTCCCAAGTAGCCTCTTCAATTTCATGATTTCTCCAAAGGACATTCACAATAGGAATCCTTTTGGTACGCAAGACTTGCTCTTTCCAGTCAAGAATTTCAACAGGTTGTTCCTCATAAGACAAATCAGACTGAAATGGAATAGCCTCATACTCAAGAACATGCGACTCATCCGCCATATACTTGCGAAGCATAGATACATGGAATACATCATGAATACCAGATAAAAAAAGGTGGTAAAGCCACTCTATAAGCCAACTTACCAACTCTTTCAAGAATCTCAAATGGACCAATATAATGAGGAGATAACTTTCCTTTCTTCCCAAATCTCTTTATACCTCTACGAGGAGAGACCTTCAAGAATACAAAGTCACCTACCTGGAATTCAAGATCCCTTCTACGATGATCTGCATAACTCTTTTGTCTACTCTGAGCTGTGCGCAATCTATCTCGAATGAGTTTCACACTCTCAACTGATTGTTGAACCATTTCAGGACCCAAGAGTCTAGCTTCTCCCACTTCATCCCAGCATATAGGAGATCGACATTTTCTGCCATAAAGAGCCTCATATGGGGCCATTTCAATACTAGACTGATAACTGTTGTTATAAGCAAACTCAGCCAAAGGAAGATGAGTATCCCAACTGCCATTGAAATCAATAACACAAGCACGTAACATATCCTCAAGAAACTGTATAAGTCTCTTAGATTGCCCATCAGATTGAGGATGAAAAGCTGTACTGAAATTCAATTTAGTACCCATGGCACCCTGAAGAGCCTGCCAGAATCGAGAAGTAAAACGAGGATCTCTTTCAGATACAATACTCACAGGAACTCCATGGAGTCGGACAATCTCCTGAACATACTAAGATGCCAACTGAGACAATGAATATCCCATGGAAACAAACAAGAAGTGAGCTGACTTGGTCAGTCTATCCACTATAACCCAAACAGCATCATGGCCTCGTCTGGTACGTGGCAAACCAGTCACAAAATCCATCGTGATATGCTCCCATTTCCACTCTGGAATTTCTAATGGTTGCAACAAACCTGCTGGACGTTGATGTTCCACTTTTACTTGTTGACAAGTCAAACATTTGGACACATACTCAGCAATTTGTCTTTTCATATTGTTCCACCAGAAATATTTCTTCAAATCTTGGTACATTTTTGTGCTTCCAGGATGAATAGTATACTTGGCTTTGTGAGCCTCTTCAAGAACTTTCTTCTTTATCTCAAGATCAACTGGAATACAAACTCGGCCTCGAAAGGTAAGAATTTCATCACTGTTGAAAGAAAAATATGGTTGCTTTCCTTAATTCATTCCTCTAATGATTTTCTGCAATTCAGAATCAATTACCTGAGCTTCTTTGATCTGTTGGAGTAAGTCTGAAGTAGCCTTTATATTAGCAAGTATAACTCCATGTTTAGATTCACAAGGACTCCAATCACACAAGTCTTCTAACAATTTCCATTCACGAATCATCAAGCAAGAAATATAAGTCTTTCTGCTCAATGCATCTGCCACAACATTTGCTTTCCCTTGATGATAGAGGATAGTACAATCATGATCCTTCAATTTCTCCATCCATCTACGTTGCCTCATGTTAAGTTCTTTCTGAGAAAACAAGTACTTCAAGCTCTTATGATCAGTAAAGACTTCAAATTTGGTTCCATACAAGTAATGCCTCCATTTATGCAAAGTAAAAATAATCACAGCCAACTCTAAATCGTGAGTAGGATAGTTCTTTTCATAAGGAGATAATTTTCGAGAAGCATAAGCTATTACCTTGACATCTTGCATCAAAACACAACCCAATCCTTCCTTAGAAGCATCAGTATAAACCATGAAATGCTCAGAACCACTAGGCAAAGCCAAGACTGGAGCTGTCGTCAAGCGCCTTTTCAACTCCTGAAAACTTGCTTCACATTTGTCACTCCACTCAAAAGAAATAGCTTTCCGAGTCATATTAGTCAAAGGAGTAGCAATCTTGGAGAATCCCTCAATGAACCTCCGATAATAACTAGCCAAGCCCAAGAAACTACGAATCTCTGTCACTGTAGTTGGCCTCTTCCAGTTTACAACTGCTTCAACTTTGGAAGGATCTACTGCAATACCAGTAGCAGACACAACATGCCCCAAGAATGAAACCTCTTCTAACCAGAAAGCACATTTGCTGAATTTTGCAAATAATTGTTTCTCACGAAGAACTTGCAATACCACTCTGAGATGTTGTTCATGCTCAGCCCGTGATTTAGAATAGTCAAGAATATCATCAATGAATACCACCACGAAACAATCAAGATATGGCTTGAAGATACGGTTCATCAAATCCATATATACAGCTGGAGCATTTGTCAAACCGAATGGCATAACAATAAACTCATAATGCCCATACCTGGTACGGAATGCTGTCTTTGGTATATCCTCAGATCTGATTTTCAACTGATGATAACCACTTCTCAAGTCAAGCTTCGAGTACACTACTGAACCTTGAAGCTGATCAAACAAGCCATCAATATGAGGTAACGGATATTTGTTCTTGATAGTTACCTGATTAAGATCTCTGTAATCAATACACAATCGCAGAGTCCCATCTTTCTTTCTGACAAATAACACTGGTGCACCCCACGGTGATACACTAGGCCTAATGAAGCCCTTTCAAGTAATTCCTCAAGCTGTGTTTTTAACTCTCTCAACTCAGCTGGAGCCATTCTATAAGGTGCTTTAGAGATTGGTGCTGTACCTGGTAATAACTCAATACAGAACTCAAGCTCTCGATCAGGTGGCATGCTATACTCAGAAGAGAATACATCTGAAAATTCAGACACAACAGGAATATCTTCCATCTTGGGAACAGATAAACTCTGATCAAGCACACATGCGAGACACCCGGCACAACCACGAGATAAAAGTTTTCTAGCTTTAAAGCAGAAATAACATGTATAGCACATAAAGGCCTATCACCTTCAAAGGTAAAATCAGGTAAACCAGGTATAGAAAAAGTTACTACTTTCCTATAACAATCAACAGATGCATGATGCACATAAAGCCAATCCATGCCAAGAATCACGTCAAAGTCCCTATATAGGTAAAACGACTAGGTCAGCAAGAAGGCATGATCACCCACAAGAACCTCACATTTCTTGTAAACCTCAGAAGCAAACATGCAATCTCCCATAGGGGAAGGGTACTTCTAGCACATAAGGCATAGAATCAGGAAGAACATGCAAATGCGACACAAAATGAGATGCCACATAAGAATGAGATGAGCCTGGATCTATCGGACTCGCGCTCTCGTACTAGAAAGTAATATAATACCTCCTATGACCGCAGAAGACTCAGCTACACCCTGCTGATCTAGAGCAAACACTCGACCCTGAACTTTTGGTCGACCCCCACTATCTCTCTTAGAACCTGAGGCCTGCTGACTTGTACCCCAACTTGATTTCCTTTGCCTTTAGGACAATTCTTGACAAAGTGCCAGTTTCACCACAAGATAAACACTTTCCTTGCTTTAGCCAACACTTGTCTTCAGAATGGCCTCTTTCGAACAATAACCAAATACTTTCCGGGACCTTGAACTGTTGTCCTCGAACCAGATGATACACTACCTTACTTCCAGTTGGCTGTCGGAATCGACGATCTGGCGGCTAGATTTACCACCTTTAGAACCAGATCCCTGAGCTTTCTCTGATACACGACCAGTCATGGTTGTTCCCAACTTCACCTTGTGTTCTTCAATATCATTTTCAATAGCATAAGCCTTCTCCACTGCTTGATGATAACTAGTAAGCTGTAGAGAAAGAAGTTGCTTCCTATACTCAGTCCTAAACCCCTTCACAAACCTCTGTGCCTTCTTGGCTTCATTTGGAACTAAGTGATCACAATACCTTACCAATTCTGTGAACTTGGTTGAGTATTGCCCACCGTAAAGCTTCCCTGCTCCAGATTAAGAAAATTCCATTTCTTTTCTATCTTGAACACTGCTGGAAAAACTGTGAATTGAATGCTTTAAGAAAATTCTCCCAAGTCTGAGGTACTCCTTCCAGTTCCCAGCTTTTATTCAACACTTGCCACCAATGTTCAG
>JAOWBW010000656.1:0-221162 GCA_026119855.1 Campanula takesimana | reverse complement strand
TTTTCTGCAATTCAGCACCCCCTTCTCCAAGATCAAAAGCACAAGGTGCAGCTCAGATAAAGTTGGGCCACAGCAATAGTTGCATCGAAGATCCGTCATTAGTTCAACTTAAGAAGAGTCACAGCAAGCATACTCATTTGAGACTTTATCGCACCAAGACCTTATCATCCGCGACCTCAACGCACCGCAAGACATTACTGCATCTTTTGACATAAGCCCTCCACCATTTGGGTATCGACCACAATGAGGCCATTCATCTCCCCAGTAAGAGCAAGAAGGAGATCTCTATCAAGAATTCTACCAAACGGTACATCCGCTCTCAATGCCGAGCCAATCACAAGATAATTTGGGGCTTTACATTCCACCATCTTGAAGCTCACAAACAAAAAGTCCATGACATTTGGGGCTTAGAAATCTCTCGAAGCTTGGCATCAACGACCTCCTCTTGGGGCTTGATCACTACAACAACAAAGGGCGATTTACTCGAATGGGCCAAAAGCTGATTTATCTTGGAGCTATGCAAGTCCCTCAAAATTTGGCATCAAAGGCATTCTAGGGGCTTTACAATCAGCAACCCTCATCTCGGCATCAAAAGCCTTTTGAAGCCCCATAATCGACACATCTCTTGGGGCTAGACATAAATCTTCGCTGGGCACGACGACGACAACGACAGAATTCAAGCGAAGCAATCTGGACTTCGACTGAACATGACTTGATCTTGGGTTGGCTTCACAAACACACAATGGCTAAAATGGTTCACCCACGAACTAAAAAAAAAAAAAAGATTTTTCTTTTTTCCTTTTCTCCTTCTATGTGCAAAATTATGTGCTTTACTTTGCTTTGCTCCTAGCCTCTCCTCCAGCGTTCTCCATCATCCTTGAACTACGCTGGTCTGATTCTCTTAAAGGAATACGTAGGCAGCTTTTGGCACGACCAACCCATCATCAGAGTACCATCTCGCCAACCCAACATCAAGGGCATTCTCTCATCAACATCTAAAGAATGGACATTCTCCATCAAAGCATCCTCCGCGGACATCAGGAATCCATCTCCACTCAAGCGGCAATGGTAAGTGAAGGTATGAATACATCCAATGCTTTCCTCAAAATCACACCGCACACAAGATCACTCTCTACATTCTTACTTCTCTCTCATTGCAAGGGTGTTCCAAAATCCCATCACACCACGAGCACAATTTCTCTCTCTCATTTCACACTTCATGCATCTTCTTGCAAGAACACATATACCTGTCAAGCACACATATAACAGGTACCACCACGAAGTCAACAGCATACAGCAAGTGCGGCTTCAAACAGCAAGCAAATGCGGCTTCAAACAGCATACAGCAAGTGCGGCTTCAAACAGCATACAGCAAGCAAATGCGGCTTCAAACAGCATACAGCAAGTGCGGCTTCAAACAGCAAGCAAATGCGGCTTCAAACAGCATACAGCAAGTGCGGCTTCAAACAGCAAGCAAATGCGGCTTCAAACAGCATACAGCAAGTGCGGCTTCAAACAGCATACAGCAAATGCGGCTTCAAACAGCATACAGCAAGTGCGGCTTCAAACAGCATACAGCAAGTGCGGCTTCAAACAGCAAGCAAATGCGGCTTCAAACAGCATACAGCAAGTGCGGCTTCAAACAGCAAGCAAATGCGGCTTCAAACAGCAGAAAACAAGCAAGTGCAGCTTCAAACAGCATAAACAGCAAATGCGGCTCCGAACAGCAATTTTGGTCCATTGTGAACCACTGAAATCACCGTACCCCTCTTCCAACAAATCCGCTCACACAGGGAGGACATTTCTATCCTTTGTAATTTCAAATTCCTGCTTTATCGAGTCTTTGTTTTCTCTTGTCGATGTCCTCGGCGGTTGTCTTTTCTTTCGTCGACGCGTTTTGCTTCGCAATCCACATCGCCGAGGGGCTCTGTAGACACCCTGCCTTGGACCTCTCACCCCGATTGCATACAAAGTATTTTTATTTAACTTATTTTTGTTGATTTCTGTTACTTCGGTTTAAGTTCCTAACTGATTCCATTAGTTTTGGACTAACTGCATAACAGAGTTAACTTTTAGGGTCATTCTGTCATTCTGTCATTTTTCACCCGTGGGCGCTTCTGGCACTGCCAGTGAGCCGCGCGCGCGTCCCGTCCCAAAATCCGGACTCGCGCGCCTCCCATTATGGCAGTAACGGATTGCACCTTATTTCCCTCCCTTTTCTATTTACAAACATCTTTTCTTGATCACAAACAACCCTTTTTTACATCCACATTCATCCCCCTTTTCTCATTAACTCCCAATCCCATTATTCTAGCCATCTCTTTAAAACAAAATAATTCTTTTTTATTTTATTTGATTTTCTTTTATTTCTTTCATTTATTATTTTATTTATCTTATTTTCTATTGGTCAATTCCATCTCACATGGATTGACCAATTTCCTCCAACCTTTCCCTCTCTTTTTTACCTATAAAAACCATCATCTTCTACCTTGGAAAAGGACTTCTTTTTGGACTTCTTTTTGGACCTCATTTTTAGACTTGGAACTTTCTCTCTACACAAATTCTATATCATTTTCCCTACACAAATTCTCCAACAAGAGTTTTACACAACGAAAACTCTACACAAATCTCTACACAACATCATCATTTTCAATCCAAGTTTGAAGTCTTCTTTCTAAAGGTACAAGTCTTCTTTTTTTATTCTATTCATGTTCTAGTCAATGTATGCAATCCCCATTAATGGGACATGACCAACATGACTACTTCACATATTGAAGTTAGTTAAGGTGATCTCCCTACATTTCAATCTCAACTTTAATTCACCATGTTAATTTCTCTTCATCTCTTAATGTAATTCTTTAACATTACTTGTTATATGTAATCTTTATCATTAAATAAATAAAATAATTCTATTTTATTTCCCCTTTATTTCCCCTTTTTCTTCTCATCACAATTGTTAGCACATTTCTATTTAATTAATTGAAGGACATGTAAATATTAGAACACCAATAGTAGCAAGACCCCGTAAGCGGGGCGGAGTGGTGTGTTTAAGTACTTCCCACTCCGTCACCTAACCCCGAACCCTTCTCTCCCGAATCTCTGGTTTTGTACATAAATTAGGCTATTTTTAGGTTTTTCTTATGTTCCTTTAAAAACATAGGTGGCGACTCTAAACAATCTTAAAACAAGTTAGACATCCTAGGATAATTCACCGCTCTAGCCAAGCCGTGGTTCCCCGGGGTATCTACAATATGCCCTCCTAAATAACAATTAGCACGGTTATATGCTCTCCAAAATAACATTTAGCAAGGCTGTATTTGTCTTCCCAAATGGTATTTGTCATGGTTTGGAACAGTTTTGTTTCTCTTCCAAATAATGGAATTGAGACTCAATAAATACCACTGTATATATTGCTTTTCAAATGTCAACAACCACAATAGAAGGATATCATTAGCAATATAATAAGCGTAGAACAAAACTTGAAAAAATGGTAAATATAAATACTAAAATTCAAGTTTCCATTAACAGGCAAAAATAATCCAAAGAGTCTCCAACAAATTCACCTAATAAAAAGTAATCCAAAGAGTCTCCAATAAATTCATCTAATATCAACACTCAAAAGCAAACCAAAGGCAAAAGCCGCCTCCAGAAAATTGCTAACTCAATCATCTATTGGTGAGTTGGTCCGGGCCTACAATAAATAAAATATTATAGTTATTATAAATTGCATGAATTAGAACAACCAAATGATATATGAGACTACTATATTGTTGGTCCCAGAGGGCAACAAGGGTATAGAACCGCTGAGGGGGGTGAATAGCGGTCCAAACTTTTTCGAAAAATACCTTGAAAATCAACCGAGTACTTATCAGTTTGGTCAACTGCAGTTTAAAGCACTTAAACCGAACTGATAAAATGCACAGCGGAGTTTTGGCGGTTTTGGCCAAACTGATAGTTAATGAGTTGGGTGGTTTGACTCGGGTTGAAAACACTATGAATGAAACTGATAGATCAACTTGAAGATCAAAGAAAAACACAATTCACTTTTCAAGTCATTTCGTATATGGATTCAAGTTAGAGACCACAAACAGAAAAGCAAATAACAAGACAGAAAAGTAAAGATCAAACACACAATTTGAAGAGGTTCGTTCTTGAATGAACTACGTCCTCTACCTAGATGGTTAATCTAGGATTTTCTAATAGGTACTAGACTTGTATTAATTAGAGGAGGTTTTACAAGATGATTCTAAACTCTAATCAAACAATCTAACCTATAAAGCTATGAAAAATCAACCGGTGTATTCGAAGTATATAATCTATGTGATTATATAAATCGGGTGTGTGTGTAGAAAGAAATCAAATAATCTAAGTATCTAAATGATGGTTTGAGCAAATGAAGACTTTCGGTGTAAGGCTGAGTATGGAATTGGTTGATGGCTTGAAGCTTGATGAAGGAATTCTGGGTTTGCTAAGGAGATGGTTGAAGGTTTGAATATCTGAGTTTCAATCTTCAAAGCAAACTTGAATACTTGGGAATACATCTCTTTAAGCTCAGCAACCTTCATTGTTGGGTAAAGATTTGAATCAAATCTGAAGGGTACAGTGCTGTCGAATTCCCATTGGTTGAGCTGTCATTCTCGTCCTTGATTTTGTCTTGTAGTCCTAGGTAGTTGTAGCACCACTACCTGACATCCGTCCTTTGTTGCAGAAAGGACTAACGGTAATAAATTTAAATTGCTTGGACAACACCGACATTCCTTTGCAGTAACTCTAAGTTAACTTGGAGTTATTTTGACATGACATAAAATATTCCTTTATGGTTGAAAAGGGAATATTTGTCTAAGGAATAAATGACTTCTCTTGAATTCTTCATTAATTGATCGGCGATTCCACCAGGAATAGGAGCGGTTCCGAGGATGAACTTGATGTGCGGTTTTCATAAGAAACTGAAGCACGCGGTTACATGATTGTGGTTCCATCAAGTGTCATCAGCGGTTCCATGAGAGACTTGAGGAGCAGTTTTCATCAAAACCACAGAATGCGGTTTGATGAAAAACAAGCAACTCCATGCTGGCGGTTTTTAGATAGCATGAATGCGGTTTGAAGATCTAAACCGCTAATCTAACCGAACTCAATACTCAGCCTAGACAAATAAAAATCTTGAAATGGACTTGTCTAAAAGTTGAAGTAAAACTTCATTACATGCGGTCCTAAAGTCCATAAAAAGACACGTGGCATGGATCAATCAAATTAAGTGGGTGTACTAACAATGAATCCTAACATATACTATAAAGAAGAGTAACATACCTGGCCTACACTCGTTCCAGAGCCATTCGAGCCATTTGTGTCCTCATTTGGAAGCCTTAATATTATCCCTTGTGACTTCAATAACTTAAACATCTCAGTTTTAAATTGAGATACTTGTTTCATCCACTTGAGACTTTATCATCTTTTGTATATCTTCTGAGTTTGGTGTAGTTGTTAAAGATGATCTAGCTCCAAAAACATCACGAGGAGCTGGCCCTGAACCAAAAGTTCTCACACGCCCATGTCCGTCTTTACCAAAGAGATCGACAAAAACTTGTTCTTTATAAGCTTCGGTCCGCTCCTCTTCGGGCACCTCTTGTAGTTTGTCATTAATTCTTTCCTAAAAACATAAAAAATAACATTTAAAACTCATAAAACGTTAAACTAACTACGCAATAGTAAAAATATATAAAAAGCAACTTACAACGAGGCTCCTTGTATCATCATCGGGTATGCGAAATTAAAGATATTCTGGATTACATTTTTGTTCTCATGGTGTGATTGATCTTCAAATGTAACGAGTATGAAACGAGTAATGAATGATAATAGTCTTCATTTGTTATGATAGGACAAATACAAAGAACAATAGTGATCGACTTCGTACTAGAGACTGATATACAATTGCTAATAAGGATGCTCAACATTGAAATGGAGTATGTAATTACTGTAAAACATTATCTGAAGAATATGGAGAAGTCAATAATATCAGAATAAATGACTTCTACGTCCTTTTTTTTTTTTTTTTCAAAAACAGAGAATAAAAAGAAAAGAAAAAACAAAACCCAAATGGGAGGGTTTGCATATTTTGGAATGCATATTACTTTGCACATTAATGCCCAAGCAATAATGAATTTTCTCCCTCCGTCCCAAAATGATTGTACATAATTGACTTTGAGAGACATTTTGAAAAAGTTCCTTTTAAGTCATAGTGGTAGTAAAAATACAAAAGTGCTATTGCTATCCTCTTTAAACCTGTAGCTTCACAAGTACATATTACATATTAGACATGTCCAAACGGTTCCAGTTCCGGTTCTCGGTTCCGGAACCGCCGGTTCCCGGTTCCCAAATGGCCGGAACCATATTCGAACCATCTTAATCCGGTTTCCCGGTTCTATCCGCCGGTTCCGGTTCTGACGGTTCCACCGTTCCATCTCACCATCTAATAAGTATGTAATACTCCCTCCGTCCCAAAATATTTATAGTTTAAAATGTAATACTCCCGCCATTTTAAAATACTTGTAGTTTAAGGAGTTGAAGTTTGTCCCAAAATATTTGTAGTTTTGCTATTATCTATAGATTTTTGACATTGTTTATCAAATATACCCTTATTTATGATAGTGCTGTCATTGTAAAAGTATTAAATTTTCTTGATACTTGAAATGTTCCAAGAGTAATATAGTCCATTACAGATGTATTAATTTTTTTTTTCTTAATTTGTGTAAAATCCTAGAACTACAAGTATTTTGGGACGGAGGGAGTATGTATATCAGTATATATATTAGCTAGCAGCCAACCTACCATAATGGTCAAACATCTTTAAACTCCTTTAATGCAGAGAACTGTTCGGTTCCCGGTTCTCGGTTTCGGCTCTCGGTTCCCGGTTCCGCCGGTTCCTCGGTTCTGAAAATGTTGGATTCGTATTCGAACCGTTCAATCCGGTTCTCGGTTCCGTTCGGTTCCCGGTTCCGTCGGTTCCCGGTTCTATTTGGACATGTCTATTACATATGTTTTCTATATAGTAGTTTTTAAGAATGGACAAGACAACCCCCTCCTCCCCTAGACGGTCATTTTGGAACAGAGAGAATACTATTTAAAATATGAGTATATATTTTCTGTTAGGTTATGCTCCATCCGTCCACAAAAAATGTCACCTTTTTTTCCTGCCCCCAAAAAAGTCGCATTTCTTAAAAAATTAAATAAAGTTAGTGCAATTTTATTAATGTACAAACAAGCAAAGCCAATCCTTAAAAAGCATGCAATGTATGCACCACTCTGCTTTTTGGATAGGAGTGGTATTTTTACCAATTAAGACAATATTAGAAACTCTTCATTAACAACTTCTTATTATTTTTGTTTCATAAAAGCAGTTAACTTTTTTTAATGGTTCTTAGTTAAATATAGTTGACCATATAAAGTTAGGTGAAGTTTCTTTTAGGGGCTGTGGGGGTATCATCTGAAGTCCCTTCTTTATGGAAACTTTTTACTTGGTCTTATTTAGTTTCATGTATGTGTGCACAAATGATATGCCAGTTGATGAAATTACTATGTGCATGGAGGATAGGCTATGATTTCAAGGAATACTCAGCAATGGCGATAACCCAAACTCCAATTCGACACTTGTTTCTAAATTGTTAAAGGGTGTGAGGGTGTAGTTATTTCTCTATTACAGACACACATATTGATATTTTGTAAATGCACACATATTTATTTGCAATAACAGTCTGAGATGAACTCTCGGATCAGTTGATATCTTATGTAAACTCCCAAACCTTGTGCCCAGTACACAAATCGTGTACTTTCTTTCTCTCTTATTTTCTTACTATTCTTTCTTATGAAATTCTTCTATCTTATAATATTGATATTTTGTAAATGTGTATCATGAAATCTATATATATATATATATATATATATATATATATATATATTTAAAGTTGGTGAGGATGGCTAAGGTGTTGACATGTGGATAAGTCATAGAAAAGCTTGAATATTATGATGCCACATCAACACTATTATCATAAATAAGTGACTTTTCAATTTTTTTCTATTAGCTAATAGTATAAGCTAATAATATTAGTTACTATATAGGGTAACTATTATAGTTTACTATTATAGTTAAAATATTACTATTATTAGTAATAAGTAACTATTGTAGTTAACTATTATAATTAACTATTACTATTATTAGTAATAAGTAACTATAGTAGTTAACTATCATATAGTAACTATTACTATTATTAGTAATAGTTACTATAATAGGAACTATTATAGTAACTATTACTAATAATAGTAATAGTTACTATAATAGTTACCTTATATAGTAATTAATATTATTATCTAATGTTAAACAAATAATAGTTGACTATTATAAGTTAACTATTATTATAATTAACTTTTATAATTAACTATTGAATAAATAAAAAAATACTTTTGAATAGATTAAAAATTACTATTAATAATATTAGTAATCGTAATAGTTGCTATATATATTAACTATTACTATTAATAGTATAATTAGATAATCATAATAATTACTATATGGGTTAGCTATCATTATTAATAGTATTAGTTAATCATTATACAATATATATTACTCCCTCCATCCCAGAGTAAGAGTCTTACTTTCTATTTTTGTACGTCCCAAAGTAAGAGTCTCATTCCTATAATGGCAAATAATCTTTACTATTCATACCATTCATTCTCTCTCATACTTTAATTTTATACTCACAACACCAATCAACTTACTATTCCTCCCACTCATTCTATCTCCTACTTTACTTTGACACTCACAACACTTACATTACTTCCACCAATTCTTAATCTCCGTGCAAATGAGAGGTAGACTCTTACTCCATAATAGATGTAGTAATATTTATTATTAATAGTACTCACTTTGTCCGAGAGTAAGAGTCTTACTTTCTTTTTTTATACGTCCCATAGTAAGAGTTTTTTTCCTAAAATGACAAATAATGAAAAAGAATGAATAGTATTTTGGACAATTATACCCTCAACCCACTTGCAATGTTTACCAATTTTCTATTTTTTTAATAAGTGTGCGCAAACAATGTATGACTCTTACGATAGGACAGATGGAGTATTAATTAATCATAATAGTTACTATATAGGTTAATTATTACTATTAATATTATTAGTGAATAATAATAGTTATTATATGTATGTTAGTAAATATAATTAATAATATTAGGTAATTATAATAGTTATTTAAATTATTATTTAACAATAGTATTAGTTAAGATGATGAATACGCTATTAGTTACTATAAGTAGAAAAATTATTTATTTAAGACATAATAAAATTATTATACTAACACATTAGATGTACATTATAAAATTTTATATTTACTAATCATAATGTGTATATATAAAATCATTCTTGAACAATAGCTAATATTATCAACTCAAGTATCTATAAAATTAAAAGTTAATTCATAATGATAATAATTTATCTTTATATTCAAATTTCAATTATCATAATTATTACAAAAAAAATTAGAAAATTAACACAATTTTCCTAAGTTTGTCAGCAAATGTTTTAATTCATATACAATATAATTATATTACAAAAAGTTATTATGTTACTTTATTAAGTAAAAACATTAAAAAAATAAAATACGAAAAAATAGTAAATTAGTTTCCCGTGCAAAGCACGGGTTACCCACTAGTAACAGGGAAAATAATGGAACAAAGACATTAAGCAGTACTACTAAAAATCAAATAACTTTCTCATTAGGGCATGAAATCAAACACCCAATATATTGAAAATAAAAAATTGTAAATTAGGGATTTTATATTACCTCAGTTAGGAAGTAAATTTGTTGAGGGGTTGATTTTCCCTTCAATTGATAATCTGTAGGTTTTCAACATAACAAACAACAAAATTAGGGCTTTAAACCCTATACAAAGATAAAGATACATACATATATATATGTATATATACATATATATATGTATATATATATATATATATATATATATATATATAGAGAGAGAGAGAGAGAGAGAGACGAACCTGAGAGGCGTGAAGCTGGATACAACGGCGTGAAGCTAGAGACAGGAATGAAGCGTGAAGATGGAGGATAGATTGACGTTTCAGAGAGGCATGGAAGAGAAAATTGTTATAGAGAGGCGTGGAGGAAAAAAATTGGGGAAGAATTGGAGACGCGTGGGATTTTTTTGGTAAAAGCCGCGAAATTGAAATATTTGACACGAAAAAGTTTTTAGACTAAACAACATTAGTATTCGGGACAAGTGCAAAAAACGTGCCAAATGCTTGATTATTTGTGAAGGCCAAAACTAAACAGTGCCAAAAAAAACATATTTTTCACGGCTAATTTAAGCACCGTGCCAAATAATTGAATATTTTTCACGGTCAAACAGTAGCCGTGCCAAATGTTGCGTAATTGGGAGGATTGCTTTAACCGTGCCAAATACTTGTATTTAGCACACTTTTCGGGCCGTGCCAAATATATCAGTCCCTAAAGGTCCTTTTTCTTGTAGTGACCCTTGCCGACCTGCATACGCATTATAAAAGTCATATGCCGATTTTATAGTGATGAATACTTGGCCAATGTATGGTTTATCCAAGATTTCAACCTCAGGATCAAGCTCCATCTCTCCTTCCAGAGTTCCCATCCTGCTCATAATTACAAATATCTGTTTACAACAATTAATTATTACTACACGGAACAAAATCGCTTTAATGATAAGAGCCATGCACTTAAAGATTGGGAGCTAAAGCAGAGCAGCTGCTAACGAATCATCTAATGCATCGATAAGTTTTGGAAAAAAGTCTAGCATTCGTATTAACCAAAGCCATCTTAACAAAGAACATAGGGATCTACAAAACCAAAGCCATCTTAATGAAAGCCATCTAAACAAAACATAGGGATCTTAACAAAAAACACAGGGATCTAAAAAAAATCCATCTAAAGATTTAGCA
Source organism: Campanula takesimana (assembly GCA_026119855.1). NCBI lineage: Eukaryota > Viridiplantae > Streptophyta > Magnoliopsida > Asterales > Campanulaceae > Campanula > Campanula takesimana. The sequence goes on along the minus strand of JAOWBW010000656.1, from coordinate 210,179 downwards.
TTCGTATTAACCAAAGTGATCTTAACAAAAAAAACTCATATCTGTCTAATTTGGGATTGGAGTTACACGATACAAAACCAAAGCGATGAGGTCAAAATGTACTAAATGAAGTCACGAGCGATGGAGTAATGATTGATTAGCTTAAAGAAAAATGATTATGACACGATGTAATTTTTAATATAGCTATTTGCATCGATAGCTCTTGAAGGAGCTAACAAAGGTAGCTCCTTCAAGACCTAACATACAAGGCATGTGAATGTTGTACAGAAGAAGGTAAATAAATGTCAACACAGGGAGCCAAAACCACAAAAGTATTCGTATGGGAGCCATTACAAAACGCAACCAACCAGGCATGCATTTATTATGCTGCATCAATAATAAATGTACAGAGAACCATACTGTTTGATTCGAATCAAAATGTGCAAAGGGCGCATACATCAACTACAAAAAAAAAACAACGAATCATAATTCTATACCTAAAACCGAATTAAATACCAGTAAATCTTAAATGTGACATTTCTTTTTACCTAAACCTTGATTTTCACGAGCCTTTCACAAATCGTTCTTATCAGACCCTAATCTTCCGATTGGGGTGAGGGAAAAACCGGTATCGCATCAAATCAATATTTCACCAAGCTGGGAGCAAAATCGCCTTTTGTGTCTCCGCTCCTTTTGATTTTTGAATAATGAAGCAATTAGGTTATTTGATCACTAATACCAATTAGATGATAAGACGTATTTGAGCGCCAACATTTGAGCGGGCGATTCCAGATATCTCCGTTAACGGGGTCGTTCGTATATCTCTTCCGAATACATAATTTTCCAATATTCGAAATAAGGATGCAAATGACATCGTTTTATTAATTATAGCTCCAGCCGTTTGATTAGCTCCATCGACGTGGCCAAGATCTACACCATCCGGTGGAGCGGTGCAGCTAATTCTTCAGTGCTGCGGTTCAAAATCCCTCAAAGAGCTCCCATTGTGGATGCTCTTAGTCATGTGATGACATGTGATCTAAACCCCGTTAAAATTTGACAGCTCAGTTAGTAAAGTGAAGACATTACAAAAACTTGGTGCTTGAATGAAGACATTGAAAGCAATGATCTTTGCGCCACTTGTTTTAAATCCTCCATCTCTCTTTTCTTTCTTTCTTTCTTTCAGTCCACTCAGATCAAATCAAAATTCCCTTCAACCCTCTTCGGTCAAGAAAGATGAAACCCCATTTTGATGTGCCTATTTTGTATCGATATGTATAAATTCATATTTGCACAAATTTGATTCTTTGTTTCTCTAATCTCTATATAAATCCCCATTTTGATGAGCCTATTTCTAAACCACCCAACTCCAAAGATTCACCACTGAGCGACATAAACCGACTTGGTTAAAATGGGACCCATACACTCTGGGCCCATACACCTAAAAGGCCTATATCGAGAGGCCCATCTACAAGAAGTCCATGCTAATGGGCCGACATCAAGATGGCCGAGCAGGCAGCTCTTGCCTAGGCCGAGTTCAAGAAGCCTAATCCCTAGTCGGCCTCTAGGACGAGCCAAGTTGGATGACGGGCCGAGTTATATAAAAAACCTCCCATTATCATAGGGAGTCCACTTACAGAGTTCTATTACAACTCTAGCACTAACAATCCTTATCTAAACAAGGATATCTCTTCTACCAGATAACTGGGTTATCATCATCCTTATCAGGAGTCCATCTTTAAGGAATACGAGTTGTCGCGCCCCAACCTGTGGTCCTACTTGGCCCCACTGTTGGTCCCAAAGGGCAACAAGGGTATGGAAAATAGCTAGAGGGGGGGTGAATAGCTGTTTTAAAATTCTTTTCGTACCCTTGAAAAATTCAATTGCAAGTGAGCACTTTATCAAATACGCGGTATGATATGCGCCTAAGTGAGTGAGTGAAATGCACAGCGGAAGTTAGTTAAGAACTAGGCGTAAAATGATAAAAGGGGGCGCACACACACTCTAAGTATTTTGGCTCAAAGTGGGTGAAATAAGGAACTAAGGCAAATGAGTTAACAACACAACACAATTCAGTTCAATCAATCTACAATGAGTAAACAAGCAAATAGTGAGTGAAGATAATAACTTGAAAGTAAATGACAAGATAATAACACAAGCTATTTGGAGAGGTTCGATCAATGAAATATCTACGTCCTCTACCAAGATGGTTAGTCTTGGATTTCTAATGGAGATCTTATATAATGAGTAAGTGTTACAATTACAACTTTTGAGCTTCTACACTAACTCAAGATCTAATATTCTATGAATGAACAAATCCAAAACAATAACCGGTGTATCTCTAAAAGAAGGATCTAAGTGATCAAACTTAAAGAGGTGCGTGTGTGAGTTTAGTATCAAGGCTCTTTAGATCTTTATGATTTAGAGCACAATAAAACTAAAGTGTTATAGCTTGAAGATCTGGGCTAAGGATGAAGGTATGAAGATGATCTTGAGGAATTCTGGAAAAACAAAGGCAATCTTCAAATCTTCAACAAATGCTTTGAGAGAGAAATTCTTTAAGTTCTTAGCAAAACTCAGCAACTTCAAAATGTTGAAGTTATGGGGTATTTATAGTGAACTTCCAAAAACTAGCCATTGGAGATCCTTGTGGATAAGATGTGCTGTCGCTCGTTGATTGGAGCATGCATATATTATGGCCATTTTGACACTCAACATAAATGTGACCGTTGTGGACACGTGTCAACAGATTAGGCGCATATGCATCTTTTAACCACCGTTGGATCATTGGCGAAATTTGAATTCTCTTAAAGTCTTTGAATCTTCAATAAATCACTGAGTGTTGAATAAACACTTTGAGGCGCATTGAGCCAAGAGGCGCGTTGAGCCAAGAGGCGCACAGTATGTGTGCACTAAACCAAGGAGCGCAGAGGCGCGTAACATAGCTAGGAAGAAATCCTTATGCGCGCGCTCTGAAAGGCGCATGGCGCGTAGGCGCAAGGGCGCATGGCACGTAGGTGCAAGGGCGCATGGCTCAGACTGAAAATGTGATTTTCTTGAGAATCTTCATCTTCTTGCCCTATTTCTAAGCCTATTCTATAACAATGGACAACCTAAAAAATGAAGTATAAATACTTCTTACATGTGGGTCTAAAGTCCATGAAATAGAACTTAGGTGATGGATCAATCAAATCTAATAAATCCTATTACACTAAAACTGAGATATATGTGGGCATACCCAACAATCTCCCCCTATTTGATTGATGCCATTACCTGCTATATCAAGGACAAACATTATACTTGATAAAAACATGTCCAAATGAATGAAATTGGTAATTCATGTCTCAAGTTAATGCACACACTAGTCCAAGATATAGATTTCTAATCTATTCCAAAAAGGATAACACATTACATATGGAAAGATAGAAACAACAGTTTAACACATTCAAAATGATATATGAATTTTAGTTTTGAAAAGTGTTTAAACCAAGTTTAAAACTCAATGCATGAAAGTATGAAACTATTCAATATGATGCATATGAATTTAAACAATATTCATTGTTCTACAAACAAGGAGTTTGAGTGAACAAGGTTTGATAATAAGTGATGCATTGTTCTCATTAAAACTTGGGGTGTAGGAGTTACAGATTACAAGTTTTGAATAGAACAAAAAAAAAGGTGCTAAAACAAGTAAGCACTAAATCACTAACAAAAAAGAGTAGTTTCTATCACAAAAGATTCTAATAACTTACAATCCAAATAGAAACTAAGGGTTGGGAGGCGCGTCGTCGTCCTTCAATCCTTCAACGATCTCTAAAACGGAGCGCTGAATCTGTTTAGCGAGCTGATGACTACGGTTCGCTAAGCCCTGAGTGTTAGTGACGCTAGTGTGAGTGGCAGTGACACCGTCTCTGATGTAACTCAAGTGATTCACATTGATGTTTTGATACTCATCAATGGAGCGCTGAGTGATTTGCTGCTGCTGAGAAATATTTTCTTCTAAGATTTGAAGATGAGCTTCAATGGCATTTTGAGCCATGATAATGTCAGAAGAAATGTGATCGGCGCGTCTGTCTGAGCTTGAGTGAGCAGCAGTGAAGTGAGTAACAACCAATTCTTTCAAAACATCTAACTTTGATACTAACACGTTCATGTAGGATTGAGACGCAGCAGACTGAGGTATGAAAGTAGGCGCAGAAGATGTGGTTTGCGCCTAATCAGAATGAGCTTGTACCTGAGTCTGCGCCGGAGGAGTAGGATCAGAAAGTTTGTCCTTGAGTGAATTCATCTCCCCCTTAATGGCAGCAATCTCTTCAGATTGATCAGTAAGCATTGAAGTGAGAAGCTCAAATTGAGACTTGATCTGTGTTTGACCTTGCTCTAAATTTGCTTGCTCCTGCTGCAAAGATTGAAGAATAGAAAGTCCTCGCTCAAATATGGAGCGGATGGAGGAGGCGCAGGGGTTGACTGAGGCGCATCAGATTGTAGAGGCGCAATAGGAGGTTGAGGCGCATGAGGAGGTGAAAGAGTAGGAGGCGCATAGTCATCTTCAGTTTCATCACCAACTGTTTCCGTTATGATTAGATCTGGTCCAGAAGGAGGTGGAGGCGCAACTGGAGAAGGAGTGCACTGAGGAATGGTCTCTTGCTCCCCCTGAAAAGGTTCATCTATGTCTGAAATATCATCGTTAAAAAAAACAAAATGGAGTTGTTCCCTTAACACTTTGGTCTTTTGAACTTCGAGGACAGGAGGCGCACGGGGAGCAGGGGCGCGTTGAGTAGGCGCGTGCTGGGTAGGCGCAGGAACAGTAGGGCCTTTCTCAACATCAGCACTTGAACCAGCGCCTTTCTTGCGTTCTAGCTTCTCTGACTCAGCAGCTTGCTTGGCTTGAAAATCTTCATCTCTTTTCCTTTGAGCCTCAAGTCTGCTGGCTTCCTGCTCTAGCCTTAGATCACGAACTTCATCAGATTCAAATCTGGTGCGTTTGATAGGTGCACGAGGAGGGTCATCAACCACCCGTTTTCCTTTGCTTTTCTCTGCTCCTGGCAAGGGATCAGCATGTTGACTTGCGCTTGCAGTTTCTACGCTTTTCTTTATTGGTGCGCCTTTAAGAACTGGCGCATCATCTGATTCGGTTTCTTCATCGACTAAGCCTTCAACGGTTTTGATCTGAATTCCCTTGGCGCGCTTTGCAGGCTTCTTTCTGCGCTTTTTGAGATCCAAGTTCGCTTTTCCAAAAGTTGGAACATCATCAATTTTGTACTCAGGGTTCTCATTCAAAAATTTGACTAACTCAGGATAAGTTAGAAAAAGTTTTGTGAGAAGAAGGCAGTGAGAGCGGAACTTGGTCTTTCCATCATTCTTGTTCTTCACATACTTGTCAATCTGCTCACGCAACATTTTGAACAAAATGTGAGGCCAGTGAAGCTTCTCCTTGGCCATGATGGCAGCGGTGTATTCCCATTGTTCCACCGTGAATCGGTTCACGTTCCCGGTTTTGAATACAATAGAAGTTCCCACTAAATGCGCTAAATGAGTCAAGAGTTCTCCACCATCTCGAATTTCAGTGGTTTTGATATTATTTTGAAGTGTAGGAATATTTAGAAGAGTAGCAGCCATCTTGTTCTGATCGTCAATAGAATAAGTCATCGGACGCCCAATAATTCGATCGTCACCCGTAGATGGAAAACTGAGTAAATTTCGAATTATAGAAGAGGAGATACGGATATCAATATTTTGCACACGAGCCTCAATTCTGTAGTGAGTACGTCCATTATTGTCTATTTCCACTAGAACAGCGGTGGAAAAGAATTCATCGACGAGGAGCGGAGAGTAGAATGTCTGATCCATTGTGAATAAAGGAGTCAAACCAGCAACTCGCAATGTTTCAATGATCTCTCTTCCAATATCTTCACCAGATAGCTCTAATAGATCAAGAGTTTCTTCGAGTTTGAAATTTGCAATGAGATGATCCTGGATCTACTAACGCTCGTGCGCTCACATTAGACACAGAAACAATACCTCCAATAACGGATGGATCATCGGTAGCTTGTTGTTGATTCATGGCAAATACCCTTCCTTGGACTTTGGGCTTCCCGGTAGCATCCCTTTTCTGACCTTGATTATTACCAACTCCTGACCCGGATGCTTGTCCTCTACCTCTCGGGCAATCTTTTACAAAGTGACCCATTTGACCACAATTGGTGCACCTTCCTTGCTTCTTCCAACACCGGTCCTCAGAATGACCTTCCTTTTGACAATACGAACAAAGCCTCCTAATTTGGTTCCCTTGGTTCCCGGAAGTGGTACCCGGGTTCCTTGGGATCGGTTGCCCTCGGAACTGAGATTGTCCCCCAAAGTTACCTCGAGTGTCGGAACGGTGTTGAGGTTGAGACTTAGCATGGCTTCCCGGTTTACCCGTATTTACAACTTCGGTTTTCCTTTTGTGCTCCCCGATATCTTGCTCTATTAAGTAGGCTCGGTCCACCGCATCTTGGAAAGTCACAATCCGTTGGGCAATAAGTTGAGTACGGATGGAGGTCATCAATCCCCGAATGAATCTCATAGCTTTTTGTTCCTCGGTCCTCACCAAATAGTCGCAATACCGGGCTAATTCTATGAACTTAGCCGAGTATTGTGCTATAGACAACACACCTTGCTCTAGATTGAGTAGCTCGATCTCCTTTCGGTTTTGATCAACAACCGGAATGAAATGCTCCTTGAATTTGCGCACAAACAACTCCCACGCGTACACCGTGTGAGTATCATCCCAACTAGCTTTAACACCCTTCCACCAATGCTCGGCGGCTCCCACAAGCTTATAAGCCGCGAACCGGACCTTGTCCTCATCCGAACACCCAAATACATCATAAATCTTTTCCATAGACTCAATCCACAACTCAGCTTTCCTTACATCGGGTTCCCCATTGAATTCAACCGGTTTCAACTTCAGAAATTGCTCCAATCCATAGCGGGGTGGAGCTTGCTCTACCCTCGGGCCTTGATCATGTATGGCCTTCATGGCCGCCTCAAACATGCCTTGAAACATGGCACATGCTTCTTCCCTTGAATCATTCTGATTTGCATTACCGGTACTACCTTCACCACTCCTTCTACGAACCATTGTAAACAAGTACCTACATAAAACATCAACCGTTAATCACTCCGCACACTACTACCCACCTAGGTCATGCTAATCCACCTATACTTATACATAGAGCTAATGCCATAGCTCTGATACCAACTGTCGCGACCCCGGACCCCGCGGGCCCGAGACCGCGAGCTGGACGTCGACTCTAAAACTAAAACTGTGAAATACTGAAGTTAAAAATTTCATTTGATACCAAAAGGTGATGATCCAACGTTTTACAAAACCAAGTTTGATAAAAAAAACCAATTACAACTATCATAAACTTCCACAAGTTTATGCCCAACAAAATACAAATACACAATTCTTAATGACGTCATTACTTGGTACAACTATCCCAAAATGGTTACACATTTACATAATGTAAACCAACCTATAACAACCTTCCCCAAAAGAATGTATCCACACTCGACGTCCTCTTTCTCGTGATCAGCGAGACTATTCCTTAGCACCTGGGGGGGGTTAAGGAAAAACAAAGATAAAAGAGAAGGGGTGAGATAAATCTCAATAAGTTACTAATGTATGGACCCTTGCTGGAGGTTGCTTTAGTACCGAAATCAAGAGGAGAGACCCTTTGGTAGTTGGGCACCTTGAGAGGGATAGCATCATCATTGGCGGGGTAAGTCATAGGCACTGTTTCATCTTCGACCAGAATAGCCTCCCCATTATGGAAGCTAGTTGTCACACCTTTCTTCTTCATCTCAGTATGAAGATGATTTTTGAGCTCTTGGTTGACCCTTTCTAGAGATTTGCTTTGATCCTCAAGCTTGGAGATCTGTAGCATGAGGTTGGTGAAGAAAGTATGGAGAGGTGGCGGAATGTCCGATGGCTTGATGCTGGCGGCGATCTCGGGATCGGCAGAGGCAGCGGAGACTTGCGGAGTGGAGACATTAGGAGTAGTAGCCTCTGATGATGACGGAGACATTACTGATGTAGAGACTGAAGACTGAGTTGGCGGGAGGCTCGAACGTTGAAGACGACCACCCAAACTTGCTTCTCTGTAGAGGTAGTGGATACGAGGTTTAGGATGGGACAAGGCTCATGCAATGTATTTTTTATTTACAAAAACAACGTATTATTAGTCCTAATGGTTGGAAGGGGTACCCCTTTCTGGGTTACTATCAACAAAACCTGGATCAGTGGAGGTCATCACTACGTCTATAGACCCCTCGTTTTTCACATGTATTGCACATCCCAAACGGACAATTTGGGCGAGGGTCCTATAGGGCAAGCGACTTCCACCGACCTAACGGATCCTAGCGACTAACCCTTGTTTAAAGGCATTTAACATAACGTTTATGTTACTTCCGTTAATTTTTTACGAGTTAAGATCCTTGTACACAGTATCACTCGGATTACCATATGAACACCCTTGTAGGGAATTTCATTTTTTGTGCTTTTTTCTCTCGAAGGATCTCGACTCATTAAAGACTTAACGGATGATGACATGAACGACACGTTAATTGTCTATAAAGAAAAGCTAGTCAAACCAACCAGTCAACTTTGGGGTATCCTAGACTCTGTGAGTGCATGGTTTCAGAAATGAACAAAGGATTAACCTCGACCGCTTCACAAGTGAAAATGACGAGTTAGATAGCCCGGGTGAATCGAAGATAGAGGCGACAGGATCACCAAAATTTGTGCACTCAGCGGAGTATCCAGTAGGGTGTGCAGTGTGACACGAACCTAGTGGTAGTGTGCGGACAACAACTAGTTATTTTTGAGGGAGAAAACAGAGAATTTTTCGATTTTTTTTTTGGTTCTGAGTTCTCGCATTTTCGAAAACCGAATCTCATTTTCCTTTGATTAATTTTGCTTCGGTGATCCATTTTCAAAATCGTTTGTGGGGTTGTGTTTGTTTTGTGATTTAGAATCTTTTAAACTAAACTTTTCAACGATCAATTCTTTATTTCTTTTGAATCTGAAAAATCTCCATTGTTGAACTTTTCAAACCATTTGTGTCTCCTGCCTCTGTTTGCAGTGTTACTATTTTCCGGCCTGCATACGAGCATGGCAGCCCGTAACCTGTTGCAAACTACCACCCCTGTTGTACCTACTCTACCCGCAATACCGTCTCTGCCTACACTTCCAACTGCAGCAACGTTGCCACCACTGCCTACACTTCCTACAACCAGGGGCGGACCCAAGAAGGTCCAAGGGGGTGGAAGTGAACCCCCCTAATTTTATGTTGACAGTTTAAAAAAAAAAAAATATTTTTTTTAGTACTAAGTGAACTCCCCCTTTGCTAGTTTCAGCCCACCCCCCTTGCCAAAACAAAAGAAAAGAACATAAAAAGAGAGAAATTTGTATATAATTTTTGTCTAATGTATTTTGTGAACCCCCTTGATTTTGGAGCTGGGTCCGCCCCTGCCTACAACAACATTGCCAACTCTGCCTACACTGCCAACTGCAGCCACATTGCCACCACTACCTTCTGCTGCCTCATTGCCTACACTCCCAACGCTGCCAACCTTGCACAAGCCTACATTTCCAACACTTGCTCCACTCCCAGCAATGACTCTCCCTACCCTTCCCACAACACTCCCAACCATACCAACAACTATCCCCGCTATTCCTTTCTCACCGCCTCCATCAAACTAGTTTTCTGGGGACGCCACAAATTTATTCTTTAGAATTAATATTTACTTGAACTTGTTTACTCTCTTTTTTATTTTTTATTTTTGGAATGAGATTGCTTTTGTTTTTATGTACTTTATATACTATACGATGTGTTATTTGATACTTAATGGAATTTTCATTGTTTGGTTACAATGTTTATTATTTCTATTCTCACGTAGAAGGTTTCTTCCATATATCCATAAATCACAAATATATATATATATATATATATATATATATATATATATATATATATATATATATATATATATATATATATCTCCCTCTTTCCCAGATTATATGTGGCCCTTTCCATTTTGGTTTGTTTCAAAATTAATTTCGCATTTCTAAAAATGGAATACAAAGTCTGGTGATCTCCCTCAAGTGACCTATATAAAAAAGGGCTAGGCATATGACTCACAAGTATGATCAACATGAACTACTACAAATTTGAGGGCAAACAAGGAAACATCAAAAAGAGTTCAAAAATGTTAACGTGTCAATGACATTTATTCTACAACATAGGGAACACTTAATTTTAAGGAGGGGTGAGCCCAGAACCTACACAATTGCACACTAATAGTTGGTTCTACACACCTGACACAACAAATCCTCAGTCAATAGAGAGACACAAGCCTGTTTTTGGGTTTTCTGATCAAACAGTTGAAAAGCCTTGGATCCAACTTCGAGTTTTTTTTTTTTTTCAAGTACAACTTAAAAGAAAAATTTACAACTGTCTCAAAAATCAAACAAATGCAGTGGTTCCTTTCAATCGGACCAACCAATACGGCTTATGCTAAAGCAATGAAGAAAATTATTATGTCATCCTAATGAATAGCAATATCATGGACAGTGTCAATAAAAGTTTGGAAGCCATAAACCTACTAAAAATCAAGTTAGAATTTGGGTTGCTTAACAATGTTAATACCTGGGAAACCCATCATGTGAGCAATGAAAATCACGGGTACCAGAAAAAACAATCAACTGTATAAAAACAAGAAAACTTATAAAGTAATGAACAATGACATAACCTCTAATGTAGAGTAAATGTATATTTCTTCAGACTTCTAACATGTGTTAGGGTTTGTCTGCGCATATTCATTTACATTCACAAATCAACACGGAGTCCAAATGTGAAAAAAAAAAAAAAAAAATGGACCGAAACATTGCAGGGGATTTGGGGGGATCTCCACATCCGCCTAGCCCATACTGGCAGTCCAAACTTAAAGAAAATAATTCGAACACATGAAATAATATGAAAGTATATAAACACCAAGATTTTGATAACCCAATTCATCAACACATTACTACATCTAGAGCTCCAAGCCATGATATCACAATAATAATATATGAATATCGTTACAACTTTGCACATGCAATCACTAAGATCTAAACATGGCTAGTCTTCAAGAACAATCTCTCTCACCTATATATTATTATCTCACCTCCTCCAAGAACACACACGACACGGTCATGGCCGGGTTGTAGGATCGCGCCCCTCTCCTAGGCCCCCGGCCCCATCCTTGACACTATTTTGTAGCTCTCTCTTGATATCCTAAGTTACTCCTAGCATAAAGCAAGTACTAAATATTATGGTGGCTGTCACGGGATATACAAAACCTAATCCTGATCAAAACCTAATTACCCGGAGTCCCTGAGACGGAAAGAGTATAACTCCTTAACTAATAAGGAGACCCAATCTACTAAGGAAACGAATTACTTTCTTCTCCTCCATATTCCATGGAATTAGGAAACTAATTCCTTTCCAACTTGGACTCTACGCACGGCTCCACATTCACGTCAGCCTTCCTGATAGAGTGATAGAGTGGGTAGTCGCCCACTTTCTCCTTGTGCGGCCGCCTACTCTACACACCTGCTGCATTGTCGTTTTCTGCTCCTTCTCCTCTATGGTTTTGACCTCTCGCTCCTCCACGGTTTTGACTCCACACCCAACACACATATGATAATGCCTTGCAACACAGCCAAGCCGTGTATGTTATCGTCAGAAAATCACCAACATGACCGAGAGGAGACATAACCGCACCTACCAACAAGGCAACCAACACAAGCAAGATGTTTTACTCCAAAATTTTCCATATTTTGTTCATTTGATTCTCTGCATCCGAAATGGTTACTGGAACCATCATATGTGTCTCAATAGAGCTTAACAAAATAGGGACATATTCTCAACCTCCTTTGTATATAATGAGTGTTAATCTTTTACTTTGAGAACAAGAACAACAACAACAACAACAAAGCGTTAATGGAGTGTGAATATTTTACTTTGAGAAACATAACTAAAACCAAAAAAAAAAAAAAAAGATTTAATATTGAGAAACAACAATCTACTACCTCTGTCCCTAAATGAGTGTCCAAATTTCATTTTAAGGGACATCTGAAAATCTCAACTTTTTGTACAATTTGGTGGCAAAGATTCATATATAATCTTGTAATCTCATTTCCAAACATTTAGTTTTGCAGGTATAAAGAGACCGGTGAAAAACATTTCGAAAAAAAATATTTAGGGACAAAGTTATGTTCAAAAAAGACACTCATTTTGAGACAAAGATTTCTTGAAAATATAGAGGGAGTATAATATAGGAACCATTTGTGGAGCTTAACCCCAATACTTAATTGCTTCATTCCACAACAAAACTAGATTTAATACTGAGAAGCTCCACTCGGTAAGTCCTTCGAGTATTGATCATTAAGCTAATAAAGACAATTGGAGCTTGTAGGTAGGCTATAAACGGACCGAAATGATTAAGAATAAAACTACGTGAGTTTTTTTTGTTTTTTTTATATTTTTGAAAAATAAAAAAGTAATCATTGAAATGAGAGGACCATTATTTCAAAAAAAAAATGGAACTTGAAAAATAAAATAAAAAACAGTTAGGGTAACCAACAAAAACTCCTAGGAACATTTTCAAACATGGTTGATGAACAAACTATTCCCTTCAACCACATCTCATCAAACTCTACATTTCTCCAAATTAAAACAACACACCAAACATTCTATCTATAAATACCTAAATGAACAAGACAAAACATCATCAAAACCGTAACTGAACTTGCTCAAATACAGCCTTAATATTCAACCTGTTCTCTGTTTCCTTCCCTATTAACTAATGGCTTCTTCAAACCATTTGTGTCTCCTGCCTCTGTTTGCAGTGTTACTATTTTCCGGCCTGCATACGAGCATGGCAGCCCGTAACCTGTTGCAAACTACCACCCCTGTTGTACCTACTCTACCCGTGTAACACCCCGAATTTTCTTATAATATCTGAGCATTTAATGGCATTAAATATCAATAAATAACAATAATAAATACTTCAATCTAGGGTTCACAACGGCCCCTTATGTAACCATAAATTCAAAACAATAGCGGAAGCGTAACTTAAACTTGTCTTGGTAGGTAACACCCTAACCATCAATGTACTTCATCTTACATCAAATAAATAAACGTACTTAAACTACTAAATTAAGAATCTTCAGTCCACCGTCTTCCTACGGCTGCTTTCCTTGTCTTGTCCTTCTACTTAAATCCTGAAACAAAATTTATAGAGAAGGGATGAGCGAACGAATGCTCAGTAAGTTCATACGTGGCCTCTCCGGTTACTAAGGAGAGACGACCAGAACGAATACTTTGAATAACTTTTACAAAGATAGGTTCAGTTACTTTTGGATTCAGGACTGCAGAACAATACAGCCGTGTTACTTTTATGATTTTACTTTCAAAGGATTATGGCACTACAATCCAATGGGATTCATTCAAGTTTTCCATCAATTCCTTGGTAACGTACATTATAACCTCAATGCCAAAGGTACAATTCATACACCTAGCTTCTTCAGCCAATAGTGTGGGTCGTAACATATATGGTATCCACACACATATGCTCAGGGTCTAGAATCATCCTTGTAATCAGACAATTCCTGAGAGAAGGCATGTGATCACTCATGCAATCCCTAGTTTAAGGACGAGTCTTTTCTAACTGGACTGTCCGTCAATGTCTTTTCTAACTGGACATTTGATGCCTTAACGAGTAAGTGGTTAACTTACAAGTTAAAATGAGAACATACCATGGTACAAGTATGTGATACAAGTTTCAAACTTCGATACTTAGTAGATCGATGAGGACATCACTAAGTATAGATTCTTTCAAGGAACGTTCAATAACGCAGAGTTCATTCAAATACTATCATGCCAGACTGATAGCTAACTTTAGAAAGATACAGAATTCCAATAAACAGGAGTTCAAATACTGTAAGGAACGTAATCCCTTACCTGAATTGCTTTCCTCGCAATCTCCTCTCTGTGCAAATCTACAAGGCACGGAGTAATTTACTTTAGTACTCTCTACATTGTTAACTATTTTTACTTAGTTAACTGAGAGATGCGTTTTAACTTCTTTACTTCGTTACTTCTTTCTTTACGTTAAGTTTCTGACTTTGATTTACTAGTCAGTCCTTTAACTTGATATAATTGCAATTAAGTCCTCTAACTTTGGGTTAATTACAATTTGGTCCCTCCACTTTGGGTTAATTGCAAATTGGTCCTTCAACTTTAGTTCAATTACAATTTAGTCCTTCAACTTTGGATTAATTGCAGATTAGTCCTTCAACTTTAATTCAATTGCAATTTAGTCCTTCCACTTTGGATTAATTGCAGATTAGTCCTTCAACTTTAATTCAATTGCAATTTAGTCCTTCCACTTTGGATTAATTACAATTCAGTCCTTCAACTTCCCTCTAATTACAGAAAGGTCCTTGGACTTTGGTTTTGTTCATAAGGTTCCCCAAGTTTCTCTTTTCAATCACTTAGGCCCCTCTAACTTCAAAGTTTCCCTTTTTATTTCTTTTAACTTTAATTCTTTTCAGTTTAGTCCTTTTCCGTTAGGAAACTAACTGAAACTTCTAATCTTTTCCTTTCTCGTTAACTTTTTAACTTTCAAGGTCTTACAAGTACTTACTCTATTTCCTCAAGTAACTTCTCTAACTTGTTAACAGTCCTTTTTAACTATTTTGTTTTCTTTCCATTAGAAACTTAACGAAAACACTAACTTTCCGTCCCAATTCTTAACTTTCACAAACCGAATTCAACACCCATAATTCATCACCATGGCCGAGACATGCATGATCCAAAAATCCATTGATTTGATCAATTTTTTTCCTTGATCTAAATTTTCCATTGTACTTTCTAACATCAATTTATTCATAACATAATAATAAAAATCATTAAAACCAACCAAAACAATTTCTAGTTGATCAAGGCCATTCGGCCGAATGCTACTATGGGTGGAACTCCTATTTTCTTCCCTTTTTGTTAAACCCTAATAACCTCAATTTCATATTGGTCTAATCCCCATACATGAATAATAGTATTCCATTTAAAATCATGGTTATAAAATCAACTTAAGACCAATACTAATATGAAGATCATCATACAATCAACACCTTAATCATTTAGGATTTTAATAAATAACTTCTCATCCTAAATAACTAGCATGCAATCATAATATTTATTTTCTTAAATCATGCATAGTTTATGTTTTACTAATCCAAATTCAACGAAACAAATTTTGGAGCGTAGGATTTAGCATTACCTCGAGAATGATCGGATCACTTCTCCCAAAACAATGGCGAAAGATTTCTTCTCCTCCCTCCTAGTGATCGGCCGGCGGCTGCTATAGTAGGCTGGGGTTTTGTTTTCCTTTTTTTTTTTTTTTTTTTTTTAGTTTATGATAATAAAGAATTCCCAAGTTGACTAACTCAATAATTTATACTTTGGATTGATTCCTAATTGGGTTGGGTTTACTAATACAATTTCGGGCCAATCCAATTTTCTTGGGCCCACTTCTTTAAATTACTTTATAACTCTAATTATGGTTTAATTAAATTAGTAAAACCGAAATAAGATAAAATAAATTAAAAAAAATTCCGGCTATTACATCCCGCAATACCGTCTCTGCCTACACTTCCAACTGCAGCAACGTTGCCACCACTGCCTACACTTCCAACGCTGCCAACCTTGCCCAAGCCTACATTTCCAACACTTGCTCCGCTCCCAGCAATGACTCTCCCTACCCTTCCCACAACACTCCCAACCATACCAACAACTATCCCCGCTATTCCTTTCTCACCACCTCCATCAAACTAGCTTTCTGGGGATGCCACAAATTTATACTTCTTTACAATTAATATTTACTTGAACTTATTTACTCTCTTTTTTTATTTTTTATTTTTGGAATGAGATTTCTTTTGTTTTTATGTACTTTATATACTATACGATGTGTTATTTGTTACTTAATAGAATTTTCGTTGTTTGGTTACAATGTTTATTATTTCTATTCTCACGTAGAAGGTTTCTTCCATATATCCATAAATCACAATATATATATATATATATATATATATATATATATATATCCCTCTTTCCCGGATTATATGTGGCCCTTTCCATTTTGGTTTGTTTCAAAATTAATTTCGCATTTCTAAAAATGGAATACAAAGTCTGGTGATCTCCCTCAAGTGACCTATATAAAAAAGGGCTAGGCATATGATTCACAAGTATGATCAACATGAACTACTACAACTTTGGAGGCAAACAAGGAAACATCAAAAAGAGTTCAAAAATGTTAACGTGTCAATGACATTTACTCTGGTACGGAGGGAGCACTTAATTTTAGGGAGGGGTGAGCCCAGAACCCACTCAATTGGACATCAATAGTTGGTTCCACACACCTGACACAACAAATCCTCACTCAAGGGAGAGACACAAGCATGTTTATGGGTTTTCTGATCAAACGGTTGAAAAGCCTTGGATCCAACTTCGAGTTTATTGTTTCAAGTACAACTTAAAAGAAAAATGTACAACTATCTAAAAACAAATGCAGTGGTTCGTTTCAACTGGACCATTGTATTGCTCCAGAGCAGAACATGAAGTTCCAAAAACAAGTAGACTTATAAAGTAATGAACAATGACATAACCTCTAACATAGAGTAAATGTATATTTCTTCAGACTTCTAACATGTGTTAGGGTTTGTCTGCGCATATTCATATACATTCACAAGCCAAAACAGAGTCCAAATATGGAAGAAAAATAAATCTTTGGACCGAACACATATGGTCATACCTTGCAACATAGCCAAGCCGTGTATGTTATCGTCCAAAAATCACCAACATGACCGAGAGGAGACATAACCGTGCCTACCAGCACGAGCAGACCATGTTTCGTTCAAGAAAACGTTAGGAATTACATTAACATGTCAAACCATCAAGGCAACCAACACAAGCAAGTTGTTGTACTAAAAAAATTCCATATTTTGTTCATTTGATTCTCTGGAAATGGTTACCGGAACCATCAAATGTGTCTCAATAGAGCTTAGCAAAATAAGGACACATTTTCAACCTCCTTTGTATATCATGAGTGTTAATCTTTTACTTTGAAACAAGAACATCAACAACAAAGCCTTAATGAGTGTCAATATTTTACTTTGAGAAACATTATTAAAAAAATAAAAAATTGACATAAGTAATTTTACTAGCAAATAATAAGTTATGTTTCAATGATTCAATCCACCTTATACAAGTATACAATGGCATATGATATTTGTTAATGGTGAATTAACTTCAAAGAAAATGGACTCACTTGGGGGAAAATAAAGTAAAAAATGACACTCGCGTTCATAGTCAAGAAACAATGAGATTTACCAACATCGGTAAAAAAAAAAAAAAAAAAAAACTGACGAAGAACAAAAATAAATGAACTTTTCTTTCCAATCACAATCACAAATCATAAAAGAGGGATTTAGAAAAAATAGTAATAGGAAAACTGAACATTCATTAGTCAAACAAGGTAGATGAACAAACTATTCCCTCCAACCACATCTCATCAAACACTGTATTTAGTCTCTCCAAACCAATACAACACATCAGAATTGCAATCTATAAATACCTACAAGTACGAGACATAAAGCATCATCAAACCATAACTGAACTTGCTAAAATATCACCATATTCAACATATTCTCTCATTCATCCCGTGTTGACTAATGGCTTCTTCAACCCATTTCTGTTTCCTGCCTATGTTTGCAGTGTTACTAGTTTCCAGCTTGCATACGAGCCTGGGAGCTCGTAACTTGTTGCAAACTTCACCCTCTGTGGTGCCTACTCTCCCCACAATACCATCTCTCCCTACACTCCCAACAGCAGCAACGTTGCCACCACTGCCTACCCTTCCTACATCCACATTGCCAACTCTGCCAGCAACAGCAACATTGCCACCACTACCAGCTGCCTCATTGCCAACACTGCCTACACTTCCTACTGCCACATTGCCAACTTTGCCTACACTGCCAGCTGGAGCCACATTGCCACCACTACCTTCTGCTGCCTCATTGCCTACACTCCCAACACTTGCTCCACTTCCAGCAGTGTCTCTGCCAACCATTCCCACAACTATCCCAACCATACCAACAACTATCCCCGCTATTCCTTTCTCACCACCTCCATCAAACTAGTTTTCTGGGGACGCCACAAATTTAATCTTCTGTACGACAGACTTTTTTACTAGCACTTGTTTACCTTTTATTCTTTAGTGTTTGGTGTGAGATTACATTGGTTTTATGTTATATGTATACCATATGGTGTGTGATTTGTTAATTGATTGAATTTTAGTTATTTGGCTACAGTGTTTATTATTTCTATTGTGGCATTGAGGGTCTAGCCAAGATCTCGCTCATTTGCACATTAATAGCTGGTTCTACCCACATTACCCAACAAATCCTCAATCAACGCAGCGTCCTAACTTTAGTTCTTACATGATCAAACAGATGAAAAGCCTTGGTCAAACTTGGTTTTTTTTAAGTAGGGCGAATCGGACAAATGTAGTAATTCCTTTCATGTGGACCAGAAGCATTTCTCCACCGCAGAAAGTGAATTTGAGTACAAGTCAAAATCTTGTAAATGTAGAAATATGAAGATTAGCTCATGCGAGGGACCAATGCGACTTATGCAAAAGCATCCCCATGCAGCGAGGGTCCGAAGAAGGGTCCCCACCACGGGTAAAATGTAGGCAAACTTTATCTTGAATAATTGCAAGAGGCTGCTTCCAGTACTCGAACATGTGGATGGAAGATTAATTTGATATGCTAATCAAGAGTTTTAGCAATTTCATGGACCGTGTGGATAGTGTTAAACCTAAACACACAGAGAAAATGGCTGAAGAAATTTTCCATCGATGGTTTTTCATTCACGGTAAATGCCCTATATATACAGACTCTTTGATACACTAAGTATAGAAAACTAGGACTCTTTATGTTAACACAATATTTACAAATGATAGGAAAATATCCCTAGAATATGGGAATGATATTTATCCTAAAATACAAACAACGCTATCTTGGGAATGATATCCCAAGATATCGTCTAATAGATAGAAGGGTATACATATTTACAAGGCATATTGGGTGCAAGGCATGAGTAATTGACCATATTACCCTCATATAAATACC
The DNA here is from genome assembly GCA_026119855.1 of Campanula takesimana. Lineage (NCBI taxonomy): Eukaryota > Viridiplantae > Streptophyta > Magnoliopsida > Asterales > Campanulaceae > Campanula > Campanula takesimana. The sequence continues at coordinate 190,924 of JAOWBW010000656.1, read as the reverse complement.
TAAAAAAACCATCCTCCTCCCTCCCTCCATTCTCAGTCACTCTCTCTCGCACACGAGCACACGAAACGACGCCGACACCTCCTCCGCCACTTCGACGACAACCGCCAACAATGAAGAAGTTACCCACCGTCGGCGGCAAGTCCTGCGCCGGCGCCGCCTCCTCTACCGCCGGTACACAGGTAATTCCTAATCCTATAACCCTAACTTTCAATTTAAAATCCTAACTAGACTTGTATGCCTAAATCCGATCCTAATAATGCGTAATTGTTGTTTAAATTTGATCCTACATTGTTGTAATTGTGTTTTATTGCTTAATTTGGAGTTTATTTTTCGAATTGCGTACGAATTCGTGGTTTGCAAAAATCTGGAAATGCTTGGTTGGTTTCGTGTTGTTTTACACGCATTGTTATTGTGTGTTTCGTATGAACACACACGAAATGGTTCTCACCATTACGTGTGAAATCACACGAAATGATTCTCAATATTCGTGTGATTCTCAATATTCGTGTGATTTCAGACGAAATGTTGAGAACCATTTCGTGTGATTTCACACGAAACACACAATAACAATGCGTGTAAAACAACACGAAATGAACTCTAAACCATTTTGTGTATTTCGTATACAGTTACACGAAATGTTGACTACCATTTCGTGTGTTTTTTCACGAGATTGTTGTCAATATTTCGTGTATATCAACACGAAATGTAATCTGTAACTAAAAAAGAAAATTGTAGATTGATGATTTATTGTTGTAGATTGTTTGTAGCACTGTTTATTTGTGTAATTGTTGCTTATTTATTGTCTCTTATTTAATTTTTTTGTAGGAACGTTCGAATGCGTCCAATAGAAAGAGGAAGGCCGAGCAGGCAGCTTTGCGCACCAAAAAGAAGCATGACAAGAATGTCTTGCTTGATGAGACTGAGGATGTAAAGATTGAGGATGTACGACAGGAGGAGCGTACAGGTGATGCCCCTTATGTTCCCGAGGGAGACGCGGAGTCGTCATCTTCTGATTCTGATGAGACGGCATCAGACGCTCCCGAGGGAGATGCGGAGGCACGAGCATCTGATGATGGTGATGAGGAGGAGGAGGAGGATGCAGCTTTGAGGCCTCGCAGGAGGCAGGGTCGGCAGGTAGGTAGAGGGGGGGCACGGGCTGCAGGAGGGAGGAGGCGTGTTTTACCATGGCAGATTGAGAGCGACCCGGGTGGTGGCCCAGAGGTTTGTGAGCTGTTATACGGGTTCGGTCACCACCGAGCCCGAGAGATTTGGGGCGACCCCACTTGTCAGTCAGTAGTGAAGTTCCATACCAGACATCAGCATCTGGATAGGTAAGCTATTTGTTTATAAATAGTTTTTTTAATTTGTTTATAAATAGTTTTATTATTTGTTTTTATTGTGTTATTTATAATGTTTTGTTTGGAATAATCAGGTTCTCGCGTGTTAGTCTGGCGGAGGATGATAGAGCTTGGTTGACTGCAGTTGATGCATCGGGTATCCAGCACTTGCATGATACCACCATTCGCCGGACTAGCTCGGCGCTGCTGATGGCATTTGTGGAACGGTGGTCTCCTGAGACTAACACGTTCCACATGCCGTGGGGGGAGATGACGATCACGATGCATGACGTCACTCATGTTCTAGGTATATTGTTGTTATTTACTTTTATCAATTTCATAAATTTTGTCAAATTTATTAATTTTTTTAATTTTCAATTTATAGGTATCAGCTGTATAGGTTTTCCGGTTAGGATAGTGGATCCAGAGCCTGACCTGAGCGAGATCCAGAGACACCTCATCGGCTGTCTGAGGGGCACGGACTACACATTACATGACCTCCGGCTAGCCTTTCAGGCCCGTTCAGCCATGACTGATGACCAGCGGGCTTCTACTTATATCTTGTTCCTCTTGGGTTGCACGTTGTTCGTGGACAAGAGTCAGGATAAGATGCCTGCAGCCTATCTTTCCTTGTGCATGGATCTGCCGAGAGTGGGGCGTCTCTCCTGGGGATCAGCTGCTTTGGCCTACTTGTACCGTGAGTTGGGGAAGGCGTCCAGATCCGGATGCGCTCAGATGGGTGGTTGTTCGACTCTGCTGGAGGTAATATTTAATATTTCTTTAATACTCCATGACGTCACTCATATTCTAGGTATATTGTTGTAACATTATTCACTAATTTATTTACATACATTTTAGGGCTGGATATACGAGTACTTCCCTGACTTCCGGCGACTTTTGAACCCGCGATGGCAGGAGGGGAAGCCGAGAGCCCTTAGATGGGCACGTAGTGATAGAGCTGGGAGGGAGATGGAGCATCTGATAATGTATCGCCACACCCTAGACACGATGCCTGTTGAGAGGGTGAGTTATTTATATTTAAATTGCTATAAATTGTTATACTCTCTCCGTCCCAGTGAAAGTGGCACTAGTGCCACTTTCACTGGGACGGAGGGAGTATTCTGTTGACGTTGCCTAACAAAGTGAGTTATAAAGGTTTGTTGGACTCCTTATGGTACCGGAGTGGACGCGCTTCTGCCGGTATCCTACTTCAGAGGGATTATACGCTTCTTAGACATCACTGAGGTGTATATGCCTGACCGAGTTACCAGGCAGTTCGCGATCCAGCAGAGGATCCCCAGACAGCAGCCCTTGCCTTACTCGACGTGCACTTTGATGGCTGGTCAGAAGGGGTACAAGAAGGCATACGGTGACCGGGATGATATTTGGGTAGAGTGGATTGAGTACGACATGGATGGTTACGATCCACATCGTCGTTTGGGGCCATTAGTGACTGCATCTTCTCCTGTGACTCCGGACTATATGGAATGGTTTCGGATGAGGAGTCATGTTCGGATTAGTAATCTGATACATAAGCCCGCAGTTGACATTCCACCTCGACCTGGGCTTGCAGAGGCGCTACCCGGTATCAGAGATATGCTTCTTCCCTTGCTGACGGATGAGAGGATACCTGAGGATGCCAGAGCTACTATCACACGGGTCCACGAGATGTTAGGAGATCACATTTAGATGATGAGTCATGTTTGGATCTTTATTATGTATATTGGAACAGTGATATATTGTTTATGGTTTATGATATCTTGTTTATTATGTATATATCTTTATTATGTATATTATCTGTTCTTTCAAAAGTGATGCGAGTTTTTTCATTATTTTCATCCGTCTCTAAAGTATATTATGCTCAGTTTACTTGTCTGGAGTTCTGACTGTATGACGTACGAGTATATAACCCCTGATATCGTGTGTAACGGGGAGATGTTATTAAAAACAAGAAATTTGATTATAAATAAATGTGATAGGTTTTATGATATTGTATGATGGTTCATTCATATATGTAATCATGTTTGTACGTCCAACTTATTATAACATGTGTAATTACCTCCATGACGTCACTCATAATCTAAATGTACAATATATTGCTCAAAATAACACCACAATTTAATAATTTAACATAGGATATGCGTATTATTAACATCGTGTGGCAAATCATCGAATAGCACACGGATAAGTTACTACACTCCGAATGTTCTGTCCATGCACACGGATAAGTTACTACACTTCGGAACCCACACCACGAACAGGTCTGAGAGTGAGCATAGCAGGTTGAAGAAGGCCTTGGGAAGTGCTTCTTCTACTTTTGACACAATCTTCAAAAAGGCTCATGAGATCATGGAAATCCAAATAACAAAAATCAAAGCTAGTATGGAGAAATCAAAGAGAAGAATTCCAAATGATATGAAGACCTGTAATCTGTATCACGACATATTGGGGCGAGTGTCAAAGGTAGCCTTGGACATCATCAAAGCAAAGCGGACTCGTAGTGGGGATAATTTCATGGATCCCTCAGACTGTGGGTGTTACTTCAGGCGAACACATGGACTTCCATGTAGTCACGAGATTGCATGCATACGAAACTCTGGGGGCCGGATTGAGCTGTCCTCGATTCATGCTTTTTGAAAGAAGTTGGACATTGAACTAGACTACTATCCAACCGAGCCTTCAATCAATAAAAATTCTTTTGAAGCTATGTGGAATGACCTACAGAACGCACCTGAGCCAGTGAAGAGAAAGTTATTCCAAACGATAAATGAAGGGCTGTATCCACAAACCAGAGATGCTTCTGAGCCAGATCATATTTCAAAGGCAAATAAGCCCCGGACCACCAGTTCCAGAATACTGTCAGATTGGGAGCATACTGACAGATATTTTGGAGTCCCCGCTACACCACCATCCACTAGCAGCATGTCTAGATCTTCATTCATTGCATCAACCCAATCGAGTTTGAAGTCCACGCCCAATCGGAAATCAGCTCCAAACAGTACACCATCTAGCCCTACTACTCATACGTCTCTTCCACCACTAGCTGCTTCAAGTCGTGGGAGAGGTCGAGGTCGAGGACGAGGACGGGGTCGGGGTCATGGAAAGGGAAATGGGCAACTCAAAGTCATTAATCTACATACTTCTGGGTATACTTTGTCATTTATGCCTTTCATTGTCCCATTTATTGATGGAATCACAGATGTGAGTGGTGATGGACATTGTGGCTATAGAGCCGTAGCAGCGCAGATATACGGAAATGAGGACATGTGGCATCAAGTGCGGTCAGATTGCTGCATTGAGTTGCATAGTCGTCGCGCGCTTTATCAAAGAGTTATACCTTGGAGAACTGTAGACGAGCTCTACAATCGCATTGCTTGTTATACCTCGCCGGCTCCTGAATATAATTATATGATACTCCCAGAGATAGGGCACACCATTGCCACGAGGTATAATGTGTTGGGTTTCCAAGTAACATGCGCAGCGGAATATAGCAATTAAAATTTTAAGAAAACCCAAAGCCATGGATCCGTTCATATGATTAAATCAAATACAACAAGATGAATAGAGGAATAACTAACCCTTGATGGCTATCAAATTTTCTCTTGATCTTTGGTGGAGAAACTTGAAGACTTGATCACGATCACAAAGCTTGAACACGAACTCTGAAGATGATGATTTTCACCCTCTAGCGGTATCCACACTTCGAACGAATATCAAAGGAGCTTCTTTGATGTTGGTTGCTAGACCAATAATTGTAAAACACGCTTTCACAATTTAATAAAGAACTATATGGAATTTATTTTGTGAATTATTTTGTTCCTCAATCAATGATATCTTAGAACAAATAAAATCTCTCTCAAACTCTTTGAGACTCACAAAAGCACTAGTAAATATGGTCTGGCCGAATTGGTGTTTTTATACACAATTAAGACCTATTCCAAATAGGTAACTTGTGTCAAAAACCATTCCTAATCGAATTAGGAAATTTCAAACCGGCATACCGGGCACCCGCCTGGTCCTACCCAGGCGCCCGCTTGTTTGGGCAGAAAGTCCAATTCTTCTTCCGGCTTGTTCAGGCGCCCGCCTGGTTCAACCCAGGCGCCCGCTTGGTTGACCAGGAGGCCCAGAACTTTCCAGAAATTCCTTGGAAGTCCTCCGACCCTAAATGCCAATATAGTCCTTTTATTTAATATTCGTTCTATTGTGTGTGACCCTCTAGGATTATACTAAGTTGGCAATGGGCTCAAACATGATTCCATAAGATATGATTAGGTTCTAGCAAACCGTCATACCTACCCAAATAGTATAACTAGATACAAGTTCGCATTCCTTTAGAATATGTCACAATCCCTTTGTCCACGATGTCATTGAACACAAGTCATGGTCAAAGAGTCAACTTGTTTCGTTCAATACTTTCTCGATTCCGAATATGTTGATAATCCAAATGACATTGATCCAATCAATTCATTTGAGTCCGGCCGAACATTTCATCAACATCATTCCTACGAGAGGCCCAAGCTTGACATCTCTCCGTGGAGGGACAAATCCATTTAGCTTATTATTCTTCCCAACGGGAATCCGATTATGCCAATCATACCCTTTATAACTACCGTGTTAAGGTAGCGTTTGAATATGTCAAACACAATGTTCATCAAGTGGAAGACTATAATAACTTCATGTCTAAGGATTCAAATGACATAACTAATATGAGATATATGTATGACATAGACCATGACATAAATCTCATACAGCGGGTCATGTCCAGTACCTTGTTCCAAACAAGTACCCATAAATCTAACATGATCATCTCATGATCATTTAGCCTTTATACTAGTGCTTAATAAGTACTAGGGACGGGGATTATTATAAGTAAACATGAACAACAATAATAATCAAAACATCTCTTTATTGATATGAAATAAATGATAACAATTACAACGTTTATCAAACGTGCCTAGGGCACCACTACCAACAATCTCCCACTTGCCCTAGGCCCAATCTCCCATGTATCTAATACCCATGGACCTAACATGACCATCATGTTTAGCTTGTGGAAGTCCCTTTGTTAGCGGGTCCGCAACATTGTCATCAGTAGGTACTCTGCATATATTTACGTCTCCCCTATCAACGATCTCTCGAATGATATGAAAACGCCTAAGTATGTGTTTGGATTTCTGATGTGCTCTTGGTTCCTTTGCTTGAGCAATAGCACCATTATTATCACAATAAAGGTCTATTGGATTAGCAATACTAGGAACCACTTCAAGTTCAGTTATGAACTTCTTAATCCAAACAGCTTCCTTTGCAGCATCCGATGCAGCAATATACTCAGCTTCTGTTGTAGAATCAGCGGTTGTACTTTGCTTGGAACTCTTCCAGCTTACAGCTCCACTATTTAACATAAACACAAAACCCGATTGCGATCGGCTATCATCTTTGTCAGTTTGGAAGCTTGCATCCGTGTAAGCATTTACAACGAGATCATCTTCCATTCCTCCATAGACCAAAAACGAGTCTTTAGTCCTTCTCAAGTACTTAAGAATCGCTTTTACAGCTATCCAGTGATTTTCGCCAGGGTCGGATTGATATCTACTTGTCATGCTCAAAGCATAAGATACATCCGGCCTAGTACAAATCATGGCATACATGATGGACCCAATTGCCGAAGCATATGGAACATCATTCATTTTCTCACGCTCATCGTTTGTCTTAGGACATTGAGTCTTGCTTAGAGAAACTCCATGTAACACGGGCAAGGTGCCTCTCTTAGAATTTTCCATACGGAATCTTCTAATGACCTTGTCAATGTATGTACTTTGGCTTAAACCAAGTAGCCTCCTTGATCTATCTCTATAGATCTTAATGCCAAGAATATATGCGGCTTCACCCATATCTTTCATTGCGAAGCACTTTCCTAACCAAGTCTTCACAGACTGAAGTGTAGGAATGTCGTTTCCAATGAGTAATATGTCATCCACGTATAAAATAAGGAATAGCACTATGCTCCCACTAATCTTCTTGTATACACAAGGCTCATCTTCGTTCTTGATGAAACCAAACTCTTTGACCGATTCATCAAAACGGAGATTCCAACTCCTTGAAGCTTGCTTCAATCCATAGATGGATCTTTGCAATTTGCATACCTTAGAATCTTGTTCAAAACCTTCTGGTTGTGTCATATACACATCCTCTTGGAGTTTTCCATTCAGGAAAGCGGTTTTGACGTCCATCTGCCATATTTCATAGTCATGATATGCGGCAATGGCAAGCAAAATTCTTATAGACTTAATCATTGCTACGGGTGAAAAGGTCTCATCATAGTCAATACCATGAACTTGCCTATAACCCTTCGCTACAAGCCTAGCTTTGTAAGTATGCACCTTCCCATCCATGTCAGTCTTCTTCTTGAAGACCCATTTGCATCCTATGGTTTTTACACCTTCGGGCGCATCAATCAAATTCCAAACTTGATTGTCTTGCATGGATTGCAATTCGGATTCCATGGCTCCAAGCCACTTGTCCGAATCAGGAGAAGACATCGCCTCTTGGTAGGTTGACGGTTCATCATTCTCAATGATTTCTACCTCATTACTATCCGTTACGAGAAATCCATATCTCTCTGGCTCGGATCGTAACCTACTAGATCTGCGAGATGCTTGTGTATTTTGAACAGGTTCCACAACTCCTTGTGGTTCTTGTTCTTGTTCCACTATTGGTTCACTGTTATTTTCTGGGTCTCGAATTTCTTCAAGATTTATTTTACTCCCACTGATTTCTTTGGAGATAAACTCTTTCTCTAGAAAGACACCAGTTCGGGCAACAAACACTTTGTTGTCCTCTCGGTTGTAAAAGTAATATCCTTTAGTTTCCTTAGGATATCCCACGAAAATACATTTATCAGATTTGTGTGCTAGTTTGTCAGAGATAAGTCTCTTGACATAAACTTCGCAACCCCAAATCCTCATGAAAGATAAACTAGGTTTCTTTCCACTCCACATCTCATATGGAGTCTTTGGAACCGATTTAGTTGGAACTTGATTTAGTGTGAAAGCAGCGGTTTCTAGGGCGTAACCCCAAAAGGATATTGGAAGATCAACTTGACTCATCATTGATCGAACCATGTCTAACAAAGTCCGATTTCTCCTCTCAGACACACCATTCCATTGTGGTGTTCCGGGCGGAGTCAATTGTGAAACTATTCCACAATTCTTTAGATGATCATCAAATTCTTGACTTAAGTATTCACCACCTCGATCTGATCGAAGTGCCTTTATACTTTTGCCAAGTTGTTTTTCTACTTCATTTTGAAATATTCTAAATATCTCAAATGCTTCACTTTTATGTTTCATTAGGTAAACATACTCAAATCTACTATAATCATCAGTGAAGGTTATGAAGTATTGAAATCCTCCCCTAGCATTGCTACTTAATGGTCCGCATACATCGGAATGTATCAACCCCAATAAGTCGCTTGCCCTTTCACCCAACTTGGTAAAAGATGTCTTAGTCATTTTTCCAAGAAGACATGACTCACAAGTATCAGTACTTGTATCTAGTAACTTACTGAGATTTATCTCACCCCGTTCCTTGTTTATTTGTTTCCCCCCCCCAAGAAAGCAAGTGGAAATAAGTTGTGAGGCTCGACTTACCAGGGGCCTACTTGGCAGGTTGTTCTTGTTGGGGATTGTTATCCTTTCCAGTTTTGGTGAGGACGATTTGGTATCAGTTGTTTAGACTCAGTATATTGGGTAGACTTGTATAGTGTTCTTGTAATGCCAGCTTATGTGCTAGGCATGTTTTCCGCTGTGTACAACCATTTGGTTTAAATTTCTTGGTATAGAACTCGTTGTGAGCTATCTTAGCTCGTTCCTCTTGAGTATATATATGATGTCAGTTTGATATAATCAGGTGTCATTCAGTTTCTCGTTTCTTGTTAGTCACACGCACCAGGTTCGAGGTTCTATTAGGGAATCCCGGGACTTGGGGGTGTGTCATGAGGTGTGGTTGTGTCATTGTTCGTTGCTTTGTAACTCTCCTTGTTCTCTTGTTTTCATATAGCTGACTGTTTTGTCTGGTGCCCGTGATTTTCATTTCTCCATGATGGATTTACCAGTTAAAGGAACCACTGCGTTTTTTTTTTTTTTTTTTAATTTCTGTCTATTTTGGGAACAATTATACTAGAAAGAAAGCTCAAGGTTGGATGCAAGGCTTTTCAGCCGATTGATCACAAGAAGGCCCAAAAAACAAACTCGTGCGTCCCTTTTGACTGAGGATTTGTTGTGTTATGTGTGGAGAAATAACGGTCAGTGTGCAAATGAGTGGCTTTTGGGCTCATCCTTCCCAGTATGTACTTTATCTTTTTATGATTTAAGAATAGATGTGAATGAAACCTTCAAAATCACAACAAAAATAATGAACACTGTAACCAAAATAATCAATAGTCGATTAAATAACACATCTCATAGAATATAATTACAGAAAACAAATGCAATCTCACTCCAAAGGCTGAAGAACAATAACATAAACAAGTTTACGTAAATAATAAGTCGTAAATAAGAGTAAATCTGTGGCATCCCCAGAAAACTAGTTTGATGGAGGTGGTGAGAAAGGAATTGATGGGATAGTTGTAGGTATGGTTGGGATAGTAGTGGGAAGGGTAGGGAGAGAAGTTGCTGGCAGGGGAGCAAGTGTTGGAAATGTTGGCTTGGGTAAGGTTGGCAGTGTTGGGAGTGTAGGCAATGAGGCGGCAGAAGGTAGTGGTGGCAATGTGGCTGCAGTTGGCAGCGTAGGCAGAGTTGGCAATGTTGCTGTAGGAAGTGTAGGCAGTGGTGGCAATGTGGTTGTAGTTGGCAGTGTAGGCAGAGATGGGATTGTGGGGAGAGTAGGCACCACGGAGGGGGTAGTTTGCAACAAGTTACGAGCTGCCACGCTCGTATGCAGGCTGGAGACTAGCAACATGGCCAACAGAGGCAGGAAACACAAACGGTTTGAAGAAGCCATTGATTAATAGGGAAGGAAAGATATAGAATAGGTTGAATATTAAGGTGGTACTTTAGCAAGTTCAGTTATGGTTTTGCTGATGCTTTACGTCTTGGTTCTTTTAGGTATTTATAGATTGCATTTCTGATGTGTTGTTCCGGTTTGGAGAGACTTAATGTGGAGTTTGATGAGATGTGGTTGGAGGGAGTAGTTTGTTCATCTACCATGTTTGACTAATGGATGATCAGCTTTCCTAGTAGTTTTTGTTGGTTACACTTTTAACTGTTTTTTGTTCATTCTGAATTGCATTATTTTAATAAAATAGGTCGTCTCGTTTAAAGGAAATGATTGAAAAAAAAAACTTTACTTCGGTCGTTACATGATAACTGATACCATGTTAATTATTGGTATTCCTCTTCTTATATTTCTGTTCTGGTTACTATTCACACTTTTTCATTTTCCAATTGGTGCATAATGCGGGCTACGTTTCTGTATCCAACCAAGAAAATAATCAATATTTTCATTTTATTGTTCTTTTTGAGAATATTTAGCTAGGTGCTGGTTTAGTATTAAGAATTTGATCTGTTATAAAAGATTGTTTCATTATGATTTCGGTGGTTAACTTTATTAAAATTTGAGCACCAAAAGAAAGATAGTGACTTTAATTTCGGTGTTCTACTCAATTGAAATTTGACCACCGAGAAATTCCAAATAGCTTGCCTGTGGCAGTTGGCATGTTGGTTTAACAGTCATGTTATTTCTGAAAGCTTTCTAGAACGAAATATGGTCTGCTCTGGTGGCACAGTTGTGTCCAAGTGGTCCTGGAAAATTTACTCAATTCAAGAGGAACATGACCTTGCCATGTTGCTAGGCACGGTTATGTATCCTCTTGTTCATGTTAATGATTTTCGGGTGACAACAAAAACAGTTTGGCCGTGCTGCAAGGTATGACCATATGTGTTTGGTTAAATTTTATTATTACTATTCATGTTTGAACTCCGTTTTGGCTTGTGAAATATGTATGACAATGTGTAGGCAAACCCTAACACAAGTTAGAAGCCAGAGGAAATATGCATTTACTCTACATTAGCTCTAGATATCATGTCTGAGAGTTTTAGTTATACTCCCTCCGTCCTAAGATGATCTTCCCATTTGAATATTCAAACTTCTTAAGGATATGAACATTTGCTTCACTATCCATGTTGTGTTTATGCACATTTAAGCTCAAATTGTAGAAATGGGATGACTTTTTTGGGATAATGAAAAATAGCAAATGAGAAGATCATCGAGACACATGGAGTATATATTTGTTAGAGGTCGTGAGGTGAGGTTGTGTGATTGTTCCTCACTTTACAACTCTCCTTGTTCTCTTGTTTTCATACAGTTGTTTGCTCTTTTGCGCCCGTGATTTTCATTGCTCACTTGATGGGTTTTCCGGGTATCAACATTGTTAAGCAACCCAAATTCTAACACGGTTTTATGTTGGTTTAAGGAATCACAACTTTTATCCACATTGTCTGTGGAATTGTTATTGTTTATCTTCTTTATTGATTTAGCATAAACCGTATCACTCCATGTTGTATGCATGAGCTAATCTACTTATTTCTACTCTGTCAAAATTTGACTTGTTATTGGAACTTCATGTACTGCTCTGGAGCAATGGACTGGTCCAGTTGAAAGGAACTACTGCATTTGTCCAAGTTTTGCACTTTTTTTTGGGACTGTTGTACACATTTCCTTTAAGTCAACTCTAAGTTGGATCCTAGGCTTTTCAGCCATTTGATCAGAAGACCCATAAGTTGCAGCATGTGTCTAGAACCAATGCCAATCGCCATTTTAAATCACAGTACTTTTACGAAGCTTCGCTTTTAACCATCTTTGTTAATTTTTAGCAGTTTTAACCACTCTACTTAAAATACGCATTCGATTTGCCCAGACACCCTAGTTTCATCCAGAAATGTTAGAAAAGTTAACAAAATGTTAGGAAAGATAACGGAAAGTTAGAAAAGTTAGTAAAAATCTAACCAAACTTAACAAAATGGAGTCGAATTTCACAGAGGAGTACGCCTTATCCCACCAAGGACTGCTAACTACCCTTTGACAAGTTCGTGTTTGGGAATATACTCTGGGAAAAGAGTTTGGGGCATGTAGTCGGGGAAGTAGGGGCCAAATTCCAGAGAGGAGTGAGGGAAAAGGAGGGGGAAGGGCAGTTGAAGTGAGTAGGGATGTGGGTTGATAAGGAGGGCGGCTAGAGTGAGTATGATCCATAATGGATACACATAAGACTCCATGTGGGCATCTTGTTAAGTCATGTTAGTTTTTGTTAACTTTCTTAACATTTTGTTATTTTTTTCTATCATTTTGTTAAGTTTTCTAACATTTTTGGATGAAATTAGGGTGCCTGGGCAAATCGAACGCGTATTCTAAGTAGAGTGGTTAAAACTGCTAAAAATAAACAAGGATGGTTAAAACCAAAGCTTCATCAAAGTACAGTGGTTTGAATTGTCGATTGGCCTAGAACCAACTATTAATATGCAAATGAGCGGGTTCTGGGCTCACCACTCCCTAAAATTTAGTATCTTTTTTATTTGCGGATATATGTGACGGAAACCTTGAACATCACAAAAGAAATAATAAATAAACATTGTAACCAAATAATTGAAATTCCATAGTAACAAATAACACACCATACAGTATATATATAAAATACAAAAGAAGACAAAAGCAATCTCACTCCAAAGACGCAATTAAAAAAAAAACATGTTTAAGTCTATACTATATATCAGCAGTAAAGAAGCGTAAATTTGTGGCGTCCGCAGAAAACTAGTTTGATGGAGGTGGTGAGAAAGGAATAGCAGGGATAGTTGTTGGTATGGTTGGGATAGTTGTGGGAAGGGTAGGGAGAGAAACTGCTGGGAGTGGAGCAAGTGTTGGCAATGTGGGCTTGGGTAAGGTTGGGAGTGTAGGCAATGAGGCAGCAGCAGGTAGCGGTGGCAATGTTGCTGCAGTTGGCAGTGTAGGCAGAGTTGGCAATGTTGTTGTAGGAAATGTAGGCAGAGTTGGCAGTGTGGCTGTAGGAAGTGTAGGGAGTGGTGGCAGTGTGGCTGCAGTTGGAAGGATATAGTTTGTTCATCCACCGTATTTGACTAATGGATGTTCTTTTCCAATTTGTTTTTTGTTGGTTACACTTCAACTGTTTTTTTCTAAGTTCCATTTTTTTTTTTGTTAATTAAAATAAAAACCCCCTCATTTCAAGGAGAAATAATACTCCCTCTGTCCCAAAAAGATTGTTCCATTTTGTCTTTTGTTGGTCAACAAGAATGAACTTTAACCAAACATTGGTGTTAATCTAATGATCATAACGAATTTCTAAAAATTGTAATTGAGAAATCGTTAAATGATTTATCAATAACAACTTTTAGAATTTCACTAGAACGATTAGATCGACACCAATGTTTAGTCAACGTTCATTTATGTTGACCATAAAAAGTCAAAATGGGACAATCTTTCCGGGACAGAGGGAGTATTTTTTTTGTTAAACTCAGTTCAGTCTTATTCTCAATCACTTCGGTCCGTTTATAGCATACCATACAAGCTCCAATAATTTTTATTAGCTTGATGATTAATAGGACTTACCGAGTGGAGCATCTAATATTTCAAAGTACATTTATTTTTGTTCTTACTCGCTCCTCTTGATGGATGTTAAAATTTAATTGTCAAGTACTATGAATTGCTGCATATTGATGCTCATCCCATAGAGCGTATGTTTATTTGCTAGTAAATTTATTTGAGTCAATTTTTTTTAATAATATTTCTTAAAGTTAATATTGAGACACATTAAGGCTTTATTGTTGTTGTTGTTGTATTTCTCAAAGCAAAAGATTGACACTCATCGGACACAAAGGAAGTAGGATGTATATCATCATATTGCTGAGCTTCATTGAAACACATTTGATTGTATAAGTAATTATTTCGAATACACATAATCAAATAAACAAAATATGGAAAATTTTGGAGTAATACAGCTTGCCCGTGTTGATTGGCTTGATGGTTTGACAGTGATGTTATCTTCGAAAGAGGAACATGACCTTGCCATGTGTCTAGGCACGGTTATGTTTCCTCTCGGCAGTGTTGGTGATTTTTAGATGATAACAAACACGGCTTGGCGGTGTCGCAAGGTATGACCATATGTGTTCAGTTTGATGTTATTTTTTCTTTTTCTTATTGGGTGATGTGTACTTGTTAGAGGTCGTGAGGTGAGGTTGTGTGATTGTTCATTACTTTATAACTCTCCTTGTTTTCATACAGGTGATTTTTTTCATTTTTTTTTTCGGCTCTGGTGCCCGTTGTTTTTATTGCTCACATGGTGGGTTTTCCAGGTATAAACATTGTTAAGCAAGCCATATTCTATCACAACTTTTATCCACATTGTCCATGAAATTGCTCAGTTAGGATAGCAAAATAATTTTCTTCATTGCTTTAGCATAAGCCTTATTGGTCCATTTATATTCATGGGCTAATCTTCTTATTTCTGCTCTGTCAAAATTTGACTTGTTACTGGAACTTCATTTTTCTCTGGAGCAATGCACGGCTCCAGTCGAAAGGAACCACTCCTTTCGTCTAATTCTTTCCTTTTCTTTTTGGGACAGTTGCACATTTTTCTTTGAAGCTATACTTGGAAATAAAAAGTTAAAGTTTGATCCAATGCTTTTCAGCAGTTTGATCAGCAGACCCAAAAACATGCTCGTGCCTCTCTCTTGGCTGAGGATTTTTTGTGTCGTGTGCAATACCAACTATTTATGTGTCAACGGGCAGGTTCTGGGCTCACCTCTCCCTAAAATTAAGTATCTTTTAGTTTTTGTGATTTAAGGATATATATGACGAAAACCTTGAACATCACAATCGAAATAATTTGTAACCAAATAATTAATAGTCAATCAAGTAACAAATACACACCATAAAGTATATAACATTCATAGAAACAAAAGCAATCTAGCTCCAAAGACAAAAAATATAAAAAAAAATAGAGTAAACAAGTTGAAGTAAATTTCAGTTGTAAAGAAGCGTAAATTTGTGGCGTCCGCAGAAAACTAGCTTGATGGAGGTGGTGAGAAAGGAATAGCAGGGATAGTTGTTGGTATGGTTGGGATAGTTGTGGGAAGGGTAGGGAGAGAAACTGCTGGGAGCGGAGCAAGTGTTGGCAATGTGGGATTTGGTAAGGTTGGGAGTGTAGGCAATGAGGCAGCAGCAGGTAGCGGTGGCAATGTTGCTGCAGTTGGCAGTGTAGGCAGAGTTGGCAATGTTGTTGTAGGAAGTGTAGGCAGTGGTGGCAATGTGGCTGCAGTTGGGAGTGTAGGCAGAGATGGTATTGTGGGCAGAGTAGGTACAACAGGGGTGGAAGTTTGCAACAGGTTACGAGCTCCCAGGCTCGTATGCAGGCTGGAAACTAGTAACACTGCAAATAGAGGCAGAAAACACAAATGGTTTGAAGAAGCCATCGATTGATAGTAGAGGAAAAGAGAGAATATGTTTAATAAGGTAGTATTTTAGTAAGTTCTGTTAAGGTTCTAATGATGTTTTATGTCTTGTTCTGTTTTTTGGTATTTATGGACAAAATGTTTGATGTGTTGTGTTGGTTTGGAGAGACCAAATGTGGAGTTTGATGAGATGTGGTTGGAGGTAATATATAGTTTGTTCATCTACCATGTTTGACTAATTGGTGTTCAGCTTTCCTAGTAGTTTTTGCTGGTTAGACTTCGACTTTTTTTTTCTTTCTAAATTCCATTCTTTTACTAAAATAATAGTTCTCGTTGATAGTTTGGCACTGTCCAATGGATGCACAAAAGTAGTCTATGTCCTTGCACTCATACTTTGCTCATGTATGATACAAAGTTCATTTATTTTTTTGTTCTTCGACCGTCTTTTTGGTGGATGCCATCAGAATTTTATCGTCAAGTTCTATGAATTGCTGCATGTTGATGCTCATCCCCATGGAGTGTTATTTCACATGTCTGTACTATGAATTCACCATTTTTCCCTCGAGCAATTATCACATGACATGCATGCAGGAACTTAACGGCAAAATTTCTGATGTTAATTTTTATACCCCCAACGTCCTTAAGCGAGTGTCAATTCTCCCCGCCCCCATCCCCCCTCCGAGTAAAAGTCCGTTTTTAGGAAGTTCCTAAATTCACCTTGAACAAATATCATATTATACTGTATACTTGTGTATGTTGGATGGAATTGGAACTAATGATTGTTGGCTCGTGAAATTACTTAAGTCATAATTTCATAATATCTCTAGAAGTAAAAGATTGATGGTCAACAGGGTCAAGGTTAATAGGAAATACATAATTTTTTTGTTGAGATATATTTAGAGACATTTGATGGTTCCACGAGTCATTATGTGATTTTCAGCTAAAAAAACTAGTTTGAAAGTTATCTATCATAGCTAAAAATGGCCTTGGAGATAACTCTTAAGAGTTTTATTTTTGTTATCCCTCTCATCTTTTTTGCCTCTGAGAGACAAGTATCAGAGTTGTTTTTAACTCTGAGAGTTGAATTTCAGAGTGTTTTCTGACAATGATAGTCATGTCTCAGTATTTTTGCTCTAGTAGTTGACTATCAGAGTTTTTTTTTTTTTTTTTTTTTTTTCCTGGGATTTATAGCTGGCTATCAGAGTTTTTGGCTCCGAAGTTGTCTGCCAGAGGATTATCAAATTTCGGCTAACGTACAATCTATTTCGGGACGGAGAACGTGCGAAAAAAGAGTGAGCATGAGTGAGCGAGCGGGACAGAGAGCTGGGCAGGGTATATTTGTCCTAGGGGCCTTGCAAAAATGTAAACTGTTAATAAAGAATAAACATTAGGTTGGGGGATTGACTCTTTTTTTTTTATTGAACAAAACATGACCTGCTCATGTTGGGGGCACATTTGTGTCCAAGTGGTCTTGGAAAATGGGATTCAACTCAAGAAGAAGACGACCTTACCATGTTGGTAGGAAACGCCATGTTTCCAGGCATGGCCATATGTTTGGTTTACATCCCCCCCCCCCCCTCTAATTTGGACTTGGTTTTGGCTTGCAAAATATGCATAAAAACACGTAAACAAACCCTAACAAATAACGAAGAAATATGCATTTTCTCTACATTAGCTCTAGATATAACTTGTATAAAATTTAATGATATATACACGTTAGAGGTCGTGAGGTGAGGTTGTATGATTTTTTGTTATTCTGTAACTCTCCTTGTTCATTTGTTTTCATACAGTTGATGGCTTTTTTTCGGCGCCGTGATTTTCATTGCTCACATGATGGGTTTTCCAGGTATTAAAATTGTTTAGCAACTGAAATCCTAATACATTATTTAGTAGATTTAAGTGTCTATCCCAACTTCTATCTAGGTGAATTCTATTTACAAGGCATCACTGCGTACAAGGCACGATAATGCCAAAAATACCCTTACCCGGATACGCGTGTTTCGTGTACACGCTCACGAAATAATGGTTTTATTTCGTATAGTTTTACACGAAATATTCAAAAGTAGAAGTTGTTAGTTTCGCATGATTTTACACGAAATATTACGATGCGTTTCATCCAAGTTTACACGAAACATAACAGTGCATTTCCTAATTATTTACACGAAATAAAGTCATGCTGTTCACCTAATTTGACATGAAATAAACAAGTCTGATGCATAATTCAAACATCCAAACAAACAAATGTCATACAAATTGGATAATTCAAAAACCAATACATGATACACACATACTATGACTTATTTCTTGCAATTCTTGCTTCGTTCGCCGCATTTGAGAGTCGATTGAATGTGTCTATCCGAGCTCTGTAGGGCATGACCAGGTTACTTGCGCTTGGATCACGTTCATTCTCCCAATATATCGCTGTGATGGTATTGGGTAATCATTATCTGACATGTGCAGCTGCAAAAGTAATAAAATAGTTAAATATAACGAATTTAAATAAGATAGTTAAATATAACGAATTTAAACAAGATAGTTAAATATAACGAATTAAAGTATCATACCAATATAAAATTGTTTCCAACATGTCCCAACACAAGTGTGTATGTGGGTGGTCCTGTTCCTTGTGGTACAGTCACTGGAAGGCATGTGAAGCCACTGGTTTGCGTGTACGAGACGAACACCACATTATGTTGGTAGTGGTGCCCTAGGCACGTTTGATAAACGTTGTAATTGTTATCATTTATTTCATATCAATAAAGAGATGTTTTGATTATTATTGTTGTTCATGTTTACTTATAATAATCCCCGTCCCTAGTACTTATTAAGCACTAGTATAAAGGCTAAATGATCATGAGATGATCATGTTAGATTTATGGGTACTTGTTTGGAACAAGGTACTGGACATGACCCGCTGTATGAGATTTATGTCATGGTCTATGTCATACATATATCTCATATTAGTTATGTCATTTGAATCCTTAGACATGAAGTTATTATAGTCTTCCACTTGATGAACATTGTGTTTGACATATTCAAACGCTACCTTAACACGGTAGTTATAAAGGGTATGATTGGCATAATCGGATTCCCGTTGGGAAGAATAATAAGCTAAATAGATTTGTCCCTCCACGGAGAGATGTCAAGCTTGGGCCTCTCGTAGGAATGATGTTGATGAAATGTTCGGCCGGACTCAAATGAATTGATTGGATCAATGTCATTTGGATTATCAACATATTCGGAATCGAGAAAGTATTGAACGAAACAAGTTGACTCTTTGACCATGACTTGTGTTTAATGACATCGTGGACAAAGGGATTGTGACATATTCTAAAGGAATGCGAACTTGTATCTAGTTATACTATTTGGGTAGGTATGACGGTTTGCTAGAACCTAATCATATCTTATGGAATCATGTTTGAGCCCATTGCCAACTTAGTATAATCCTAGAGGGTCACACACAATAGAACGAATCTTAAATAAAAGGACTATATTGGTATTTAGGGTCGGAGGACTTCCAAGGAATTTCTGGAAAGTTCTGGGCCTCCTGGTCAACCAAGCGGGCGCCTGGGTTGAACCAGGCGGGCGCCTGAACAAGCCGGAAGAAGAATTGGACTTTTTGCCCAAACAAGCGGGCGCCTGGGTAGGACCAGGCGGGCGCCCGGTATGCCGGTTTGAAATTTCCTAATTCGATTAGGAATGGTTTTTGACACAAGTTACCTATTTGGAATAGGTCTTAATTGTGTATAAAAACACCAATTCGGCCAGACCATATTTACTAGTGCTTTTGTGAGTCTCAAAGAGTTTGAGAGAGATTTTATTTGTTCTAAGATATCATTGATTGAGGAACAAAATAATTCACAAAATAAATTCCATATAGTTCTTTATTAAATTGTGAAGGCGTGTTTTACAATTATTGGTCTAGCAACCAAGATCAAAGAAGCTCCTTTGATATTCGTTCGAAGTGTGGATACCGCTAGAGGGTGAAAATCATCATCTTCAGAGTTCGTGTTCAAGCTTTGTGATCGTGATCAAGTCTTCAAGTTTCTCCACCAAAGATCAAGAGAAAATTTGATAGCCATCAAGGGTTAGTTATTCCTCTATTCATCTTGTTGTATTTGATTTAATCATATGAACGGATCCATGGCTTTGGGTTTTCTTAAAATTTTAATTGCTATATTCCGCTGCGCATGTTACTTGGAAACCCAACAGTGGTATCAGAGCCCCGTTCATGTTGATTAATTCAATACTTGGATCATGTTGTGTGTATATAAATTGTTTATGTGCCAAGCATGATATGAATATTGGATTATATGATGTTTATGTGTTTTGTGATTTTATGTGGTTTATTGTTTTTCCAACTTTAATCGCACGATTCAATCGCAATAAAAATTATGGTAGATTCTGAATTATTTCGATTATTGATTTTGATTGGATCAAAGTTTTAATAATCGGGGAAAAATAATTTTGAGACAAAATTTTCGAACTTTAAAATTCTATACTATTCTGGCCATTCAAGCGGGCGTCTGGTCCTTTGCAGGCGGGCGCTCGGTGGTCAAGATTTGTTCTGATTTTGGTTAAAATCTGAATATGGAATTTTCGATAAATTCGACAAAACCAGTAACAGAACCAGTCCAGACTTGTTGATCTGGAATGGGTTTTGGGTAATTGGTTTGTGTGTGGATTTTGGGGTTTGATTTTCCTATTTGTTTTAGTCTTGTGATTCCTAGATTGGTTCAAGTTTTGGATGGCTAATCTGCGTTCATCGAGATTGTGTTTCCCAAAATTGATCGCAATCAAAGTTTCAAAGATAAAACGAAGTTAGAATTATGAAGAGTTCATAATTGCTAAAATTGAGAAACAAAGTTCTTGATTCAATGATTAGAGATCCATGTGGAATTGTGAATGCAATTGGCCTACGTTCATCGAGACCATCTATTGCTTAGTTTCGGCCACATGGACTACTTTCTTGGTTTCTTGAATTAGTGCGGGATTGTGGTTGCCTAATGGCTTAGTTCGACCGCACTTCTTGTTGTCTTGATTTGGAGATAATAACCAAAGTTGAAATAGTCTCATCCTCATAATTATAGAGAAACTAATGACACATAAATATCATGCTTAAATTAATGGAGATTAATTTAGTGGCTAAACTTGATGTGTAACATGTTTATATTATATGCTCATAAGTGTGTTATATGCTATATGTGATGAACCTTCAAAGAAAGTTTTAAGTCTTTTATTGCCATGCCATGATTAAAACACATGTTGGTACATAAGTGACTCTAATGTAGATTCGCCCTAGCGAGGTGCATTAAATTTATTTATGTATAAGCAAGATAGATAATGTGGGCACGCCCTAGCGGGACACATTAACTATGCGTTTAAAATGGTTAGACTTAATTGGGCGTCAAAACAGTTTTGGGCCTAGGCAAAGATGAGGTTTAACATGCTTTTTGAAATTGGATTTCTTAAAGAATCTCATAAAAGGAACTAAGAGTCATATGAGATATGATTGACAAGAGTTGTCTACCTAATTAATTTGATTTTGTGTAATCCGCCTTAGCGGACTTGAAATTAAATTAAAGTTGGATCTTAACCCATTTGAATTATATTATACATTGGATGTATATGAAGGTTATATAATTTAGCGGGAGTATTTTGTTTGAAAAATACATTATTTATCTCTTTAATGAAAAACGGTACTTATTAAATTTTGGAAATTTTTGCACATTTGTAGATAATGACTAATAACACTCAATCAATGTCGTTGCGATCGATCCTTGAGAAGGATAAGCTCGAAGAGAATGGTACAAACTTTATGGATTGGATCCGTAGCATAAGAATCGTTCTTAGGTAAGAAGATAAGTTGTACATTCTCGATGGGCCTCTCCCTGCTGAACCACCGCCTACTGCCCCTAGGGTAGAAAGAGACAATTACAAGAAACATCGTAATGATTCTAGAGATGTAAGTTGTCTCATGCTTGCTGCTATGTGTTCAAAACTCCAACAAAGTTTGAAACATTTGGAAGCCTATGAGATAGGCGTGGAGTTGAGAACCATGTTTCAAGAGCAAGCTAGGCAAGAGAGGTACAAGACCCTTGTTGCATTCACTACTTGTAAAATGAATGAAGGGCAACAAGTGAGTCATCACTTTCTTAAAATGAAAGGTTATGTAGAGCACCTTGAGAAACTTGGCTATCCAATCCCATTGGAGCTAGCCACGGATCTCATTCTTAATTCATTGCCTAAAAGTTATAATCAGTTTGTGATGAATTATAACATGCATGGAATGTATAAGAATCTCTCTGAGTTGCATGGGATGCTCAAAACTACAGAGATGAAAATTGTGGAGAAAGGTTCTCCCGTGCTCTTGGTTCATGATGGGAAGAGGCCTGATGCCAAAGGCAAGGGTAAGGCAAAAGTTGTCAAACCCAAGATAAGCAAGGCAAAGGTTGCCAAGGCTTCTGAGGCAAAACCCGATTCACAAAAGGATGCAATATGTTTCCATTGTCAAGAAATTGGTCATTGGAAACGTAATTGCAAGGCTTTCTTGGAAGAGCAAAAGAAGAAGAAGAGCAGCAAGGCTGCGTCGACTTCAGGTATCTATATGATAGATATTCTCCTTTCTACCACTGATTCTTGGGTATTGGATACCGGATGTGGTTCTCACATTTGTCTAAATGTGCAGGGACTAAAGAATAGGAGACTGCTTAAAGAAGGTGAAGTAGATCTACGCGTGGGGAATGGAGCAAGAGTTGCTGCATTAGCCGTAGGGACTTATGAAGTCACTTTACCTTCCGGATTAATTCTTGTTTTGAACAATTGTTATTATGTTCCGAATTTAAGCAGAAATATTATTTCAATTTCTTGTTTGGATAATGAAGGTTTTAAGTTTCTTATTGAGAATAAGAAATTTTCTATTTATTTAAATGATGTGCTTTATGGTATTGCTAATTCATTTAATCGCCTTTATATCTTGGATGTCAAGAATGAAAATAATGTCTATCATGTAAATAAGAAATCTAAACCTAATGATGTAAATCATACTTATTTGTGGCATTGCCGTCTTGGTCATATTAATGAGAAGCGTATCTCAAAACTCTATGGGGACGGACTTTTGGGTTCATGTGACTTAGAGCATGTTATCATGGTTACCAGCAAAAGCTTCCAAAGGCGCCCAGCAAAAAATATGTAATCATGCAAATCAAGAAGATTATCAAGTAATCATGCTCAAGATGTCATCAAGTAACAAGTATATGAGAGGCTAAGCCAACTCATCAAGTAACTAGCACATAAGGCTAAACTAACACGTTACAAAGGATATTCCAACATTATTCCTCCCAAGTAAACCATTGTTGTCGTTGCTTGTATTGCAGTTGACAAATCACGATCAATCAAGTTGCTGCTGTGCAGTACACAAGAGGACCCGGTAACCAGTATCACTCACAAGAACAAGATTCACGAGGTGTTCACGAGTTTAGCATTCACTTAAGTCAGGCGTATTGCTCCAACCAAGGAAGCTATGCCCTTACTATGGCCTGTAGTAAGGGGTCAAGCGAAAATACATAGGGACCCGATTATCACTTAAGCCCCAGCTCTCGCGATAAGCGTGAACCTATATATTTCCGAACAAGCAAGGTGACCAGCTGGACTCAAACAAGAATGTACAAGTAGATGTTTACTTGAACTACAAGAGTATAGAACTAAGTCCAAAAGTAGTGGACTAGCTCTTCAGGAACCATGTAATCATGTGCTCACCAAATACAAGTACACGTATGCTATATTTGCAAATACAAATCAGTATAACAATGGCACATAATGTGTCCACGTAACACAATCAAGCCAAATTAGAGTCTATTAATAACAGACCCTAACCAAGTAGTAGGGTATGTCATACTATATCATTTTGTCATATGAAATATTTGCATGTACATATTCATATAATCTTTAACACACTAATGTGTCTATCACGATACCCTTACTTTCAAGTAGAGCCCAACATCTTAGACTCTAAGCGCGTAGTCGAATAGGTCGTACTGTACCTAGTCACAATCATATCTCGCGTATATTTATCGTTAATAATCGAATACATTTTCCAATACATATTGTGTTCTATCATCATTTTTTTTATGAATTATCTTCATATAACACTAGTCCCTCATTCTTTAGGAACTCAACTCAAGAACAAGATATCTTCTTTATACTTTATATACTTCATTGAGTATATGCACGATTAAAACTAATTACTAGCACATTAGTGCTTGTTCATAGCACTTTCAATACACACGTATTAGATTCAAGTATGTCTTAGAGTTGTTCATTCTCTATCTAGTTCCATATTCTAACTTTTTGGTTATTAATACCAAGTATCAAGTAGTCAAGAAGCCACATTCTATCACATAATTATATGCAAGATTTGCACATACACATCAAGGATAGTTCTAACACATTAGTGCTTGCTCATAGCACTTTCAAGTTCATTACCATACACATGTATTGGTTTCAAGTCATGTACAAGATTTTATCATCTTACATTCAAGTTCTCAATCCAATTCTTTGGATGTTCAAGACATGTACAAGAATTAATTATCTTATACTCAAGTTATTATTCCAATCTTTGGATATTCAAGACATGTACAAGATTTAATTGTCTTATACTTTAAGTTCAAGCTAAGTAGATGAGTTATACATCTCATACTTACAAGTTCTTAATCCTATACTTTGGATGTTCAAGCTCAAGACATTGTTCTAATGCCCCTAAGGTACACAAACATTGGTTTCAAGACAAGCATAACACATTAGTGCTTGTTCATAGCACTTTCAAGACAATCAAAAGAGTTCTTACTTTGATATTCAAGTTCCCATTCTAATTTAATGAGTAATCATGTTCAAGACCAAGTTCTGATGCCCCTAAGGTGTCACAACACTTGCTAGGATATCTTATACTAAGGCTATATACATCAATTGAGATTATTTCCAACTTATACAAATTTTAAACAAGCTTTTTATTTTTCAGGGCAACCGGGCGGGTGCTCAAAATGGACCGGGCGGCCGCACACTAGCAGGTGAATCCTTTGAAAAACATTCCAGAAAGATGGGCGGTCGCCCAGGAAGTATTGTGCGGTCGCACACTAGGCGATTTCAGCAAATGCTCAATTCTTTCCCAGGTTAAGAATTCTCCGTCCCAAGCGTAGGAGTAAATTTCTATTAACATTCTAACATCCAAGCAATGCCCAGGAGTATACTAACAAGTTCAAAATATTACTTTCAAGTTTATTTCATTCTTTTTACCGTCCCACAAATAATAGGACAATTGTCTTTTATTCCAATTAAATATTTCACCGTCCCAAAAGTATAAGTATAATTTTCTAATATACTAATATAAACATTTAGGGATACTTCCATTCATTTCCCCGTACCACAAATAATGGTACAATTTTTCTACTAACATTTAAATCAAGTTAATATTTTACCGTCTCACGAGTAGGAGTATAATTTTCTTGAACCCATTTTAGATTCAAGTTCTCTGTACATAGTATAAAATTACTCCCTTCGACCCAATTTTACAAGTATCACAAAACTCATTCAAATCACGAAATTAACAAGCACAAGTATCAAGAATAACACATATGCATGTTATTGCAAGCAAGGGGGAGGTAGTGATTTACTTAGTCCGAAATCAAATTAACCCAAACTAATTTCTGTTCGGCAGGAAACGCTCCACTCACCGCCCTGATCATTTATGCGGAGTCGGATTTTCGAACAGAGGCATAATTAAGCGAGGGGAGTCGAGAATAGGGCAAACCCTAACTTTTCTTTCGAGACAGAGGAAGAACCGAGAATTTGTTTTTGGGGGAAACAATGCCCATAGAAAGGCAAACCTCAATTTTATCCTTTCAAGTTTCAAAGATTTGCAATCAGGCCCCTCAAGTTTCAACTTTGACAAAAAGGCCCTTCAAGTTTCAATTTGAGCATTTTAGCCCCTAACTTTATTTTTTCACAAATGACCCTAATGTTTCAACTTTGAACACTTAGGACCTAAACTTGCTCAATTAGTTAAATAATTAACTCAATTAAAATAGCATATAATTATGCAAGTCAAGAATTTAACAGGAATTAGGACGGGCGTTACACCTCACGACCTCTAAAAAGTATGTATCATCCAATCTCTCAAAGTTGATATCTATACCTAAGACGGAGTCCAAATAAGATAAGGAAAGAAAACATTAAACCGAACCCAAATGATCATGGCTGTCAACACGGCCAAGCCGTGTTTGTTATTGTCCAAAAATCACCAACATGGCCAGGTTGTGTTCCTCTTCAGTTGAATCCCAATTTTCTTAGACCACTTGGACACAACTCTGCCCACAATACCGTCTCTGCCTAAACTGCCATCTGCAGCAACATTGCCAACTCTGCCTACACTGCCAACTGCAGCCATTGGCACATTAATAGTTGGTTTTGCACGCATGACAGAGAGAGATTGTATTGTGGCTGTATGAAAACCATTTTCTTAAAACGAAAGGACCATTATTTTAATAAAAGAATGGAATTCAGAAAGGAAAAAAAAAAAAAAAACAGTTAAAACTGTAACCAACAAAAACTACTAGGAAAGCTGAACATCTATTAGTCAAACATGCTAGATGAACAAATTATTCCCTCCAACCAAATCTCATCAAACTCTACATTTAGTCTCTCCAAACCAAAAAAACACATCAGAATTGCAATCTATAAATACCTAAATGAACAAGACATAAGAAGACATAAGACATAAACAAAGCCTTAACTGAACTTGCTAAAATACTACCTTATTCAACCTATTCTCTCTCTCCTTTCCTATCAACAGATGGCTTCTTCAAACAATTTGTGTTTCCTGCCTCTGTTTGCTGTGTTATTACTTTCCAGACTGCATACGAGCCTGGAAGCTCGTAACCTATTGCAAACTTCCCCCTCCGTGGTGCCAACTCTGCCCACAATACCAACACTGCCAACTGCAGCAACATGACACAACAAATCATCAGTCAAGAGCAAGGCACGGGCCTCTTTTTGGGTCTTGTCGTGATCAAACGGCTGAAAAGCCTTGAATCCAACTTCGAGTAGTGTTCCATAAAACAAGAAATTTCTATAACAAGTCAAAATATGACAAATGGAGTATCCTCTCAACTGCACCAGCGCAATGCTCCACATAATAGCATGAAGGTCCTATAACAAGTTGAAACTTGATAGTGTAGAAATAAGTAGATTAGTCCCTCTTTTTCGTTGTTAGTTTGTATGAACTTTGAGCAATAAATTAGATTACTCTTAGTTATCCTAATGAAAATCAAAAACTTGTTATTGATGCACCATTAAAAATACTTTCAATTACAAATTTTAGATTCTCCTTACGATAAGTAAAAGTAGCCTAAATTGTCTCTCAAAAATCATTCAAACTAACAGTGAAAAATGAGGGACTAACTTTCGGGATGGAGTGAGTAAGAAACAATCACACTTCACCTAGCGGCCTCTGAAAACTATATATCAGCCAATCTCTCACAACTGATATCTTGAGCTAAAGTAGAGTAATTGTGTATATATGGGTTCTAATACGGAAAAATAGAGAAAATTGACGCATCTTAATTATGGTGAGAGTATAAAAATTTATCTTAAATTTGTTTTAGTTAAAATACCCATATGCAAGTCATGTGATATTTCGTCAAGGGTAAAATGGTGAATTCACAGTAAAGACGCATGAAATCATGCACCATGGGTATGAGGATCAAGATGCAGCAATTAATAGCACTTTAACTATGAAATTTTAATGGCATCCATCAAAAAGACTGTTGAAGAACAAAAATAAATGTACTTGTACCCTACATGAGAAAAGTGCATGGACATAGGCTGCTTTTGTGCACCCGCTGGAAAATGTCAAACTATAAACAGTAGCCAGAACAGAAATACAAGAAGCGGAAAACCAATGGTTAACATGGAATCAGTGTACATGAAAATAGACTGAAGTGACTGAGAGTAAAACGGAATTGAATTTAGGCTTTCTTTTAAATTCCCTTGAAATGAAAGAACCATTATTGCAAGAAAATAATGGAATTTAGAAAAGGAAAAGAACAGTCCAAGTTTCTAAGTGTAACCAGCAAAACCTAATATGAAAACTGAACATCCATTAGTCAAACATGGTAGATGAACAGACTATATCCTCCAACCACATCTCATCAAACTCCACATTTAGTCTCTCCAAACCAACACAACACATCAAACATTCTATAAATATCAAAAACTAGAACAAGACATAAAACATCATAAGACCCTTAACCGAACTTACTACAAAACCACCTTATTAAACCTCTTATCTCTTTCCTTTCCTGTCTACAGATGGCTTCTTCAAACCATTTGTGTTTCCTGCCTCTATTTGCAGTGTTAATAGTTTCCAGCCTGCACATGAGCCTGGGAGCTCGTATCCTGTTGCAAACTTCCCCCTTTGTGGTGCCTACTCTTCCCACAATACCGTCTCTGCCTACACTCCCAACTGCAGCAACGTTGCCACCACTGCCTACACTTCCTGCAGCCACACTGCCAACTCTGCCTACACTGCCAACTGCTGCCACATTGCCACCACTACCTGCTGCCGCCTCATTACCTACACTCCCAACACCCCCAACATTACCAAAGCCCACATTGCCATCACTTGCTCCACTTCCAGCAGTGTCCCTGCCTACCCTTCCCACAACACTCCCAACCATACCAACAACTATCCCAGCAATTCCTTTCTTCTCACCACCTCCATCAAAATAGTTTCTGGCAACTCCACAAGTTTACACTTCTTTACAGCTGAAATTTACTTAAACTTGTTTACTCTATTTTTATTTCTTATTTTTTGTTTTTGGAGTGAGATTGCTTTTGTTCCTTTGTATTTTATACTCCCTCCGGACTCAATTATAAGCAACAAAAGTGGGTTTTTTTTTTACCTAAATATAAGCAACTCTAAGGGATTTTAAGACCATTTAATACTCTCTTACCAAAACTGCCCCTATTTAATTATTCATTTTCAAATACAAGTGCACATTTATTACACATTTAATATGAGGATATATTAGTAATTTTAACATGTTTTTATTATAAAATCAAGACAATTAACTAACTTAACTACTTTCTTAATAGGTGTGATTTTAGTTATTTTTGCTTATATTTGAGACCGGAGGGAGTATACTATATGGTGTGTATTTATTACTTGATTGACTCTTAATTATGGGATTTTTACCAATAAGTCCTGGAGGAATGTGGTATTTACCAATAAAAACACAACATTTCAAAGTCTACATTAGGGTCCTTAGGTTCAAATCAATTTTACCAATAAGTCCCTTGTACTTTTAAAATGGCAAAAATACCTCCAATCCAAAGAAATTCCTCCTACACCTCTAAGCTTTGACCATTTTGACTGCCACATTTACATTTGACCACCACCACCCCGCCGCCGCCGCCACCACCACTATCCGCCACCGGCCACCACAACCAACCGCCACCGACCACCACCGCCGCCCACCACCACCGTCCGCCGCCGCCGAGCAGCCACTGACCACCGCCGGCCACCACCACTGCCGACATCACCGGGCCTCCGGCCAACCGCCGGACCTCACCCACTACGCCACCGACCGCCGCCCACCACCACCGACCGCCGCCGTCGCCGAGCAGCCACTGACCGCCGCCGGACATCGCCGGGCCTCCGGCCAACCGCCGGACCTCACCCACTGCCGCCACAACCATCTGCAACCCCAAGTATTATAAATAAAACCCCAAGTATTATAAATAAAAATTATTTGCACTTTAGAGGGTTTGAACCCAAGACCTCTTGGTCTTGGCTAAGATAGCTAACCACTATGCCAAGCTTCTTACTTGTTTCATTAATAAACTATTATATATTTAACACTACTCATTTTTAATTAAAAAAAAAGAGATAAATTTATTTCTCAATTGTTTAAAGAGCATTTAACAACACCTAGTTCTGAAAATGAGTATCCTTTGTAAAAACTGTGCAATTAATTTCTTAGTTGTTACACTCAACTCATGTGTTAACAACTGAGAAATAAATTTACCAGTTCTTATTTTAAACTCGTGTGTGAATAACTGAGAAATGAATATCTCATTTATTATTATATTAACAACAGAGAAAAATTGATAACTGAGAAATGAAAATACCAGTTCTTGTACTCAAATTCATATGTAAATAACTAAGAAATGAATGTCTCATTTATTATATTCAAATTCATTTAACAGTTATTCATAATTAAACCGATAAATTGAGTCATCAATTGGGAAAAATGAGAGATCATTTTATCAGTTTTTAATCAATTATGAATAACTGTTAAATGAATGGCTCAGTTATTATATTCAAATTCATGTGTGAATAACTGTGAAATGCATGTCTTAGTTATTATAATGATTGTGAAAAAAATTGAGAGATGAATTTATCAGTTTTTAAAAATGAAAATGGAAAAATGACACAACTGTGAAATCACACAACTGAGAAATCAGTTGAAAAATGATTTTACAAGTGAAAAGTGAAAATTTTATTTTTTTAAAATTGTGAAATTAATTGAGAAATTAAAAATGATTTTTTTTTTCAAATTTTTACAAGTGAAAAATGATTTTTTTTATTTATAAAATTTGAATTATGTGTTGAGTGTACTTGTTTGATTCGTATTGTCGACACGATTAAAACAATGGTTTCGGATCATTTTTTCAGTTTATAGATTTTAAGATATGTCATTTTAAAAATTTTGGTGGAAAAAAAAGAAAGAGAGAGAAAGAAAGAAAGAAAGAAGGAGAGAGGAAAGAGAGAGCTGGGAGGAGAAGAAAACACGTAAGTGTTTATTTTGTCCAATGCGTTGCATGCGTGAAGAGTGGAGGGGTATTCTGGTCCAACAACAATTCTAGGGACTTTTTGGTAGGTTTTCAAAATGCTTGTCCTTATTGGTCGTTTTTATTTGGCTTAGGGACTTATTGGTCAAAGCCTCCTTAATTATTTGGTTATAATGTTTATTACTTCTATTGTGATGTTGAAGGCTTCCGTCACATACTCAAATTACAAAACAAAAATATAATTTTAAGGGGAGGGGGGGGGGGTGTGAGCCCAGAACCTACTCATCGGCACAGTGCCTTGCTCAAGAACAGAAAGAAGTTCCATTAACAAGTGAAATTTTGACAGAGTAGAAATCAGTAATTTAGCTCATGAATATGACACAGACTAATACAGTATGTGCTAACAATGGAGAAGATAAGCTTGTTATCCTAGTCAATAGCAAATTCATGGACAATGTGAATAAAAGCTGTGATGCCTTAAATCGACTAAAAATTGTGTTAGAATATGGGTTTGCCTAATAATGTTAATACCTGGAAAACCTACCATGTGAGCAATGAAAATCACGGGCGCCAGAAGAGAAAACAATCAACTGAATGAAAACAAGAGAACAAGTGAGAGTTACAAAGTAACCAACAATCACACAACCTCACCTCATGACCTCTAACAAGCACAAATCACCCAATACGAAAATATATATGCCATTAAACCGAACTCATATGGCCATACCTTGCAACACAGCTAAGACGTGTTTGTTATTGTCCAAAAATCACCAACATGACCGAGAGGAGACACAACCATGCCTAGCAACAAGGCCAGGTCATGTTCTTCTTGGATTGAATCCTAATCTTCCAAAACAACTTGGACACAACTGTGCCACCAACACGAGCAGACTATGTTTCGTTCTTAAAACTTTTGGAAATGACATCACTGTTAAACCATCATGCCAACAAAACAAGGACATATGTCCTACTTCCTTTGTATCTAATGAGTGTCAATCTTCTATTCTGAGAAATGTTATGAAAAAAATTGACTGAGGTAATTTCACCAAAAATAAACGTTAAGTTTCGTTTCTATCCACCTTATACAAGTGTACAATGACACGTGAACTTGTTAATAGTAACTTCGTAAAAATGGGCAATCTCTTGGGAAAAAATTGAAGTACAAATTGACGCTCACACTCATAGTAAAAATGCAGGAAATCATGCTCCATGGGGATGAGCATCAATATGCAGCACTTTCATAGTACATGACAATTTTTAACAGCATCCATCAAAAAGACGGATGAAAAAACAAAAATAAATGTACTTTGTATCATAGATGAACAAAGACTGAGTGCAAGGACATCGTGAAACGGTCCAACTATAAAACAATTTGTATAGTTTAACCTTAATACTTTGTTGTTCCGCAGCACAACAAAACTCCTTTTAATATCAAGATGCTTCACTCTGCAAGTCCTATTTATCATTAAGCTAATATAGATTATTGGAGCTTGTATGGTATTCTATAAACAGAGAAGCGATTGAGAATAAAACTGAATTGTGTTAAAATAAAATAAACAACTTCCTAGAAAGGAGAAGACCATTATTTTAATGGGAAAAAAAATGGAGCTTAGAAACAATCCATCCAAGTGGAACCAACAAAAACTACTAGGAAAAATGAGCATCCATTAGTCTTTGGAGTGAGATTGCATTTGTTTTATGTCATTTATATACTATATGGTGAGTGATTTGTTAGTTGAAGATCTTTTATTTATTTCGTTATAGTATTTGTTATTTCTATAGTGACTAACACAGAAAAAAAGTTAATGTTAGAGAGGGTCTAGCCCAGAACTCGCTATTTCTCACATTGATAGCTGGTTCTACACACATTACACAACAAATGCTCAATCAACGCAGCGGCCTATTTTTGGGTCTTGTTGTGAGCAAGCGGATGAAAAGCTGGCCCAACTTTGTTTAGTTTTCAGGTACAACTTTAGAAAGAATGCGTAATTGTTCCAAAAAGGGGCAAATTTGGAGAAATGCAGTAGTTTCTTTCAAAAGGACTAGTGCATTACTCCACAGAAGAAAGTGATGTTTCAATAACAAGTCAAAATTTGTAAGTGTAGAAATATGCAGATTAGCTCATGCATACGAGAGGGACCAATACGACTTATGCTAAAGCAAATAAGAAGAATAATTTGCTATGCTAATCAAGAAGTTCAGCAATTCCATGGACCATGTTGATAAAAGTTGGGATAGACACTTAAATCTACTAAAACAATGTGTTAGGATTGCGGTTGCTTAACAATGTTGATAACTGGAAAACCCATCGTGTGAGCAATGAAAACCACAGCGCCAGAAAAAAAAAAAAAAAAAAAAAAAAAAACCATCAGCTATATGAAAACAAGAGAGCAAGGCGAGTTACAAAGTGATAAAAAGCGCACAACCTCTAACAAGTAAATTTCATTCAATCTTTCATAACTGATATGATATCTAGAGCCAATGTAGAGACAACGCATGTTTCTTCATTATGTGTTAGGGTTTGTTTACACGTGTTATACATTTTGCAAGCCAAAACGACCAAATAAGGAAAAGAAAAAGAAAAAAAGTAAACCAAACACATATGGCCATGCTGGAGACACGGCCTAGCCATATTTGTTATTGTCCAAAAATCACCAACATGGTCGAGAAGAAACATGGCGTTTCCTACCAACATGGCCAGGTCGTGTTCTTCTTGGGGTGAATCCCAATTTTCCAAGACCACTTGGACACAACTGTACCACTAACATGAGCAGGTCATGTTTTGTTTTGGAAAAAAAATGGGAAATAGCATCACTCAAAGAATATCCATATTCGGAAATAACAACACGGGCAACCTGTATTTCTGCAAGAAATTCCATATTTGGTCCATTTAATTATTCGAATCTGAAATGACTCGTGGAACCGTCAAATGTCTCTAAATATAGCTCAACAAAACAGTTAAATCGTTGACCCTGACGATGTTGAACTTTAACTTTCAGAGATTTTATGAAATTATGACTCAAGTAATTTCACGAGAAAATAAACATAAGTTCCCTTTCTATCCACCTTACACAAGTATACAATATAATATGATAATTGTTCATGGTGAATTTGTCGAGGGTAAAATGGAGAATTCAAAGTATAAATAATGATCTTCGTACCATACATGAGCAAAGTGTGAGTTGATCAGTATTCAGCAATTCATAGTGCTTAAAGATGAAATTTTGATGGCCTCCATCAAAAAGACTGTTGAGAACAAAAATAAATGATCTTCGTACCATACATGAGCAAAGTGTGAGTGCATGGACAAAGGCTTCTTTTGTGCACCCGTTGGACAATATCAAATTATAAATAATAGCCAGAATAGGCATACAAGAAGGAGAAGACAATCGATAACAGGATGTCAAGGTTAATACAAATGGACCGAAGTGACTGAGACTATAACTAAAATGAAATAGTTATTTTTTTTTCCTTGAAACAAGAGAACTATTAATTTAGTAAAAGAACAAAATTTAGAAGAAAAAAACAGTCAAAGTGTAACCAGCAAAACCTACTAGGAAAACTGAATATCCATTAGTCAAAAATGGTAGATGAACAAACTATTTCCTCCAACCACATCTCATCAAACTCCACATTTAGTCTTTCCAAACCAACACAATCACCAGACATTCTATCTATAAATACCTAAAAATAACAATACTTAAAGCATCATCAAAACCATAACTGAAGTTGCTAAAGTACCACCTTAATATTCAACCTATTCTCTCTGTCCTTCCCTAATTAACGAATGGCTTCTTCAAACCGTTTGTGTTTCCTGCCTCTGTTTGCAGTATTACTAGTTTCCAGCCTTCATATGAGCATGGCAGCTCGTAACCTGTTGCAAACTACCACCCCTGTTGTACCTGCTCTGCCCACAATACCGTCTCTGCCTACACTGCCAACTACAACCACATTACCACCACTGCCTACACTTCCTACAGCCACATTGCCAACTCTGCCTACACTGCCAACTGCTGCCACATTGCCACCACTACCATCTGCTGCATCATTACCTACCCTGCCAACATTCGCAACTTTACCAAAGCCCACATTGCCAACACTTGCTCCACTCCCAGCAGTTTCTCTGCCAACCCTTCCTACAACTATCCCAACCATACCTACATCTATCCCCGCTATTCCTTTCTCACCACCTCCATCAAACTAGTTCTCTGGAATACCGTAAATTCACATATTCTCGCATTGAGTTTATCCATTTGGCTTGTTTACTTTATTTATGATATTTTTCCTTTTTTATCTCTTTTTTCGTATTTGGAGTGAGATTGCATGTAATCTATAGTGAGTATTCTGTTATTAGATGGACTTTTAGTTATTTGGTTTCAGTTTTTAATGTTCTCCAACATTCAAGGTTTCTATCATCTATTCTTAACTTTTAGGAAGGGATGAGCCTAAAACATACTCATTTTGCAGATTGTTTAATATCATTCTCAGCCACCGTACTTTACCCCAACATTCACTTTAATCATTGTACTTTTTTTTTTTGCACGGAATCCACTATAGTTTTGGGAAACCGTCATTTTGACCCCAAATTCGCAGCTTAAGGGGGGTCTAATTGTGCCTTAATCCGGGAACTTGGGGTATTTGGGGTGGTGGAGATGTTCATTTTTATTTTTTAATATGAGTCAAAAGAAGTGTTTTTTTTTTTTTTTTTGGGGTGGGTGGGTGGGGTAGGGTGGGTGCTGGGGTAGTTGGGGGTGGTGGAGATGTTCATTTTTTTTTAAATATGAGTGAAAAGATTTTTATTTTTATTTTTTTTTGGGTGGGGTGGGTGGGTGGGTGGGGTAGGGTGGGTGCTGGGGTAGTTGGGGGTGGTAGAGATGTTCATTTTTTTTTTAATATGAGTGAAAAGAAGTTTTTTTTTTTTTTTTTTGTGGGGTGGGTGGGTGGGGTAGGGTGGGGTGAGTGCTGGGGTAGTTGGGGTGGTGGAGATGTTCATTTAAAAAAAAAAAAATATGAGTGAAAAGAAGTTTTTTTTTTTTTGGTGGGGTGGGGTGGGTGCTGGGGTAGTTGGGGGTGGTGGAGATGTTCATATTTTTTTTTAATATGAGTGAAAAGAAGTTTTTTTTTTTTTTTTTTTTTGTGGGGTGGGGTGGTGGGGTAGGGTGGGGATGGTGGATAGGATGGATAAAGAGGGTGGTGTTAGAGGTGTGGTAGGGTGGGGTTTTATGAAGAGTTGGTTTGTGCAAAACTTTTGGATAAACTCATTGGTTATCCGGGTAAAAACCCATTTAATCCATTAATATTGTGGGTATATATGGGTGTTTACCCATTATACCCATTACTACTATTTGGTTTAATAGATAACATCCAATAAGTCTTTTTATAATGGGTTAATGAATGGACTAATGGATTGGATAAAAAATTGACACCCCTATGCTACAGTATTAAACCCAAATGTGAATTCAACGGAGCATGCAAATTAAGAAGAATATATGGTTGGTTGCTTAAATGGTAAGTCATTTTTAACATCTGTTGTGTTGGGCCTTAGTCCTCGAATGAGGGAATGCAGTCCTCAGCTCAGATCCAGCTGCTCGATCTCAAGATCTGCGCTTGTTACTAGGCGCAATATTTCCAAAATTGATATAATCTCTAGAGCAGGTGAAGTGATTTCATCAACATAAATAATTCTTCTGGCTCAAACCTTTTCCACCAATATTAATAGACCTTGTATTTCATAAGTTTAACGTCAATTTTTCGTCAGCCTGAAGGTTTTTTATGTTTTGCTGTGCCTTCCTTCACTAGGGAGGGAGATTAACCAACTCATAATTACTGTTATTTTGAAACCAACTCATCTTTCTAGAATGGCATGACCTAACTTGGATTATTCCTTATTTAATAGTATAAAGTAACCCGAAATAGGAAATCTGCTCAATGATTTCCCGTCCTCCCTTATATGTAGACTCATTACCGTTGATTAACCTATAGTGGAGGCGGTTGCTCCCCCTGCTCAATCCTTTCCTGATATAGCTTGCCGTTAGCATTCTTTGGTTCAGGATATGAGTTAGGGATGGCAGTAAGTAGAAGTCGGGAATGAGATCGACTTCTGAGTTACTTTCTTCTTCTTCTAAATCTGTTCGATTCTATTTGTCTTGAAAGATGACTCTCTGGTGCAGCTCAGCTACTTTTGGATTTTGTTGTTAAATTAAAACTTGTCCCTTCACCTGACATATTTCAAAGAGGGAATGTTCACAGGACGCGTCATATCAGAAACTAAAAGTCAACCTTGGTAGATGAAGAAACTATTTCTTCAAACTCCTCATTTAGTCGCTCCAAACTAAAAGCCTACATTGCCAACAATTGCTCCACCTCCAGCAACTTCTCTCCCTATCCTTCCCACAACTATTTCAAACATACCAACATCTATTCCGGTGATTCCTTTCTCACCACTTCCATCAAACTAGGTGGGTTTTTTTTTTTTTTTTTTTTTTTTTTGGGGGGGGGTGGGGGAGGTGGGGCAACAGATTTACTCTTCTTTACAACTTATCATTTATTTAAGCTTGTTCAGTATTCTTTTTCTCTTTATCTGTTATTTACATACTATATGTTGTGTTATATGTTATTTGATGAAATTTTAATGATTTGGTTACAGTGTTTATCATTTTTATTATGATGTTGAAGGTTTCCGCGCTTCTATCCTAAAATCACAAAAATGAAAAAGATACTCAATTTTTGGGATGGATGAGCCTAGACTTGATTTGCCACCTTTCAAATGTGTAACTTAACTGAATCTTTTGTGCTACAACATCATATACCAAATCTGAACATCCAAATAGGATGTCATAGTAAATATTGACGGTCTGGTGACAGTGCGAACGTTATATCACTGCTCAACCAGATAATAGTTTGACATATATCTATCAGTTAAAATTATTAACTTGCTAAAGATCTCACACTTTCAATGGATAGACATTTTTTCTAGGCTAAAATGAACTGACGAGGTAATTAAAGACGATATACCGTGGTGTATGATGTTCACAGATATTGCGTGTTGATGAGACAATAGAAGGTGTAGTAAATAAGTTTGAATTGTGTAGGAAAAACATTAAAATCTCTTGGTTTTAGGCTGAGGAGAAGGAAGCCGGAATATTTAGAGTGTAAGCTTAGTGTAGTTGGAAGCTGGGAGGCAGGAGCGATCACCTTAAATGGGAAGATTGTCCAAGATTCTGACTTTTTTTTTTGGATCTAATATTCAAAAGGATGAAGATGTGACTCATAGAATCAAAGCAGGTTGGTTGAAGTAGAAGGGTGCCGCACGGCTTACCGCATGGGAATTAGGCTTGCATTGTTATATTGCATTGAGTGTTGGGCTGTGAAATAGTGTCATGTTCATAAGATGAATCTTGCGGAGATGTGTATATTACGGTGGGATGTGTGGGAATACAAGAAAGGATCGGCTAAGAGATAAAGTAATCAGGGAGATAGCAGGAGTTGGATCAATAAAAATCAATAAAAATTAAGACAGTGGAGAATCGTCTGATGTGGTTTGGCCAAGTGAGACGGAGACCAAATTATGAACCGGTTAGGAGGCCTGAAGAATGGAGAAGTTATAAGATGGTAAGGGAAAAAGGAAGCTCTAAGCAAGCAAGGATAAGAGTGATTGAAAGCGATATGGATTTATTTCTATATATACATATATATACATACATATATATGTATATATATGTATGTATGTATATGTATGTATATATATACTCCCTCTGTCCCGCCCGACTTAGGATTCTTGGTCAAGCAATTTATACTTTGACCAACAATTTGAACAAAAATAATATTATCTTAATGAATATCTAAAAATAGTTATTTAATTTATTATTAATCGTGATACAATAACAAGTTTTAAATTTTTATTAGCATCATTATATTTCTTCAAATATTTGGTCAAAGTATAAATTGTTTGACCAAGAATCCTAAGTCGGGTGGGACGGAGGGAGTATATATATTACTTGTTTCATTTGGTCTTCGCCTATTTTTTTCAATTTTTCTTTTCAAATGTGAGTCTCTCTTGATTATCTTCATACTTATTTCTTTTTTTAAATATCTTTTTAGTTAGAGTTGGTCTCCTGTAAAAATCATTTTTCCTAGTAGTTAGGAAAAACGTGTTTTTCAAAACGTTCTGGCTATCACTTTCAAAGGTTCTGGCTATCAATCTCATATCCAGAAGACTTTATATTGATATCCAGAAGGCTTTATACTGATATCCAAGGGACCCTTCTTGCTATCAATTTCAAAGGTTCTGGCTATCAATCTCATATCCAGAAGGCTTTATATTGATATCCAGAACCCTTCTGGCTATCACTTTCAAAGGTTCTGGCTATCACTTTCAAAGGTTCTGACTATCAATCTCATATCCAGAAGGTTTTATATTGATATCCAGAACAGTTGAGAAGTTCCGATTATTTACAAAAATGCCACCGCGCATTTTTTAAAGAAGTTCCACATTTACAAAAATGTCACCGCGTTTTTTTATAACACGTTTTTCCTAGGAGTTAGGAAAAACGCGTTTTTCCCAAGATTTTGTGTTTTAGTTGTGAGTCTCTCTTTGATTATTTCATACTTATTTCTTCTTTTAAATATCTTTTTAGTTTTCAGAATTTTTATTTTTTTATTTACCATTTCTCCACAGTTTTCATTGTTTAGTGTTTATGATGATTCCTCGAACCAAAACAATGTTGGACACAAAAGACGTAGCCCTCTTTGTGCATACTCTGGAAAATGTCAAACTATCAATAGTAGCCAAAATAGAAATTGAAGAAGGCGATGACCAATAATCAACATGGTATCAGTGTTTAGGTTATGAGTCAAACTGATTGAGCCTAGAATTGAATTAAGTTTTTTAATTATTTCCTCGATCCGAAAGGACCCTTATTTGATTAAAAAATGGACTTTAGATAAAAAAAAAAAAAAAAAAAAAAAAGGGTAACCAACAAAAACTACTATGAAAACTGAACATCAGTTAGTCAAACAAGGTAGATGAACAAACTATTTCCAGGCTCTAACCACATCTCATCAAACTCCACAATATTTCTCTCCAAACCAACACAACACATCAGAATTGCAATCTATAAATACCTAAACGAACAAGACAAAAAACATCATCAAACCATAACCGAACATCCTAAAATACCACCTTTTTCTAAACATTCCTTCTTTCTTTTCCTATCAACTGATGGCTTCTTCAAAGCATTTGTGTTTTCTGCCTCTAATGGCTGTGTTACTACTTTCCAGCATGCATACAAGCCTGGGAGCTCGTAACCTGTTGCAAGCTTCCCCCTCGGTAGTGCCTACTTTGCCCACAATACCGTCTCTGCCTACACTCCCAACTGCAGCCACACTGCCACCACTCCCTACACTTCCTACAGCCACACTGCCAACTCTGCCTACATTTCCTACAACAACATTGCCAACTCTGCCTACACTGCCAACTGCAGCAACATTGCCACCGCTACCTGCTGCTGCCTCATTGCCTACACTCCCAACCTTACCAAATCCCACATTGCCAACACTTGCTCCGCTCCCAGCAGTTT
Source organism: Campanula takesimana (assembly GCA_026119855.1). NCBI lineage: Eukaryota > Viridiplantae > Streptophyta > Magnoliopsida > Asterales > Campanulaceae > Campanula > Campanula takesimana. The sequence goes on along the minus strand of JAOWBW010000656.1, from coordinate 150,706 downwards.
CTCTCCCTACCCTTCCCACAACTATCCCAACCATACCAACAACTATCCCTGCTATTCCTTTCTCACCACCTCCATCAAACTAGTTTTCTGCGGACGCCACAAATTTACGCTTCTTTACAACTGAAATTTACTTCAACTTGTTTACTCTATTTTTTTTTATATTTTTTGTCTTTGGAGCTAGATTGCTTTTGTTTCTATGAATGTTATATACTTTATGGTGTGTATTTGTTACTTGATTGACTATTAATTATTTGGTTACAAATTATTTCGATTGTGATGTTCAAGGTTTTCGTCATATATATCCTTAAATCATAAAAACTAAAAGATACTTAATTTTAGGGAGAGGTGAGCCCAGAACCTGCCCGTTGACACATAAATAGTTGGTATTGCACACGACACAAAAAATCCTCAGCCAAGAGAGAGGCACGAGTATGTTTTTGGGTCTGCTGATCAAACTGCTGAAAAGCATTGGATCAAACTTTGACTTTTTATTTCCAAGTATAGCTTCAAAGAAAAATGTGCAACTGTCCCAAAAAGAAAAGGAAAGAATTAGACGAAAGGAGTGGTTCCTTTCGACTGGAGCCGTGCATTGCTCCAGAGAAAAATGAAGTTCCAGTAACAAGTCAAATTTTGACAGAGCAGAAATAAGAAGATTAGCCCATGAATATAAATGGACCAATAAGGCTTATGCTAAAGCAATGAAGAAAATTATTTTGCTATCCTAACTGAGCAATTTCATGGACAATGTGGATAAAAGTTGTGATAGAATATGGCTTGCTTAACAATGTTTATACCTGGAAAACCCACCATGTGAGCAATAAAAACAACGGGCGCCAGAGCCGAAAAAAAAATGAAAAAAATCACCTGTATGAAAACAAGGAGAGTTATAAAGTAATGAACAATCACACAACCTCACCTCACGACCTCTAACAAGTACACATCACCCAATAAGAAAAAGAAAAAATAACATCAAACTGAACACATATGGTCATACCTTGCGACACCGCCAAGCCGTGTTTGTTATCATCTAAAAATCACCAACACTGCCGAGAGGAAACATAACCGTGCCTAGACACATGGCAAGGTCATGTTCCTCTTTCGAAGATAACATCACTGTCAAACCATCAAGCCAATCAACACGGGCAAGCTGTATTACTCCAAAATTTTCCATATTTTGTTTATTTGATTATGTGTATTCGAAATAATTACTTATACAATCAAATGTGTTTCAATGAAGCTCAGCAATATGATGATATACATCCTACTTCCTTTGTGTCCGATGAGTGTCAATCTTTTGCTTTGAGAAATACAACAACAACAACAATAAAGCCTTAATGTGTCTCAATATTAACTTTAAGAAATATTATTAAAAAAAAATTGACTCAAATAAATTTACTAGCAAATAAACATACGCTCTATGGGATGAGCATCAATATGCAGCAATTCATAGTACTTGACAATTAAATTTTAACATCCATCAAGAGGAGCGAGTAAGAACAAAAATAAATGTACTTTGAAATATTAGATGCTCCACTCGGTAAGTCCTATTAATCATCAAGCTAATAAAAATTATTGGAGCTTGTATGGTATGCTATAAACGGACCGAAGTGATTGAGAATAAGACTGAACTGAGTTTAACAAAAAAAATACTCCCTCTGTCCCGGAAAGATTGTCCCATTTTGACTTTTTATGGTCAACATAAATGAACGTTGACTAAACATTGGTGTCGATCTAATCGTTCTAGTGAAATTCTAAAAGTTGTTATTGATAAATCATTTAACGATTTCTCAATTACAATTTTTAGAAATTCGTTATGATCATTAGATTAACACCAATGTTTGGTTAAAGTTCATTCTTGTTGACCAACAAAAGACAAAATGGAACAATCTTTTTGGGACAGAGGGAGTATTATTTCTCCTTGAAATGAGGGGGTTTTTATTTTAATTAACAAAAAAAAAATGGAACTTAGAAAAAAACAGTTGAAGTGTAACCAACAAAAAACAAATTGGAAAAGAACATCCATTAGTCAAATACGGTGGATGAACAAACTATATCCTCCAACCACATCTCATCAAACTCCACAAATAGTCTCTCCAAACCAACACAACACATCAGACATTCTATCTATAAACACCTAAAAAACAAGACATAAAGCATCATCACAACCTTAACTTTACAACCTAAAATACCACCTTATTCAACATATCCTCTCTTTCCTTTCCTATTAACTAATGGCATCATCGAATCATTTTTGTTTCCTGCCTCTGTTTGCAGTATTACTAGTTTCCAGCCTGCAAACGAGCCTGGGAGCTCGTAACTTGTTGCAAACTTCCCCCTCTGTGGTGCCTACTCTCCCCAGTATACCGTCTCTGCCTACACTCCCAACTACAACCACATTGCCACCACTACCAGCTGCCTCATTGCCAACACTGCCTACATTTCCTACTGCCACATTGCCAACTTTGCCTACACTGCCAGCTGGAGCCACATTGCCACCACTACCCTCTGCTGCCTCATTGCCTACACTCCCAACGCTCCCAACCTTACCAAAGACAACAATTGCTCCGCTTCCAGCAACTTCTCTGCCTACCCTTCCCACAACTATCCCAACCATACCAACAACTATCCCCGCTATTCCTTTCTCACCACCTCCATCAAACTAGTTTTCTGGGAACGCCACAAATTTACACTTGTTTACAGCTAAAATTTACTTAATTTTTTTTTTTTTTTTTTTTTTGTCTTTGGAGTGAGATTGCTTTTGTCTTCTTTTGTATTTTATATACTATATGGTGTGTTTTTGTTACTTGATGGACTCTTAATTATTTGGTTACAATGTTTATTATTTCTATTGTGATGTCCAAGGTTTCCATCACATATATCCTCGAATCACTAAAAGTAAAACATACTTAATCTTAGGAGTGGGTAAGCCCAGAACCAATAACAAGTCAGATTTTGACACAGTAGAAATAATAGATTAGCTCATGAACATAAATGGAAAAAATAAGGCTTACGCGGAAGCAATGAAGAAAATCATTTTGCTATCTAATTAATAGTAATGTCATGGACAATGGGGAAAAAAGTTGTAATACCTTAAACCTACTAAAAACTGTGTTAGAATATCGCTTGGTTAACAATGTTGATACCTGGAAAACCCATCATGTGAGCAATCAAAACAACAGTCGCCAGAAAGAAAAAAAAAAAAACACCAATCACCTGCATTAAACAAGAGAACAAGGAGAGATATAAAGTAATGAACAATCACACAACCTCGCCTCACAACCTCTAACAAGTACATATCACCCATTAAGAACAAGAAAAAAATAATATCAAACTGAACAAATATGGTCATACCTTGCGACGCAGCAAAGCCATGTTTGTAATTGCCTAAAAATCACCAACACGACCGAGAGGAGACATAACCATGCCTAGCTACATGGCCAGGTCATTTTCCTCTTTGATTGAATTCCAATTTTCTAAGACAACTTGGCACAACTGTGCCACAAACACCAGCATATCATGTTTCATTCAAGAAAACTTTCGGAGATAACATCAAGCCAATCAACACGGGCAAGCTGTATCACTCCAAAATCATCCATATTTTGTTCATTTGAGTATGTGTATTCAAAATTATTACTGGAACCATCAAATGTGTCTCAATAAAGCTCAAGAATACAATGACATACTTCCTACTTCCTTTGTATCAATGATGTCAATCACTTACTTTGAGAAATACAACAACAATAAAGCCTTGATGAGTTTCAAAATTTTACTTTGAGAAATATTATGAAAAAATTGACTCAGGTAATTTACTAGCAAATAAACATATGTTCCATGGGGATGCGCATCAGTACGCAGCAATTCATAGTATTTTACAATGAAATGTTAACATCCATCTATCAAAAAGACCAAGGAAGAACAAAAATAATTGTACTTTGTAACATACACGAGGAGAGATTGAGTGCAAGGACTATCTGTGAAACAGTCTAAAGGATAGGGACTATTCCTGGAGTTCAACCCTAATAATTGGTTGTTTCATTCCACAACAAAACTCCTTTGAATATATTGAGATGGTCCACTCAGTAAGTCCGATTAATCATCAAGCTAATAAAGATTAGTGGAGCTTGTATGGTATGCTATAAACGGACAGACGTGATTGAGAATAAAACTGAATTGAGTTTTAAAATAAAACTATTTCTCCTAGAAATGAGGGGATGATTATTTTAATAAAATATGGAACTTAAAAAAAAAAAAAAAAAAAAAGTTAAGTGTAACCAACAAAAACTAATAGGAAAAGAACATCCATTAATCAAATATGGTAGATGAACAAACTGTATCCTCCAACCACATCTCATCAAACTCCATAAATAGTCTCTCCAAACCAACACAACACATCATACATTCTATCTATAAATACCAAAAAGAACAAGGCATAAAGCATCATCAAAACCTTAACTGAACAACCTAAGATACCACCTTATTCAACTTACTCTCTTTCCTTTCCTATCAAGCGATGGCTTCTTCAAACCATTTCTGTTTCCTGCCTCTGTTTGCAGTGTTACTACTTTCCAGTGTGCATATGAGCATGGCAGCTCGCAACCTGTTACAAGCTTCCCCCTCTGTGGTGCCTACTCTCCCCACAATCCCATCTCTGCCTACACTCCCAACTACAACCACATTACCACCACTGCCTACACTTCCTACAACCACATTGCCAACTCTGCCTAAGCTGCCAACTGCAGCCACATTGCCACCACTACCTGCTGCTGCCTCATTGCCTACACTCCCAACCTTACCCAAGCCCACATTCCCAACACTTGCCCCACTCCCAGCAACTTCTCTCCCTACCCTTCCCACAACTATCCCAACCATACCAACAACTATCCCCGCTATTCCTTTCTCACCACCTCCATCAAACTAGTACTCTGTAATGCTGCAAATTCACTTTTTTTTCAGCATTAGATTGTCAATTTGAGCTTGTTTACTTTCTTTTTTCTATGTTTTCTTTTTCTTTTTGGTCTTTGGAGTGAGATTGCATGTAATTTATGTAACAGTTATTTGTATGGTGTGCAATTTGTTATTTGATGAACGTTTAGTTCTTTGGTTTCAGTTTTCAATGTTTCTACTCCAACATTCAAGGATTCCATTTGTCTATTAATTCACAAAAGGAAAAAAACACTAAACAAAAAGGGAGGGATGAGCCTAAAACACGCTCATTTACACATTGTTGTCTCAACGCAATAAATCATCAGCAGAACATGAATTTGAAAGCGATGACAACAGAATTATTGTGTGGAAATCCCCTTACATGAGAGAGACAAAAAATCAACGGATAGGGCTTTGAAAAACATTGCACTACACCTCAATGACTGTACAGTATTTCTCTCTCAAGTTTTTTGGCTAAAAGCTTGAGGGGACACTCACTCTGAGATGAAGTGCAATGACGACTGTGGCAAAATATCACTTTCTCTACCCAACGTTTCATGAAAATACCAAAACAAAATCTCACTTAAAAAAGTGAAACAGTGTTTCTTATTCAAACTCGTTAGATTTGAGTTACATTCTCTTTGTATTAGAATAAAGAGAGAGGCTCCCGGTTTATAGAAGTGCTTTCTAGTATGAAACCCAAATGCAAATTCAACTTGTCCCAAGAACTTCCAGTTTAAGAAAATATACGGTTGGTTACTAAATGCAATATCATTTTTAATGGTAAAATGTAAAAACTAGCGGAATAGATACGAACATATACACCCCTACTTGTGACAACAAGAGCCCACATATCAGTTGTTTTTCATGCATAACTTTCATCCTATCATCTGTTGTGTTGGGTCCTAAGTAGTTTATAGTAGGGATGGCCAAACCGGACCGGAACCGGACCGGAAAAGCCCGGAACCGGAGCAAACCGGGGAGTAAACCGGAACCGGAGTAACCGGAACCTTGGTAAGCGCGGGCCGGTTCAGGGTCACATATATGGCGAACCGGAACCGGATCGGCATTTCCATTAAAAAAAATAAAAATCCCTTATTTTTCAATAAATTTTAACATGTTTATTCATTAGTGTATTATAAAATAAAAATCTCTTGTCTTTTAATAAATTTTAACATGTTTATTCATTATTGTATGATAAAAAAAAAAAAAAAAAAGTAGCGTGGACTGAACCGGAACCGTACCGGAACCGGATTGTGATGACCGGAACCGGTGTAAGCGCGGGCCGGTTCAGGGTCACATATATGCCGAACCGGAACCGGCGGTTCCGAACCGGAACCGGGCCCGGAACCGGTTTTGGTCATCCCTAGTTTATAGCACAGGACTTGAATAGTTCTTATCATTAACGTAACGTGTTCTTCATGTAATTTCTTCCTCAATCTTTATGCAGTCCTCAGATCAAGCAGCTCGATCTCAAGATCTATGCTTACTGCCAGGCCCGATATTTCCTAGATTGATATCATCTCTAAAGCAGATGAAAGGATTTCATCAACGTCAATTCATTTTTCTGACTCTTAACTTTTTAACACCAAACAAACCTTGTATTTCAAGAGTTTAACATTAAATTTTTGTCAGCTTGATTGCTTTTCGGATTTGCTACACCTACCTTAGTCATAATTACAGCAATTTTGCAAATAATGCATCTTTCTTGCATGGCATGGCTTCACTTGGATTTTCCCTATTCAATAGTACAATGCAAGTAGAGAAAAGATATCTGCTCCATGATTTTCATTCCCTTATATTTACGCTCATTACGGTTGATCGACCTCTAGTGGAGGTGGTTGCTACTCCTGCCCGTTTTTTCTTATTCTAGTTTGCCGTTAGCATTCTTTGATTCAAGATATATTGCCTCTCCCTCGTCCCCTCTTATCGCTATATGAGTTTCATAGAAGTTGGGAATGACATCGGCTTCAGAGTTGGTTTCTTCTTCTTAATCTATTAGATTTTAGCTTGATTAAAAGATGACTCTGTGGTGCTGCTCAGCTACTTTTGAATTTTGGAGTTAGTAGCCAAACTGAACATCCTTTAACTACCACATCAATATTTCTTCCTTCATCTCACACATTTCAAAGAGGTATTGTCGACATGACACATTGTGTTGGAAATTATAAGTCAAATATGGTAGATGAACAAACTACTTCCACCACATTTAGTCTCTCCAAACCAAACCAACACAAATATCAGACATTCTATCTATAAATACCTAAAGACAAGAGACACAAAACATCATCAAAACCTTAACTGAACAACTTTATTAATCTTCTCTCTTTACTATAGTATCAACTGATGGCTTCTTCAAATCATTTGTGTTTTCTGCCTCTGATGGCAGCGTTACTTCTTTCCAGCTTGCATATGAGCATGGCAGCTCGTAACCTGTTGCAAACTTCCCCCTCTGTGGTTCCTACTCTCCCCACAATACCATCTCTCCCTACACTCCCAACTACCACCACATTACCACCACTGCCTACACTTCCTGCAGCCACATTGCCAACTCTGCCTACACTACCAACCGCAGCCACATTGCCACCACTACCTTCTGCTGCCTCATTGCCTACACTTCCTACAGCCACGTTGCCAACTTTGCCTACTGCAGCCACATTACCACCACTACCTTCTGCTGCCTCATTGCCTACACTCCCAAACTTACCAAATCCCACATTGCCAACACTTGCTCCACTTCCCGCAACTTCACTCCCTACTCTTCCCACAACTATCCCAAACATACCATCAACTATCCCCGCAATTCCTTTCTCACCACCTCCATCAAACTAGTTTTCTGGGGACGGCACAAATTTACCCTTCTTTACAATTAATATTTACTTGAACTTGTGTATTCTTTTTTCCTTTGGAGTGAGATTGCTTTTGTTTTTATGTATTTTATATACTATACGGTGTCATATTTGTTACTTAATGGACTTTTAATTATTTGGTTACAATTCTTTTTTATTTCTGTTGTGACGTTGAAGGTTTTCGTCCCATATATCCTCAAATCACAAAGAAAAAAGAACAAAAAAAAAAAAAAAAAGACAGATACTCCATCTGTCCCGGATTAAATGTCGCACTTTGCTTTTTGGTTTGTCCAAATATAAATGTTGCATTTCTAAAAATAGAATATAAAGTGTGGTGATCTTCTCAAGTGAAGGGCTATGCATATGATTCACAAGTATGATCAACAGGAACTACAACCATTTTGGGGGTAAACTAAGAAATATCAAAAAGAGTTTAAAAATGCTAACTTGTCAATTGTGACATTTATTCAGGGACGGAGGGAGTACTTAATTTTAGGGAGGGGTGAGCCCACGCTAATTTGCACATTAATAGTTGATTCTACACACGACACAACAACTCCTAAGTCAAGAGAGAGAGACACAAGCCTGTTTTTTGGGTTTTCTGATTAAAACCTGCTGAAAACGTGTTAGAATTTGGGTTGCTTAACAAAGTTGATACTACCCATCATGAGATCAATGAAAATCATGGGCACCAGAACAAACAATCAACTGTTTGAAAACAAGAAACCAAGGAGAGTTATAAAGTACTGTAAATGTATATTTCTTCAGACTTCTAACATCTGTTAAGGTTTGTCAGAGCATTTGCATATACATTCACACAAGCCAAAACGAACGAAGTCCAAATACGAAAAAAAAAAAAAAAAAAAAAAAAAAAAGGAACCAAACGCATCTGGTCATACCTTGCAACACGGCTAAGGCGTGTATGTTATCGATCGAAATTCACCAACATGACCGAGAGGAGACATAGCCGTGCCTACAACACGAGCTGAACATGTTTCCTTCAAGAAAACTTTCGGAATTGACATCATGCCAACCAACACGGGAAAGCTGTATTACCTCAACATCTTCCATATTTTGTTCATTTGATTACGTGTATTCGAAATGATTACTGGAACCATCAAATGTCTCAATAAAGCTCTACAAAACTATGACATAGTTCCTATTTCCTTTGTATCTTAACGAGTGTCAATCTTTACATTGAGAACAAGAACAACAACAACAACAAAGCCATAATGAGTGTCAATATTTTACTTTGAGAAACATTATGGAAAAATTGACTCAAGCAATTTTACTAGCAAATAAACATAAGTTCCACGAGGACGAGCATCAATATGGAGGAATTCACAATAAAGACGCATGAAATCATGCTCCATCAGGATAAGCATCAATATGCAGCAATCCATAAAGCTTGACAACTAATAATAACAACATACTCCCTCCGTCCCATAACAATGGGCACACTTTGACTTTTTTGGTCAATTAGGTCAATCTTTGACCATAATTTTATGAATATCTAGATATCTCTAGACAATTCCAAAAATTGTTAATGATAGTATATCTAATAGTGAAACAATAACAATTTTTAGATTTTCATAGAAATATTTAGATATTCATAAAATGATGGTCAAAGATTGACTCAGTTGACCAAAAAAATCAAACTGTGCCCATTGTTATGGGACGGAGGGAGTACATCAGAAAGACCGAGGAAGAACAAAAATAAATGCACTTTGTACCATACATGAGCAAAGATTGAGTGCCAGGACAAGGAGTGAAACAGTCTATAGTATAGGGACCATTTCTGGAGTTCAACCCCAATACTTAATTGTTTCATTGCACAACAAAAATCCTTTTAATATTGAGAAGCTGCAAGTCCTATAAGTATTAATTACTAAGCTAATAAAATTATTGGAGCTTGAATGGTGGGCTATAAACGGACCGGACCGAAGTGATTGAGAATAAAACTGAATTGACTTTAACAACAAAAATAAATCTTTTAAATGAGTGGACCATTATTTCAAAAAAAGAAAAGAAAAATGGAACTTAGTAAAAAACAATTAAAGTGTAACCTACAAAAACTAGAGTCCAGATCTCCTGTGCCACAGTGTGTGCCTCTCCCTGTGCCATTATAATCTCAACCGTTTACATGCTTGGATAATATCAACATAAAGCCGTTGGATCACTTGTGGCACAGAGAAGGGCACACACTGTGGCACAGGAGATCTGGACTCCAAAAACTACTAGGAACATTTAACATCCATTAGTCAACCAAGGTAGATGAACAAACTACATACTCCAACCACATCTCATCAAACTCAACGTTTATTCTCTCCAAACAAACACAACAAATCAGACATTCTATCTATAAATACCTAAATGAACAAGACATAAAACATCATCAAAACTATAACCGAACTTGCTTAAATACCACCTTAATACTAAACCTGTTCTCTCATTCCTTCCCTATTAACTAATGGCTTCTTCAAACCATTTGTGCTTCCTGCCTCTGTTTGTAGTGTTACTAGTTTCCGGCCTGCATACGAGCCTGGCAGCTCGTAACCTGTTGCAAGCTTCCCCCTCTGTGGTGCCTACTCTGCCTACAATACCGTCTCTGCCTACATTGCCAACTACAGCCACATTACCACCACTGCCTACACTTCCTACAGCTACATTGCCAACTCTGCCTACACTCCCAAATGCTGCCACATTGCCACCACTACCTGCTGCCTCATTGCCTACACTGCCAACATTCCCAACCTTACCCAAGCCCACATTGCCATCACTTGCTCCACTCCCAGCGACTTCTCTCCCTACCCTTCCCACAACTAGCCCAGCTTTGCCCACAACCATCCCAGCCATTCCTTTCTTCTCACCACCCCCATCAAACTAGTTCTCTGGAAAGCCGCAAATTTGTTTTTTTTCTCATTAAGTTTACCGATTTGAGCTTGTTTACTTTCTTTTTTTTCAATTTTCTCATGTTCTCTTTTTGGTCTTTGGAGTGAGATTGCATGTAATTTATGTACCAGCTGTATTTATGGTGTGTAATTTGTTATCTGATTGGCTTTTAGCTATTTGATTTCAGTTTTTTTATGTTTTCTACTCCAACATTTGAAGTTTCCATCATTTATCCATAAACCACAAAAAAAAAAGGGAGGGATGAGCCAACAACACGCTCATTTTGTTGGTTCTACACAATATATCCTTAGCTGAGCATTATAAAATTAAAGTAAAGAGATCAACATTTCATATCACGTTCTAATGCAAAAACATCTATCTTATAAACAAGTCTATTTCAACAAAATTACAATGTTCAATAATAGTATATATTCAAGGATAATGAATAGGCAAACAATGACATCAAAATTATTGCGTAGAAATCCCTTTTACATGGAGACAGAAAAAAACATACTGGAGCTCGAAAAATATTGCACTGCACTCAGCAACAGTACAAAAAAATGTTTCGGGTTCTTTGAGCTAAAAGCTTGAGTGGTACACACGCTCTGAGATGAAATTCAATGACCACAACGGCACAATTATATTTTCTCATACTATTTTCTCTACCCAACACTTCACTAAAATACCAAAACACGAGTAGAAGTGAAACAGTACTGCTCATTCAAACTCGCTCAGTTTGAATTAATTTCTCTGCTTTATTTGTTCTAGAATAAAGAAGGCAGCTCCCTATTTGTAGGAGAACCTTCTAGTATGAAACCAAAATGTGAGTTCGCCTGGTCCCAAGAACTGTGTTTACACTTGCTTAAAGCCATAGAGACTTGTTTGAGTCAATAACCAAATATTCTTACACGTAAATCTCTTCTTGGAATCTATATGAGGCAATGCAGTCCTCAGATCACGCTGCTATATCTCAAGATCTGTGCTTCCTACTAGGCCCAATATTCCCAGGTTCATGTCACCTCTAAACAGGTGAAAGGATCTCATCAATGTCAATTCATTCTTCAGACTCGAACCTTTACCACCAAATAAACCTAATGGTTGTTTTGCTATGCCTGCCTTATTCTAAAAAGATTAAATAACCTCATAATTGCTGCTATAATGCAACTAATGCATCTTTCTTGCATAACATGGCATCATAATACATACACTCAGTACAGTTGATCAACCTCTAGTAAAGGTGGTTGGTCCGCCTACTCATTTTTTCTGTTATAGCGCTGTTTGCATATTTCGCTTCAAGATATATATTATATCCCACGTTCCCGCTTATCGCTCTACGAGCTGGGAATGATAGTAATTAGAAATTGGGAATGACCTCGACTTCTGAGTTGATTCTTCTTCTAAATCTGTTATATTCTATTTCTCTTGAAAGAAGGCTGTCTGGTGCTGCTCAGCTACTTTTGGATTTTGTGGTTGGTAGCCAAACTGAACATCCTTAAACTACCGTGTCAATTGAGCACTCTTTCCTTCAGCTAACATATTTCAAAGAGGGAATGTCCATAGGACACATCATATTAGAAACTGATAGTCAACCGTGGTAGATGAACAAACTATTTCTTCCAACCACATCTCATCAAACTCTACATTTAGTCTCTCCAAACCAGAACAACACATTAAACTTGCTATCTATAAATACCTAAAAGAACACAACATAAGACATCATCAAAGCCTTAACTGAACTTGCTAAAGTACCACCTTAATATTCAACCTATTCTCTCATTCATTCTCTTTTGACTAATGGCTTCTTCAAAGCATTTGCGTTTCCTACCTCTGTTTGCAGTGTTACTAGTTTCCAGCCTGCATACGAGCATGGCAGCTCGTAATCTGTTGCAAACTTCCCCCTCTGTGGTGCCTACTTTGCCCACAATACCGTCTCTGCCTACACTGCCAACTGCAGCAACATTGCCACCACTGCCTACGCTTCCTACAGCCGCACTGCCAACTCTGCCTACACTTCCTACAACAACATTGCCAACTCTGCCTACACTGCCAACTGCAGCCACATTGCCACCACTACCTGCTGCTGCCTCATTGCCTACGCTCCCAACCTTACCAAAGCCCACAATGCCTACACTTGCTCCACTCCCAGCAGTTTCTCTGCCTACCCTTCCCACAACTATCCCAACCATACCAACAACAATCCCAGCAATTCCTTTCTCACCACCTCCATCAAACTAGTTTGGGCGCATGGCACAAATTACTCTTCTTTAGCGTTGAGTTTATATATTTGAGCTTACTTTCTTCTATTTTTTTGGCTTTTGGAGTGAGATTGCATTTGTTTTATGAAATTTACATTTTATATGGTGTGTAATCTGTTAGTTAATGGACTTTTACTTATTTGGTTTGAGTGTTTAATGTTTCAGTTATGTCTTTCTCGGTTTCTATCACATCTGTCCTCAAATTGCTAAAAATGTGCATGTCTGGCACATGACCAAAGTTCAATATAAATTTTTGATGCCCATTAAGATTTTCCCCAACGAAGTTGACACGATGTGTGATAAATTTCCAAAATTGATACTATGCACGCCACGTTGCACTCCAAGCTAACTTGGAGGCAGCATGGTGCAATTTCCCCATATTTTAAGGTACCCGTCAATAATATTGTCGATGAACAAAAATAATGTAGTTTGTACAACACATGAGCCAAAGTCTGAGGGTAGTGCAGGAAGTATCAGTGAAATAGTTCAAAGAAAAGTGATCATTTGTTTAGTTTACCGTAATAGGCTAATACTCACTTCTTCCATTCCACAACAAAACTTTGAGGTAATAAAGATTATCGGTGTTTGCCTTTCGTGTGTCGTTAGGGAAGGAGATGAAAAACTAACATTTGCTTTAGTGTTCATGTAGCTGACCCCAAGTGATTGAGACTGAGACAAAGGATGAACTTATTTAAGATTTCATCCCTTTTTTCTTTTTCAATGAGTGGGTTATGATTTAATAAAATACTGAAATGTAGAAAAAATATTGAAGTGTTGATAGAGTAGGGATCCGAACGAACCAATTAAAGCTCGTGTTGTGCAAAAACATTGCGGGAAGTGGTCTGGCAGTCCATCCCATCCCAATCCAATGAAAATCGGACCAGTCCAGTCACATTGGAGTGGTCCGGGATTTAAAATCTATGGAACCGAGAGTTTCAGTCCAAATGATCTTGACCCACTTCCAAAAAAAATCATGGCTCTAGCACCACCATAGGCATGTTATAACTGACAACTACAGACATAAAACATACATAGAACTTTCATAGCAAGAAGTACAAGTAAGTGTTAATTCTTTCAATCAAATATATGTACAGCTTTTACTACAATCTCAAAAGGAAACACAGGGGAAAAAAAATTGTTATTAAGAAAAAAAAAGGGTAAGAAACTCGACATAAAGAAATTAAAAATGATTTGCATTTGACAAAAACGTATAGGAATACGAACTAATATCACCTTTCTCAATTTGATATTTTTCTTGCTAACCTAATGTGTACCTAGTTACGATAGATACAACTGATTGCGGCTAATGCATATGTCAGGCATGAGCATGTATAAATTTCTACCAACCAATAACATGATAAGTTATCACATACCAGTGACTAACACTGATTTGAGAGAAATCGAGGGTGTCCACTTTTCCAAGCTTCAATTCTGCTCAACGTTTGTAAAACACAAGGTCTCTGCTACAATTGATTTTCAAAGCTTCCTCCAAACTCTCAACCCGATCGAAATTAACTTTGAAGGTTACCATAGTGATACCATCTTTGCCAGTATCATAATTCTGGTTGATGTCCTCAGCTTGAAAAGATTGTAGCTGAAAATCACATAGCAAAGAAAATTTAGAAGTGTTGAACAATGCTTCAAATAATGGTGAGTGTTGATTCAACTACATCATGTGCTATAGCCGGAGGTTAATGTCTTCAGACTTCATGTGAACCTAGGGAAGAAACTTACCAGCAGCTTATCATGGAAGAGCGTACAAATTGTTCATCAATATGAGTTCAGGTACTGGATTCATTTTATACTTACTGTATTACACTCAGTGGGGAAGCCACGTGAATGTGAAGGGGGTCACTGACCCCCTTAATTTCTGTAAAATGTCATCAATATACCTATAAAATTTTAAGATATACACTAAAAATACTAGTATTTTGTCCATTTCAACCCCTTGTGGTAATTTTGTACTATGATATCACTTTTACCCCCTACGTGCCAAAGTTATATATGAAAGTATATTTTTTATTAACTCGCCATTCTTGACCCCGTTTAAAAAGGTTCTGGCTTCGACCTGATTACACTGGTGAGTAAACCTAAGAATTTAAGATAACAGGGCAATAGCTAGAAATATGTCCTACTAAGCTAGTTTCTTGCAGAGCTTGCTAAGCATGTTAGTAAAAGTAAAAAGATAAAATGTAAGTATAAATAGACAAGTCAGAACCCAAGACATCTGAACTTTCATTCAGTCACTTTGTTATCGTGGTCATGGAAAGATATGTCGCCAAAATGTTTAGATTGAGAAGTCAGGGCTTACAAATTATGATAAGACTCAGTTTTAATAATCCGATAATAATGCTATAATGACGGTCCCAGAATTTGTATGTCAAGAAAAGATGTTAAAGTTCAACTGCTTTTTAAACATCTCACCTGGTGGTAAAGAACCCCTAAAAGATCAAATGAAACTTCCAGACCCATCCGAACCTACAATAGAAATACAAATCATGTGTTAATAAATAATTCATCAATAACAAAAGTCACTAAAAGAATTCCCAACAACTGGTACTGATCATTTTGTCCAAGATCAAAGCAAGTGATATATTACTTTTGATTTCACAAGACGAGTTGGGGCGTTTTTTAAGCATTCAGAAGCCACTCCACCATAAGCTCTAACTAATCCTCCTGTACCTAATTTGATTCCTCCAAAGTACCTGAATGTAAATCAAACCACCCCCATTGAGAATTACAGTAGGCTCATCTTTTCTAGGACTTTTTGTCCATTCATAAGTATACACAACAATTCATGCTCATTAATTAAATAAAAATATGGACTGAATGCGATAATGAGTTATGGCATACTCCCTCCGTCCCAGCTCACTTGACACTTCCCAAAATAGCCTACTTTTTATAATTTTATATTCACTCTACCCCACCATTCATTCTTTCTCTTCATTTTCAACCACTCATTTTATTCAACCAACACTACTATTTACCCCACTCATTCTCTCTCTTCATTTTATACCACACATTTTCCTTATTTTATTATTTTTCCTTAGTTATTGTGCCCACCTCATGGGTGTCAAGTGAGGTGGGACGGAGGGAGTATATCTGTATCATGTAAAGTCTAGAGTCTCTCGACCAATAGACAACGGTAACAACAGACAGGGCCAAATATACCTAATGACAACCACCATCACCCTATCTAATCCGGATGATTCAATTGCAGAATAGATCGGTTTTCCGGCTGTACCAGATGGTTCACCATCGTCATTACTCCGGTATTGATCTCCAACCTAAAATGAAAGAGCCATAAGAAATCGTTAAAAAGAACAATTGAGAACACAATTAAAAGATGGTCATCATGAGATTTATACTCCACACATTTTAATTAAAAACTGATCCAACCCAAACATGGGTCAAGGGTGACCGACCCCACGCCCGATCGTTAACGCACATAGACTCTATGAAGCCTAACACCATAAGAAATCGCTAAAAAGAACAATTGAGAATACAATTAAAAGATGGTCATCATGAGATTTATACTCCACACATTTTGAATTAAAAACTGATACAACTCAAACATGGGTCAAATGTAACCGACCCCACGCCCGACCGTTAAATTATTTATCTTGAAACTAAAATCAAACTTAAAAGATGAATCACCTATCTCACACCTTAAGCTTTTCGAGAGTTGTTAGCTCAACATGATATTGAAACTTTGGTTTGGGAAGGTCGTAGGTTCAAGTCATTCAGCTTGCATTTGTTATCCGGAGTATAGTGAGTGCATGATTGCACCTTGTCTTGTGCTCAAGTATGGCATTTTTGTCTACTCCACATATGGATGGGTCACACGTGAAGATTGATATATACAGTTGAGTCTCTATCTAACAGCCGAAGCTTTTTATTGCGTTGGTAACTTAACAAAAACAAATATCCAATGATTAACAAAACTATCAAATTAGCCACCGGTGACCAACAGTTATCTATGATACTAATGATCTGCAAGTATAACAATGTAAGCTACACAGCTCATTAATTAATTAACGGCCTTGACGAGACAAACCAAGCATGAAAAATGTAAATAGTATTTCAAGACACATAACCGGAATTCACACTTCGAAATCAAGTTGTCAGAAACATACTTCAATATTGGTGTAGCAATAACACATTTATCTTGAGTGCTGTAATATGGGCATGAATATGAAAATAAAAATATGGCATTGTCAGATAGTATAGTATGCCTGCTCCAAGGCCATTGCTTTTGATACTTGCCATTGCCAACAGCTGGATAGTTCGCGAGAAGAACAAATCCATAAACCCAATTACAATGAGTACATAGCCAAATTAAATTTAATGATGGTGTATGACACAAGATATACCTTGTAAGCCCAACAATTATGAGTCGCACGTGGATCTCGAACCTGTGTATCAACATAAGAAGTAACACATTACATGTAACCCAACACAAATAAACAAATCAGCTAGCAAGTATATACCAGCCACCTAACCAAACACTAGTACATCTCCAATAAGGGGACATCTCAAAGTGTTGAAGCGCGCAAACAGATAAAAATGGCTAACGAGTAATAAAATGTTGAAATGCACGGCTGGATTAGCTAATACTAAACTGCAGCTACCGATTTTAATTTCTACCCCAAACTAACAAAGAGATACTATATGTCTGATAACCGGCTTCATCTTGAGTTTTCCTTGTTCTCCAAAAAAGTAAATTATTAAATATATATATATATATATATATATATATATATATATATATATATATGTAGGTGCTCAAATGAGAACCTAAATATCGTGAGAACCAATCATAACCATTAGATTAGAAAAAAAATCAAGGGTCCATATGTTAGATACAATTGATACACTTAGATACATTACAAAAAATTCGATTACACTTGGATACAATAGGTTAATAAGTATTGTATCTAAGTGTTGCACTTGGATACACTATGTTAAAAACTAATGTATGGTCAGCATCACAACAAAAGTCTTCTCTTCTTTTGATTATGTGGCTTTTGGCAATGGCATAGGTCCAGACTCTTTTATTCTAACCCAGGAGGACATCAAATTACAAAAGGATACATTACTGATCAGATCCTTGAGGACAAGGATCATTTCAAAAGGAACCATTGTCATGAACTGAAGGTGCCTTCTTATGGTTGGGTAGAGGAAACACGAAAGAGGCCGTGTGACCATTGTTGTGACTGACGGCATTTCTTAGCAGATCAAAACTACAAGGTCTACTCGCAAGTTTGGTGCCTGCGGCGATCCTTCGGCCGCATAACATTTTGATCAGTTAGGAGGAATATTAGCTTGGAGATCGTGTATTGGTCAATCATGTGATGAATTGTAACTTTTCTTTTTTCTTTCAATAATCTTTGTTTCCAGCAATTTCCTTTTGTTTAGTTACGAATAAAAAGACAACAAGTAATCTGACTTCCGAATTATCCTTAATCTCTGCATTTTATCAAATTCGATTTCAGTTTATTATAGGTACCATCATCCTAGGATTGCCAGCTAAACCCCCCCCCCCCCTAACCCTCATCATATTCATGATTTTTGTCTCCAATAACATAAACATGAATACAACTGTACGATTTTCATGTGCTTAATTTTTATCATGGATTTAGTGCGTTATATTGCTAATTACACAAGCAGTACCTCAGATAGGAAAGACTGAGCGGAGCGTT
This sequence comes from Campanula takesimana, assembly GCA_026119855.1. Taxonomy (NCBI): domain Eukaryota; kingdom Viridiplantae; phylum Streptophyta; class Magnoliopsida; order Asterales; family Campanulaceae; genus Campanula; species Campanula takesimana. The sequence goes on along the minus strand of JAOWBW010000656.1, from coordinate 132,085 downwards.
CGTCGGGGATGTGGCCGGCAATGGCAATGAACTTGCTCTTTTTAATTTCCCGTTCAACGGATACTCGCTCACCGATCGTCGTGAATTCTCCGCCAGGACTACTCCTCCGGCTGCTGCTGCTAGAGGTGGCGGTGACCATGGCTCTGTTAGCGCCGGCGATTCGGACGGAGGTGGAAATACGGTAGTAGCAGAAACGGTTGAGCTTGTGACACGACGGCAATAATAAGCTCCCGACTCCTACCTGCATTTGGGCTAATTTGTTTTTCTTTCTTCCTCTTGTCTCTGTTTTCATTTCCGTTTTGTACCAAAAAAAAAAAAAAATTGGGCTAATTTGGAGTTCCCCAATTGGCTCCCTCCCCGTGTTCGAACCGTCTCCCAACCTTTTGATGGAATTATTTATTATTCCCAGAAAGTCTCTCAAACCCAACCCAATTCTTTAAAAAGGTGGTAGCCCCCGTGTATCCGTGGGTAGGGGGCTGCCGGGGAATGCCATCTAGAGGTAAGCTTAAGGACGAAAGGGAATGGGAACATGATGGGCTTTTTGATTCTATTTGTATTCTAATTTCTGGCAGGTCGAAAAGAAGATGTAGCACTCATGGCGACAGCCCTAACTCGATTGTTTCCTAATAATTGCTGTACTTCACAAGTCACATTAATTGGTTGCCCAAGATTATCTCGACCTTTAACTACCAGAGCGTTATAAATATTAGGCATCTTGCCCGGCGGAAAAGCTACATCTAGGACCGGACCAATGATTTGGCCGATACGCCCTGGCTTGTTTTTTTCAAGCATCGAAACCCCAGAACCAGAAGTAGTAGGATTGAGTTTTACTCCTATCGTATCCACACATAAAAATATTTTTCCCTAAGACCTCTCATTCACTTAATAACATAATTTAAACCCGAAATTACCCTACTTCTTTCCCTCTATTTGTTGGTGTGTATGCTCTAGGCACATTATTTGAACGATTAATGTTATCATTTGCTTTATGCTTTAATAAAGATATTGAATATTTGATTATTATATCTTTTGCATGTTTATTATAATAATCTATGTCCCTGATAATTATGAGTAATTATTAGTATAAGTTTAATAGATAATCATATGATGATTATGTGTATGTGATACAATTAGACTTATGGGTATTTGTTGGAAAACAAATACTGGACTGACCCCCTATAAGATTTATGTCATGGTCACTATGTCATAATTAAGTCTAATATAGTTATATCACTGGAATCTCTAAACATGAGGTTATTACAGTCTTCCACATGATGAACATTACGTTTGACATATTCAAACGTTACCCTTAACTGGGTAGCTATAAAGAATATGATTGGCATAATCAGAATCATGTAGGGAAGGGTAATAAGCCAAGAAGGGATTTGTTCCTCGTCAAGAGAGATGTCAAGCTTTGGCCACTCGATGAATGGTATTGATGAAATGCATGGTCATGCTCAAATGAATTGATTGGATCAATGTCATTTGTATTATCAATACATTCGGGATCGAGAAAGCATTGAACAAAGGTAAGTTGACTATTGACCATGGCTTACGTTCAATTGACATCGTGTAACAAAGAGATTGTGTTATGTTCTATTTTAGGAAACTTTGGATTTTCAAAGTTATACTAATTGGGTAATCATAATGGCTTGCTAGAGTCCGCTTATGATTTATGAGTTCTGAACGGTTCAGACTCGTTGCCAACTTAGTATAATCCTATTGTATTGGGTCACACACGCAGAACGGATCGAATAAGGCACGGAAAACGAGAAAAATTGGATCCTACTGGAGGATTCGTACGGATAGTTTGGGAGCCTCCAAATTGATCTCTACGGATGGTTTGTCCGGCAAAACAGTTTTAGGTAACTTCTTGCTGATCAAGAAAACATATTTCCTAATGAGATTAGCTTTCTTCCTTGCATATAATGGACGATTTTCAGTAGCCGAAAACACAAGCTTCCACATTTATTTGAGAAATCAAAGAAAGGTTTTTGGTGAGAGAAAAAACACACATTATTCAAGGGTTATTAGGGTTTGATTATTCTTGATTATCAAACCATAATATCCATTCAAGAGAGATTGAAGAAAGAGTTTTTTGCAAAAGTGACATACGTACTTTGTGCAATATATCAATTTGACTCGCGTACTTTTGAAACATCAAATGTAGGTTGCGTACTTAATGTTTTGAAAATTTTGATACCACTTTTTTAACATTCGTTAAAAACATAACGGGACACTTCAAAAAACTAACCATCCGTCATTTTTTTGTAACATACATTATTTTTTTAACCCACCTCTACCACCACCATCTCCACCAATAACCACAAGCTCCACTAATGCAGCAACCACACCTTTGCATACACTCAACCCACAAACACGAACACTCTGTATAATAAACACCCATAAGCCACAAATTTAAATACAATTCCAGATTTTCCATCAAAACACAAACCCATATGCTGAACATTTGAAAAATCAGAAACTAAGATTTCAAAATACAAAGAAGTAACACACACACACACACACACACACACACACTCAAGGGAAACTCCATTAATGGCGGATTGCAAGAACAAACAGACACCAACCCTCATTTCCAAGCAAAAAATCTGGGTATTTTGTTTGATTTGTAAACCCCCAATTTGTTTTTATGACAGAAAAGATGGAGGGGTTGGGCACGATTTTAGCATGCGACGATTGAGTAGGGCTGGGGAAGCGAAGCTGCAGATCGGTGGGGCTGAGTAGCAATAATCCCTCAAAATCGGACCAAATCTGCTGAAAACTGTGGGAATTTTTCTAAAATTGATGGGTCTTCAAGATCTATGACATGTTTCATTAGAAAACAGGAGAAATCATGAGATTAAGGCTCGCCGGAGGGGAAGGAGCCGGCCAGAGTACAAGGGGGAGTCCGGCGGTTCTTGGAGAGGCTAAAGAAGAAATAGAAAGTTTAAAAGGGTGAAAACGATATTTATCTTTATCAGAGGTGGGTTAAAAAAATAACGTTTGTTACAAAATATTAACGGATGATTAGTTTTTTGAAGTGTCCCGTTATATGTTTTAACGAATGTTAAAAAAGTGGTATCAAAATTTTCAAAACATTAAGTACGCAACCCACATTTGATGTTTCAAAAGTACGCGAGTCAAATTGATATATTGCACAAAGTACGCATGTCACTTTTGCAAAAAAACTCGTTCTTCAAAGCCAAAGTTTTTCAAGTCTAAAGGACCTAGCAGTCAAGTTCAAGAATCGTTCTTGAATCCGTTCGAAGTGTGGATACTAATAGAGGGTATTTTTCTTAATACCTAATATCTTAAAGTTTTATTCCAATCAAACAAGGTTAGAATCCTTTTCGTCCTTATTATAAATTATTTGATCATAGCGGATTCTGGCTTTGGGTTTTGTTCATGTAAAGTCTTCCGCTGCGCATGTTCCGTGGAAATCCAACAGTGGTATCAGAGCCCCGTTGATGGTCAATAATTTTAATATGATCATGCATGTATTATTTTAATTGGATTAATTAATATGCATGATAAAAGATGAATTATGTGATTGGTGTTTTATATAAGATATAAAATATGCATGCTAGTGGATTATATGATTATTTTATTAATTGGATTGATATGTATAATCACATGCCTTTTATTATCAATTTTAATTGGATTATGCTTATTGATGATCTTGATCTAATTTATATGTGGAATAAACTTTTAGTTGATTATATAGATTAGATTAGTTTAAATTCGTAATCTGTAATTCATGTCTTTTAATACTGATTATGAACATGAATCTGAGATTAGTCGAATTTGATGTTTTCTAAAAATCTGGAAATTTGAGATCCTACTGAAGGATCCGTACGGATAGTTTGGAAGCTACCAAACTGATCCGTACGGATGGTTTGGTAAATCCCAGATTTGACTCTGTTATCTGGTAAAACAGATTGTTCTGTAAATTGGTTGCAGAATTTGAATCTGAAGATTGAATCTGTTTCAGACGGTTGGTTTTCGAAACCGTGTTTCCTGAAACAGTTTTCAATTGAGGAATTCAGAAAAGTTGCAGAAATCAGAGTTCTCAAAAGTTTAGAATTGTTGTAATCTGTGAGATTAACAGACAATGAAAGGGTCTTGAAACATCTGACCAATCTATACGGAAATGTGAATGTCTTTTCGCTTAGTTTCGGCCGTATAGAGAAGTTATTTGGTTTCTTGATCTTAGTACGGAAATGTAATTATTCATATATGGGGCAACAAGAAATTACTTAAGGCGTGCCTGCTAAGGTTTCCCTGCCGAGAATTCCAATCTCTCAGGGGACACAGTCAAAGAGTCTAAAATAACTGTCATTTAAAAAATGACCCTCCCAATTGCTATGCTGACATCATCTTTCTTCATTATAGTATTTAATTAGTTTAATTGTTACTCCCTTCGGTCCAAAATAATTGTCTCTTTTAGCATTTGCATAATTCTTAAGAAATACAATGATTATCATGATTTAATGACAAAAATATCAAATCTACCCCTACTAAGTAATCATTTTTCCTACATTAATGTCTCACACTATGACAATTAATAAACCATAACAAGTTTCAATGCAAGGGTAACAAGGGCATTTAGCTTAAAAGTGATAATTATTTTGGACCAAAATTTTGGTCCAAAAGTGACAATTATTTTAGACCGGAGGGAGTATCTAACAATTATTATTGGGTATGCTTATTACTTAACCCTCCTACTTATGTTAGAATTGATTGATACCATCACCTCAGTTTATTTTAAGGACTTTAGGACCCTATGTAAGAAGTTTCATAACTTCAATTTTTAGCTAAGTCCTCTTTATAGACTAAGCTTAGTGCTTAGGGCTGATGCTTTGGTTTTAAGGTCTCAAGTGCAATTGACTGAATGGGATGCACATAACTCCCATGCGCAGCGCCCCATCTGCGCACTCAATGAGGATGGCTCTCATGCGCGCAGTTCTGCCTTAGTCAATTATCTTATTTCCTGACCTCACCTTTATGAAGCTTGGAAAGCGTCATAACAAGCTACGCTTTCTGGAATGTTTCAAAGTGCTGATGTGAACAAACGACAAAACGTACACACTCAGCATACACGTAGATAGAGACGCGCCTCATATTTGAAATTCAAATTGAAGACAGGTGTCATCCTTCTAGAAGAAGTTTCAAGCTCATCCACTTGCTCTGTCTCCAACGGCTATAAAGGACCCTGCGCATCAATCACATTGTGACAGCACATCTTCCTTACTCAGAGCTCCAACGGCTAGTTTTTGAAGCTCCACTATAAATAGCCAGCTCTTCCTCACTTTCCAAGCTGCTTGTGTTTTGCTCTCTGAAAGAAAACTTTGAAGATTTGAAGATTGCTTGCTTTTTTCCAGAATTCTTTAGAACAACCTTCATACCTTCATACTTTACCAAGCCCAGATCCTAAAGCTTTGTAACACCAAAATCTTGTGCTCCCCATCTCTTAGATTTAAAGAGCCCAGATTTCTGACACACACACACCTCTTGAAGTTTCGATCTCATTGATCATACTTCTAGAGATACACCGGTTATTGTCTAGGATTTTGTTTTTTCATATATTATAGATCTTTGAGTTAGTTTTGTTCTAAATCGCTGTAACTTGTAAACTCTCTCATATAATAAGATCTCCATTAGAAATCCAAGACTAACCATCTTGGTAGAGGACATAGATCTTTTCTCGATCGAACCTCTCCAAATAGCTTGTCTATTTATTGTGCTTTACTTTCTACATTTAAGCTTTTCTGATATAGTGCTTTATTTGATCCTTGTAGATTATATTGCGCAGATTGAATTGTGTTTGTGTGCTTATTGCCTTAGTTCCATTATGCGCCACTCTTTAAACTAAATCTTAGTGCATGCGTATTTACACTTCAGCGCATCTCCCTGCGCATAAGTGATTGCTTTAAACTTCCGCTGTGCATTTCACACTCTTGTTGCGCGCTATACTTAGCCAAATTAAGAGTCGTGCGCATTTGCCATTGATTTGCAAAAAGGTTTGAAAAGAATTTTAAAAATGCTATTCACCCCCCCCCTAGTATTTTTCATACACTTGTTTCCCCTTTGGGACCAACAAGTGGTATCAGAGCTAACACCTACATAAAACGTTTTTCTGTTTTTCAAGCTTAACATCTTGGGTGCCGATTCGATATGGCAAACTGTAGATACCCCGGGGAACCACGGCTTGGCTAGAGCGGTGAATTATCCTAGGATGTCTAACTTGTTTTAGATTGTTTAGAGTCGCCACCTATGTTTTTAAAGGAACATAAGAAAAACCTAGAAATAGCCTAATTTATATACAAAACCAGAGATTCGGGAGAGAAGGGTTCGGGGGTTAGGTGACGGAGTGGGAAGTACTTAAACACCCACTCCGCCCCGCTTACGCGGGTCTTGCTACTATTGGTGTTCTAATATTTACATGTCCTTCAATTAATTAAATAGAAATGTGCTAACAATTGTGATGAGAAGAAAAGGGGAAATAAAGGGGAAATAAAATAGAATTGTTTTATTTATTTAATGATAAAGATTACATATAACAAGTAATGTTAAAGAATTACATTAAGAGATGAAGAGAAATTAACATGGTGAATTAAAGTTAAGATTAAAATGTAGGGAGATAACCTTAACTAACTTCAATATGTGAAGTAGTCATGTTGGTCATGTCCCATTAATGGGGATTGCATACATCAAGAAGAAGAAAACAAAGGAAGAAAATGGAGTTGTACCTTGAGAAAGAGGACTTGGAACCTTGACTTGAAAGTGTTATTGTTGTAATGAAATTGTTGTAAAACAATTTGTGTAGAGTCTTGTTACTAAGAACTCTTGTTGGGAGAATTTGTGTATAATGTAGTTGGTGAATCAAGGTTGGAGTCCAAAAAGAAGTCCATCAAGAAGTCCAAAAAGAGGTCCAAAAAGAAGTCCAAAAAGAAGTCCCTTTCCAAGGTAGAAGATGATGGTTTTTATAGGTAAAAAAAAGAGGGAAATGATGGAGGGAAATTGGTCATCCATGTGAAATGGAATGGGCCAATCACAAATAAGATAAATGAATAAAAGAAAAATAAAAGAAATCAAAGAAATCAAATAATAAATGAAAGAAATATTAGTTTTTGGGAAAAGGCTTAGAATTTGGGATTGGGAGTTAATGAGAAAAGGGGGGATGAATGTGGATGTAAAAAGATGGTTTTTGTGATTAAGAAAGGATGTTTGTAAATAAGAAAAGGGATGGAAATAAGGTGCAATCCGTTACTGCCAAAGTGGGAAGCGCGCGGGTCCGACTTTTGGGGCGGGACGCGCGCGCGGCTCACTGGCAGTGCCGGAAGCGCCCGCGGGTGAAAAATGACAGAATGACAGAATGACCCTAAAAGTTAACTCTGTTATGCAGTTTAGTCCAAAACTAACGGAATCAGTTAGGAACTTAACCGAAGTAACAGAAATTAATGAAAATAAGTTAAATAAAAATACTTTGTATGCAATCGGGGTGAGAGGTCCAAGGCGGGGTGTCTACAGAGCCCCTCGGCGACGTGGATTACGAAGCAAAACGCGTCGACGAAAGAAAGACAACCGCCGAGGACATCGACAAGAGAAAACAAAGACTCGATAGAGCAGGAATTTGAAATTACAAAGGATAGAAATGCGCTCCCTGTGTGAGCGACTTTTGCTGATGGAAGAGGTATGGTGATTTTAGTGGTCCACCATGGACCAAAATTGGTGCGCGGTGCGGCATATTCTGATGCGCTGTGCGGCACTTGTTGATTCTGGTGCGTGGTGCGGCATATTCTGATGCGCTGTGCGGCACTTGTTGATTCTGGTGCGCGGTGCGGCATATTCTGATGCGCTGTGCGGCACTTGTTGAATCTGGTGCGCGGTGCGGCATATTCTGATGCGCTGTGCGGCACTTGTTGATTCTGGTGCGCGGTGCGTCATATTCTGATGCGCTGTGCGGCACTTGTTGATTCTGGGGCGCGGTGCGGCATATTCTGATGCGCTGTGCGGCACTTGTTGATTCTGGTGCTTTGTGCGGCACCTGGTGCTCTGTCCGGCACCTGTTATGTGTATGCTTTGCAGATATACGTGCTTGTGTGAGATGTGAAATAGGAATTGCGAGAGAAAATTATGATTGTGGTGTGATATGATCTTGAAAGCACCTTTGTAATGAGAGAGAAGTAAGAATGTAGAAAGTGATCTTGTGTGCGGTGTGATTTTGAGGAAAGCATTGGATGTATTCATACCTTCACTTACCATTGCCGCTTGAGTGGAGATGGATTCTTGATGTCCGCGGAGGATGCTTTGATGGAGAATGTGCATTCTTTAGATGTTGAGAGAATGCCCTTGATGTTGGGTTGGCGAGATGGTATTCTGGATGATGGGTTGGTCGTGCCAAAAGGCTGCCTACGTATCCCTTTAAGAGAATCAGACCAGCGTAGTTCAAGGATGATGGAGAACGCTGGAGGAGAGGCTGGGAGCAAAGCAAAGTAAAGCACATAATTTTGCACATAGAAGGAGAAAAAGGAAAAAAGAAAAATCTTTTTTTTTTTTTTTTTTTTTTTAGTTCGTGGGTGAACCATTTTAACCATTGTGTGCTTGTGAAGCCAACCCAAGATCAAGTCATGTTCAGTCGAAGTCCGGATTGCCTCGCTTGAATTCTGTTGTCGCCGTGTGCCCAACGAAGATTGATGTCTAGCCCCAAGAGATTTGTCGATTATGGGGCTTCAAAAGGATTTTGATGCCGAGATGAGGGGTGGCTGATTGTAAAGCCCCTAGAATGCCTTTGATGCCAAATTTTGAGGGACTTGCATAGCTCCAAGATAAATCGGCTCTTGGACCATTCGAGTAAATCGCCCTTTGTTGTTGTAGTGAGCAAGCCCCAAGAGGAGATCGTTGATGCCAAGCTTCGAGAGATTGCAAAGCCCCAAGTGTCGTGGGCTTGTAGATGGCGAGATGTGAAGACCTTTCATTGTAAAGCCCCAAATTATCTCGTGATTGGCTCGGCATTGAGAGCGGATGTACCGTTCGGTAGAATTCTTGATAGAGATCTCCTTCTTGCTCTTACTGGGGAGATGAATGGCCTCATTGTGGTTGATACCCAAATGGCTGAGGGCTTATGTCAAAGGATGCAGTAATGTCTTGCGGTGCCGTCGAGGTCGCGGAGGATAAGGTCTTGGCGTGATAAAGTCTCAAATGAGTATGCTTGCTTGACTCTTCTTGAGTTGAACTAATGACGGATCTTCGGATGCAACTAGTGCTGTGGCCCAACTTTATCTGAGCTGCACCTTGTGCTTTTGATCTTGGAGTAGGGGGTACTGAATTGCAGAAACATTGGGATTGGCCGTGGCATTTCCCGCTATAACCCTGTTTTGATTAGAGTTTAGCATATTGAATCTTTTTCCTTTTCTCTAAGACTTTCTTCATGATCTCGTTGAAAGTTCTAACAAAAATCATCAACTTCATTCATAACATCGGAGTCTTCATTTAAAACCAAGAGGCCTTTGAAGTGTTGAGAGACCCTTGAATCTTGATTGTTCTCATGGAGCCACAAGACTACTCCACATTGCATTGCTTGAGCATTGTTGCCCAAAAGACTGTTGGTCGCGAAGCCCCAATATTGCCCTTTGCTCGGATTACTGTAATGCCGTAGCCCAAAAGATTGTAGATTGCGAAGCCCGTTGAGACCTTCGGTGCCGAATTGAGGAAGCTTCCAATGTTGCACATGACTTGGCTGGGGATACTGCTGGGGAGTTAATTGCTCTTTGCCGAGGGAGCCTTTAAGACTTGACCGTAGCCCCTAGAGTTCCATCATTGATTGCGAGAAGGGTCCACCCTTGATTGGGGAAACGAGCACGGGCACACGTGACAAGATGGCTTTTTGACATCCCTTTAGAGGGACTTTGAGGATAGTCTCACACATCTTTCTTGAGCATAGCCCCTAGGGCGTATTGATTGTCAAGTGAAGCAAAAGAAGTCCTTGTCCTTGAGTCACATAGCCCCTAGGGCGTCACCATTTGTTGAGCAAAGCAAGAGTGACTCATCCTCGTGCGAGGGAACAAACATGAGAAGATATGGCAAGAGCTACTCCATTTCTCGGGAGCCTTTCGGCGTACATTAGAAGCACATACTTGAAGAAGCTTTGAAAACTGAGACACATGTTGTTGCTATTTGTTGCCCATGACAATTGACTAGCTAGGGATTATTTGTGCAACCTCGTGCCCTTTTATGATAGGCTCGTTCTCGGATGGGTCTTGGCTACCACGGGCCTTCTTTTCATGAACCCAAAAATGCACACTGCTGGAGAGTGATGCCGATAACCCAAGACAACCTTTGACGGTGCTATATCTTGTCGAGCCTTTTGCAATCCCAAAGTTGACTCGGTGGGGAATTGACTTGCTGAGGAGATTCAATGTAGAACTTGTCTTCTTTAGAGGCCAGGGATCTCCATTTCTCTTTCCCTTCTTTCTCTCACTCTCTCATATTTTTTTTTTATGACGCACCCTGTTTTTTGCCTAGACCGCCCTTTCGGGTTTTCAATCTAGCGGGCATCTCTTTTGCGTCTTCATTTTTTACTCGATTAATGAGGAAGTGTGCATTGACTCTAGCTGAGGATGAGAGACATGTGATTTTGCGGTGAAAACCTTTTGTCACTAAAGATGAGTGACATTGACTCGACTAGGGAAGTGTCCCTAGTATTGACATGTATTTTTTTTATTTTTTTTTTATTGAATTGAATGACTCACGAAGGAAAGTGAGTCATTAAGAGAGAAGAGAAGGAAAGCCCCAATTTGATTGCAAGGAATTGGGAGTATGCAGAAAGAATAGAAGTCCCTAGACTCGACAAGGAGCGCGAAATGATTTCAAATCTAAGAAAGTTGTTCAATCTTTTTGGTGATTAATTCGTTGGCAAATGAATCGTACAAAGATGTCTTGACAAGTTCCAGATGAAGGCCGATCACCATAACGCGCTAGGGCTAAACATATCTTCTTTCTTGCATGAGACCGGACCCGCAGGTTGCCTACGTTCCTCCAGTGTAGAGGCTCAGGTCACCGTAGTTCTTGTGGATTCTCCATTCGCCGTGATGAATTGTTGCTTCGTCGTGATTGATGTTGCTTCGTCCTTCGTCTGGTGGAATGATGTTGATCTTCTTTGATTGAGGGGGATTTTTTTATTTTTTTTTTTATTTTTTTTTTGTGCTCTAACTTTTGCCTATGTTGATTTGATGATTTCAACCTAGCGAGCTTTTTTTTTTTTTTTTTTTTTTTTAATCCCCTTTTGAAACATTGCTTGATTTTTCTCCATGGTTGTTGCTTCACCTTTGATGTCTTGGCTTTGTCTTCGTCGTTGATGATGTTGCCTTCGTCACAATGTTTATCCCCTAGGCGTTCAAGTGATGGCCTTCATTCCAAAACTCGTTTAGACATCTTTTCATCATTTTGCCAAGAATTAGATTGAACAACTTGGAAGAGTGTATAAGGACAAGAACGACTTTTATTTGATAAGAAGACTCGACACTTAACATGGGACGAGAGAAAACATTAATGCACACAAAAGAGGACTTTTGACTCTTTTTTTTTATTATTCCTACTACTAGGTAGAGAAAGAGAAACGGAGATTGTTGTTGTAGTCCCCATTGTCGTTGTAGTCTCCTTGTGGCATGATTTCTTGTAGAAGCCCCATTTCGAAACCAAATCATTCTTCTTTGATGAGTTCTTGCATGTTGGCACTCTCTAAAGGTTGCTCTTCACCCACAGTAAATTCGCCGTTGTCGAACAAATCTTGGATGATGTTTCGGAGAAGGAAGCACCCTTCGGTAGTATGGCCACTATGCTTGTGGTAGCCGCACCATTCACCATGTGCATGATTCTTCGGTATCGTCTTCGGCTTGTACCCCTCTAAAGGCTTGACCTTTCCTCTTGCCACCAAAATTTCAAATGCCTCGGCTTGGGTTACTCCTTGGAGAGGAGTGAAAACTCGGTTGTTGGTGGTACCTTTGTAGCTTTTGAGGGACGGGCCACTTGAGCGTGCTTTACCCTTAAACTTTGCTTTGCCGTCGGTGAGCTCTTGCAAACGGGCTTTGAGTTCGGAAACCTCTTCCTCGTGAATTCTTCTTTCATAATCAAGACGAGCCTTGAGTTCGGAAACCTCTTCTTTGTGAATCCTCTTGTCGATATCGAAACGGGCTTGCCACAAATTGTCTTTACGGCGGGCATCCTCGACAATCCTATCCATTTGTTCCCCCATTGATTTCATTATGTTGAGTAACCCTTCGTTGGACACGAAATCATTTCCACCGTTGTTGTTGTTGCCGTTGGAAGCCATTGGACCTATTGAAAGAGCACGGTTGATCTTAGATTGGCCCCACAAACACCTTTTGGATAAAATGAATTAACCCACAAACAAAGAAAAAGACTCAACCACATAAGGAAAAACGACTCTTTTTTTTTTTTTTTTTATTTACAAAGTCGGAAGGACGTGGTCCTTTTTGGGGTTTCTAGGAAAATAGTGGAATCGTCACACTAGTATATAGACCATCTTGCAGTCCCATATACTCATCGGATTCCACCACACTTGTGAATCCTACATGTGTCGGGATTAAACTAAATTAATGTAGTAAATCATACATGCGGGGACGGATTTTTATTTTCGTCCAAAATAGCCACTTTTGGGGACGGAGTTTTATTTCGTCCATTGCAACAAATTGGCATGTATGATTTGAAGACATTAGTTTAGGGAAATCTCGGCACATGGAAACCGACTTGAGTCACGGAGTGTTAGACCCTAGACTAGAATTGTGTGGCTTGTGCTCGGCTTGAATATGAGGCTCAAAGGTCACCCCCGGCATGTAGTCATGAACTACGCCACGGCTGAGGTTTACCGCTTCGAAAGAGCCAAGGTCGAGTGGAGCTTGAAACTTTCTAGGACGGGCCTCGACGGGTTTGGGGTTGGACTTGTGCGACTCGATAGTGAGCAGTTGATAAGAATATGTGCATGTAGTGTGAGGTCTAACATGTGACAAAACATTATTTTTTTTTTTCAAAAGAAATAAATAAAAAAACAAATAAGCACATAATTACAACGTTCGAATCACCCGTGTGACCGATAAAAATAAACAGAAAGTAAAAGAAATTGTATGCAGGCACGGTGCCCACACACTGTCATTCTGTTCTGTTTCTGTGCACTGTTCAGTTCCGGGAATGCGCCCAGAAGCGCGCGCATTGGGTTGCCTATGCGGAAGGCGCGTGCGTGAGAGGAAGCAGGGCAGAGGCGCCCGCTTCTGGGTGAGAACCTGCAAATCAGTGGATTCAAGGGATTGCCTTGACCCTTAATTAAGAAAACTTTCCCCTGCAGAATTTGTTAGCACAGAAACATGGAATTGAAGGACAAGAAGGAAGACGGGCGATTCTGGTAATTGGGATCGGACGCGCGCGCTTTAGGCCAAGAAGGCTAGAGGCGCGCGCTTCCCACCCTTTTTACCAGAATGCTCAGAAAACAGTAATAAGAACACCAAAAGTTAAAAACGCAAGTTTAACCCTCTAATACATCCCCAGCGGAGTCGCCACTGTAGATACCCCGGGGAACCACGGCTTGGCTAGAGCGGTGAATTATCCTAGGATGTCTAACTTGTTTTAGATTGTTTAGAGTCGCCACCTATGTTTTTAAAGGAACATAAGAAAAACCTAGAAATAGCCTAATTTATGTACAAAACCAGAGATTCGGGAGAGAAGGGTTCGGGGGTTAGGTGACGGAGTGGGAAGTACTTAAACACCCACTCCGCCCCGCTTACGCGGGTCTTGCTACTATTGGTGTTCTAATATTTACATGTCCTTCAATTAATTAAATAGAAATGTGCTAACAATTGTGATGAGAAGAAAAGGGGAAATAAAGGGGAAATAAAATAGAATTGTTTTATTTATTTAATGATAAAGATTACATATAACAAGTAATGTTAAAGAATTACATTAAGAGATGAAGAGAAATTAACATGGTGAATTAAAGTTAAGATTAAAATGTAGGAAGATAACCTTAACTAACTTCAATATGTGAAGTAGTCATGTTGGTCATGTCCCATTAATGGGGATTGCATACATCAAGAAGAAGAAAACAAAGGAAGAAAATGGAGTTGTACCTTGAGAAAGAGGACTTGGAACCTTGACTTGAAAGTGTTATTGTTGTAATGAAATTGTTGTAAAACAATTTGTGTAGAGTCTTGTTACTAAGAACTCTTGTTGGGAGAATTTGTGTATAACGTAGTTGGTGAATCAAGGTTGGAGTCCAAAAAGAAGTCCATCAAGAAGTCCAAAAAGAGGTCCAAAAAGAAGTCCAAAAAGAAGTCCCTTTCCAAGGTAGAAGATGATGGTTTTTATAGGTAAAAAAGAGAGGGAAATGATGGAGGGAAATTGGTCATCCATGTGAAATGGAATGGGCCAATCACAAATAAGATAAATGAATAAAAGAAAAATAAAAGAAATCAAAGAAATCAAATAATAAATGAAAGAAATATTAGTTTTTGGGAAAAGGCTTAGAATTTGGGATTGGGAGTTAATGAGAAAAAGGGGGATGAATGTGGATGTAAAAAGATGGTTTTTGTGATTAAGAAAAGATGTTTGTAAATAAGAAAAGGGATGGAAATAAGGTGCAATCCGTTACTGCCAAAGTGGGAAGCGCGCGGGTCCGACTTTTGGGGCGGGACGCGCGCGCGGCTCACTGGCAGTGCCGGAAGCGCCCGCGGGTGAAAAATGACAGAATGACAGAATGACCCTAAAAGTTAACTCTGTTATGCAGTTTAGTCCAAAACTAACGGAATCAGTTAGGAACTTAACCGAAGTAACAGAAATTAATGAAAATAAGTTAAATAAAAATACTTTGTATGCAATCGGGGTGAGAGGTCCAAGGCGGGGTGTCTACACAAACACAAAACCTTCGGCAACTGCTAACTATACACATGTTCCAGTCTTTAATGAAGATCATTTCGACGTGTGGAAATTCAGGATCTTAACTCATCTCACCTCAATCGATGAAAGGCTTCATAACACCGTGGTTTATGGACCTTACATCCCAATGAAAGTGAATCCTAATCCACGCATCAACTCTGCTCAACCTTCCATCAAGAAACCTAAGGAAGAATGGACTGAAGAAGATATGAGAAGAGTTACTAATTATGGGAAAGAAAGAAACATTCTCCTGAGCACTCTAAGCACGGCTATGAAACAACAAGTCATGCATTGTGCCACTGCTACTGAATTATGGGATGCTATTGAAGAGCACGTCGAAGGAGAAACTGTCTGCAAGGAGAACAAGCGATACGAAGTTCAAAAGATATTCAACAATTTCTCTCAACTCCCCGGGGAATCCTTAAGACAGACATATGAACGATTTTGTGAAATCATTAATCTCTGTATTTCACTTGGAAAGAAGTTCTCCAATAAAGAATTGAATGTCAATTTTCTCGCTGCTTTTGGATCAAGATACTTGCATAAATCTAGCGCTCTTGAAGACGCTGGAACTTTGGATGTTTGGACACTTAGAAATCTTTACGCAAATCTTAAAGTTTATGAACTCAAACTTCAGTGTATAAGTGAAACTGAAGGAAAATCAAAATCCATTGCTATGGTGGAGCATAAAGAAGAATCACCTGCGCTAGCACAAGTTAAGAAAAGCTCAGATCCCAAGATTTCTACTTCTGAGCTATTGGACATGGACGATGAAGACTTCGCTTTATTTGTGAAGAGATTCCAGAAGTTCAGAAAATTCTCAAAACCCAACTCTTTAAGCAAAGCACCAGGATCTACAAGCAGACCTCCAAAGATTACCAGGAGCAGTGATTCCAAAAGAAAAGCAGATCTTGTTTGTTTTAATTGTAGGAAACCAGGACACTTTGCATCGAGCTGCCCAATTCCCAAGTTTGAGTACATGCAGAAAAAGAGCAACCACACTCACAAATTCAATCGTCATGAAGGAATGGTTGCTGAAGAAGAATCTCCATCTACTGAGCGCAATACATGGATTGAAACAGACTTGGAAGAAAGCGATGAAGATTCTGATGATGGACTCGTGTGCATAGTGGAAAAGGATGATGAAGTAGATGCTTATGATTCAGATGATGACTACTCCAAAGATGTTCCTGATATGAATGTCTTAAATAAACCTATCAAGAAATCTGCAGGTTTTCAAGAGATGAAAAACAAGAAAGGACCAACCATCAACGAGCTTATTGAACAAGGATGTCTTAATCCAGCTCAAAGCGATGGTAGATTGTTATTTGCTAGATGTCATCTGAGCGCAAGAAGCAAGCTCAGAAAAGGCAACTACATCAGACCACAAGTTGAACCAATTCCAAAAATCAATCATGATAAGGACATTGAAAAGCAAGAAAAGTTGTTCAAAGAGGATGAAAAGGTAATCAGTCGATTCAGTGATATGAAGGAAGCTTTAGCACTATCATGTGATGAAATTTCCCAGCTTAAGACCGAGAAATCTCTTCTAAAATCTGAACTCACCCTCCTTAAGGAGCCGATAAAGAGCATAACTCCTCTTACTGTTAAAAACACCTATCTAACAGAACAGAACTCTATACTTAAAGCTCAAAACGATTAATTGGTTGCTCAAATTACTGATCTCAAAAAGATTACAAATGAGTGGTCCAATTCTCGTGTCACTATGGATAGTATCTTTGAGTCCCAAAAATCCAGTGGTGATAAAAGTGGCTTGGGATTCTCATCAACTAGTGACAACTTTAAGTGTGAGGTCTGCGCTGAAAGAGAAAGTGAATTTACACCTCAGCAAACTCGTGAAATTCCCAAGGAAAAACATTTTATTTCAATGGGTAAAAGACAGGAACCAGTCAAGATACAAACATTCCATTATGTCTACCCAACGAAACAATTTGGGAAAGTTAAAGAGAAGGAAGTAGCTACAGATGAATCTTCCTCTAGCAAAATAATTCTTGAAACAAGGCGCGCTCCTTCTACGAGCGAACATTATGCACCTAAGAGCCATGCGCATCAACGCCATGCGCCTCCTAGCCATATGCGCACTCCTAGAAAGAGCGCACTAAAATTTCAAAAGAAAAATTTTGTTAAGGCAAATTCATCTGACCCAAAGAAGAATGTTATCCATAAGAAAAGTAAGGAGATTGTGAAAACTCACGTGATTGGTGGCTTTCATCATTGTTCTATTTGTGATTGTTCTGGACACAAGGCCGTGGAATGCCTTTTGAGATTCACTCCCAATGCCAAAGGACTTAAAAATCCTAAGGTCAAGCAAGAGTGGGTTGTCAAAAGTTGCTAACTCTAGGACCCAAAAAGGAATAAAGGTGACCTGCTTAAATGTCTATATTTCAGGTTCTTTGGTTCATGGCTGGATCTTCTAAAGCTAGAACGTATGAATGGATTCTCGACAGTGGGTGCTCACGACACATGACTGGAGATGAATCCTTACATAAAGATGTTCATGAAGAAAGAGGTCCCTCAGTAACATTTGGTGATAATAGCAAAGGTCAAGTTGTTGCATATGGAAAGCTCAAGAAAAACAAAGTGTGCATTGAAAGAGTCTCTCTCGTTGAAGGACTCAAGCACAACTTATTATCCATATCTCAATTTTGTGACAAAGGATTAGAATGCCATTTCACCTCAACACAATGTCTTATCAAGAATGGCAAAACTGGAGCTATACTACTCACGGAATATCGTAAGACAAATATTTATATTATTGATTTCCATAGTATGAACTCTAGTACTAATCTTTGTTTTGTAGCTAAAAGTGTTAGCGAAAATAGTTGGCTATGGCACAAGCGCATGAGTCACTTGAACTTCAAATGTCTATCAAAACTCAGCATGGACAATCTTGTCAAAGGACTCCCCAAGGTTGATGATCATCATGACAACAAATGTGCAGCTTGTTAACTTGGCAAACAATCAAAGCAGTCTTTTTCCAGCAAGACAAATCCCTCAACTTCAAGATGTTTGCAACTGCTGCACATTGATCTCTTTGGACCAGTCTCCACTGCAAGCATTAGAGGAAACAAATATACTCTAGTTGTGGTGGACGATTATTCAAGATATGCGTGGGTGGAAATGATGATCTCTAAAGACAATTGTTATGATATTCTCACCACTCTATTCAGACTGCTCTAAACCCAAAAAGAAGATGACATCGTTAGTGTTAGATCCAACAATGGAACAGAATTCAAAAACAACGGTGTTGCTCGATATTGCGACGATCATGGGATAGATCACAAGTTCTCAACCGCTGGTGTTCCACAGTAAAATGGTGTTGTGGAAAGGAAGAACAGAACGTTGATAGAAGCAGGGAAGACGATGATAGCAGAAGCTAAATTGCCTAAGTAATTTTGGGAAGAAGCTATCAACACGGCATGTTTTACTCAGAATCGCTCCCTCATCAACAAACGCCACAATAAGACCCCTTATGAACTTTGGCGTGGTAGAACTCCCAACATTGCTTTCTTCAAAATCTTTGGTTGCAAATGTTATATCCTCTACAACGGAAACGATCATAGAGGTAAATTCGATGCCAAAGCGGATAAAGGTATTTTTGTTGGGTATGCTAAACATTCTAAATCTTTTCGTTTTTTTAATATATCTATATTAGTGATAGTTGAATATGTACATGTTACATTTGATGAACATTCTTTCCTTGAGCCACATTTGGCTCCAAATGTTGTTGATGATTCTGTTGAGTCTATTGAGATAGGTACGCACATTCCTACTGCGCATACACAAAATCAGAATGCATCAACTCACAGAAATCCATCTATATCAGTTGCTCAAAGCTTTGTCAATAGCGTACCAAGTAAAGCTTCAGTTGCCCCGTACAATGCGCCTGGAGATTCCACTAATGCGCATCATTCTACTTCTGCGCATGGTGTCACTCACTCTTTCAATTCTGAACCAGTTCAACCCCCTAACTTTAATGATTTTGATGCTGGTGAAGATGTGCCAATTGAACACCTTCAAGTTACTACAACTCAACCTAACTTACCTCCTGAAATTCGTGAAGTCAGAGATCACCCAATTACTAATATCATTGGTGATCTTCATGCTGGGGTTCGTACAAGGAGAGCTACTAACTTTGATGCTTACACTGCATTTATCTCTCAAATTGAACCGAAAAAGGCTGAATAAGCGCTCCAAGATCCTAATTGGGTTGTTGTAATGCAAGAATAACTCAATCAGTTTGAACGATGTAAAGTCTGGACTCTTGTTCGAAGACCAAATGATCAAGGAGTGATTGGTACAAAGTAGGTGTTTAGAAACAAGATGGACGAGAATGGAACCATCACAAGAAACAAAGCAAGGTTGGTTGCACAAGGCTACTGGCAAGAGGAAGGAATCGACTACGATGAAACTTTCGCGCCCGTTGCAAGACTTCAAGCTATAAGGATCTTCCTAGCTTATGCTGCTCACAAGAACTTCAAGTTATATCAAATGGATGTCAAGAGCGTGTTTTTAAATGGTGAACTCCAAGAACAAGTCTACGTTGCTCAACCACTGGGTTTGAAGATTCACAATTTCCAAATCATGTCTACAAACTCCAGAAATCTTTGTATGTACTAAAGCAAGCACCAAGAGCATGGTATGATACGCTATCTAAGTTTCTCATTGAGAAAGGCTTCACGCGCGGTAAAATCGATACTACTCTTTTCATTGCCAAACATAATAATCATAAATTACTTGTTCAAATTTATGTCGATGATATTATTTTTTGTTCTACTAATGAATTGTTGTGAAAGCGCTTTGAGAAACTAATGAAAAGCAAGTTTGAGATGAGTATGATGGGAGAACTCATATTCTTCCTCGGGCTTCAAATCAAGCAAATGGATGAAGGCATATTTATCAACCAAGCAAAGTATACAAGGGATCTAATCAAGAAATTTGGACTTGACAATGCTAAACCATATGATATTCCAATGGCTACCGGCAACAAACTTGACAAAGACTTGAAAGGTAAGAAAGTTGATCAAACTTTATACCGAGGTATGATTGGCTCTCTCCTTTATCTTACTACAAGTAGGCCATATATTATGTTTAGTGTTTGTGTCTGCGCTCATTATCAATCTGACCCTAGAAAAGCGCACTTAATTGCTGTGAAACGTATTATACGATATCTCTCCAGTACTGTTAACCTTGGACTTTGGTACACCAAAGATTCGAATTTTAAACTTGTAGGTTATTCAGATGCGGATTATGCAGCGTGCTCAATTGACAGGAAAAACACAAGCGGCACTTGTCATTTCCTCGGATATCGACTTGTGTTATGGGCTAGTAAGAAACAAGCTGCAGTTTCTGTCTCAACTACTGAAGCAGAATATATTGCTGCTGGAAGCTGTTGCTGTCAGATTCTGTGGATGAAGCAGCAATTGGTGGACTATGACATCAAAGAAGAAAATTGCCCCATCTACTGCGACAATACCTCAACCATTGCGGTTTCTGAAAATCCTGTCATGCACTCCAAGACCAAGCACATTGACATCAAGTATCACTTCCTCAAAGACCATGTGGAGAAAAGAAACATCCATTTGGAACACATGGGAACCGACTATCAAATCACTAATATTCTTACAAAAGCACTAGATGCTAAAAGATTCATATTTTTTAGAGGTGAAATGGGTATGCTTGAACTCAGCTAAATCTTGTCCATATGATTTGTCAATACTAATATCTTTGTTTTCTTGAATTATCTAAGTTAGAACTGCCTCATGCGCCTGCGCACTTCATGCACATATGATGTTGCGCATAAGGAAAATCTATTGAGTTTTCTAAGAAACTCTGCGCATGCCACGTGGACCCCAGGTAAGTTCTCTTTTCAACAGTTACACCTAGGTCCTTGACTTGCTGAGTCAGCTCATAATTTGCAAGGGTACTTGCGTAATTATGTATTTTCCCTCGTCACTTCTTTTTGAATTTTCTTGGGAAATTACTTTTCTACCCCTGCGCACATCCCACCTCATTTAATGCAAAGGCATTGTGTGATGCACCATTAATGCTATTTGTGTGCTATTTATGATGAAAGTGGAAGAGTCTTTTCATTACCATTAATGCCTGACACACGCACGCGACTAGGGCTTTTCACGCACGTTCCTCATTGGTCTACGTCATTTGCGCGTGCGCCTCACTCGCCTGACTTTACCAACTCATGTCAGCGCGCCGTGACGTCATCGACCCTTTTGATGATAACCCCTCTCCGCCGTCTCTGCTCTTATCACTCTCTCCATCTCTCTTTCGTTTTTCACTCAACCGCCTCAATTTTCTCTCTCTCTGACTTCTCTTTCTCTCTGCACTCATCACCTTTTTCACTCCATTTTCATGTATAATTTCTTCTATATATATATCGTTGATGGCTCCCAATAAAACCTCTACAACATCAAAAAAAACCAGAGGATCCACAAATGGTAAGATCTTCAAACTAAGTTTATACTTTTTCCGCCATTGTTAAGTTCGAAGGTTCAGTTTTTCCCCTTTCTGATTTCTCTATGATCCGTTGCTCGTTTTTCAAATTATTTGATGCTGTGTATTCGAATTGCTAGTACCTTTTCATTTATGTAATTTGTTTTACGATCTATGATCGTTTGGTTTGAGTTTCTGAGATTTTCGAGTTTTAACCTTTTCGTATTCTTATTTTGTTTTTCTCAGATCTTAGATGTATGTTGTTGTTGTTGTTATTTTGGTTTACTTGTTTGTGTGTGATTTTTCATTACGAATATTTTGATATGCTTTTTATGCATTTTGGAGCACTTTGACATTTTTATGTTCTTGGTGTTCTTCGTGTATTCAACACATATTCTTCATGTTCTTGTGAATAGTCTCTTGATGTGCCTTAACATGATTTTCTGTCCTTGTTTATGCTGTTCGCGTCAATTTTAGGCGTGTAGTTTAAATTTTGTGTTTTTAGATATTTTACCCTTTATATTTCATACTTTACTTATCGAGTCTAGTTCATGCGCTGCGCATATCGCACATGCGCATGCGCTTTTCTCCATGCGCATGTCCAGACCTAATTTTTAACCTTTGTTTTGTGCAGAATCTAAATTACTTTATTCCCGGTTGGGAACTCGATGTGGAGGACTTGCGCCAAGATGCTCTTGGGCGCTATATGATGGAGATAATGGATTCATCTGGTATTCTGCCTCTCTTCACAAAGAACCAGACTTTCATCCTTCCATCTTACATCGACGAATTCTTCAGCAACGCAGAAGAAGTTGATCGCGTGTATGACGACATCACTGTTCCATGCCTCAAAATTCTGTGCGTGGAGTTTCTCTGACTATCAACTACGCGCACATCAGACAGACGATGGGACTTCCTGTGTGCAATAGGAAGAAGTTATCACAGGATGCGCAAGATAAGGTTGCGCAAAAACTAATCAAAATTCCTACATTGGTTGGTCAATACAACAACCATGATAGGAAGGAGTTTGGTGAGTTGATGTACCACCTCTGCACCCTTATAGGAGATACCATTAATTGCAAGAATGGTAATAAGTCAACCTTTATCAGCAAACAGTGGATGTGCTGCGCAACTATCTATAAGAAGAAACAGTTGAGTTGGGCTGAAATCATTTATGATGAGTTAGTACGATGGGTGCGCGTTTACAAGAAGAAAGCAGCTGACACCAAGAGGCCACCCAAGTACAAGACTCACTGCAGAATCCTCACGGCCATCCTCATGCGCTTTCCCAAAGTGCGCAAGTTGGTGGATGAGGACCCCTCTCTGAAAGTTGATGTGACTTCCACGCGCACGTATTCACGAGTATTCCTTCAAAATTTTCGCCGTGAAGTGAACAACTTCGATTATTGTATGTACTGGGCTGCGGATCCCATTGAAGTGTTTGAGGACATTTATCCTGATGATCAAGGATCTCCTCCAATTTCTGATAGTGAGCTCAAGGAATCCTCTGCATCTGAGTCAGAATCTGAAGATGTATATGTCTATGAACCTGAGTTGAGCAAGGTTGGTGCTAAAGAAAAGGGCAAGGGTATTGCCTCTGATGAGCCGCGCAAGAAAAAGAAGGCTTCTAGACATGCTGCAACTGGTATAAAGATCAAGGAACCTTCTGCGCCTGCTCCTAAGCGCAAGGCTACTGCTGACCCTGAGCCTCCCAAGAAGTCTAAAAAGGCTAAGGCTCCTGCACCTGTTGAAAAGAAGAAGGAAAAGAAAAAGAAGAGGCAAGCAAAGGAATCTATAACTCTACAGGATGAGTCTGATGAAGACGTCCAAGTAGAAGATAATGTTGTGCCTCCTCCTCCTGCGCCTAAGTCCAAGCACGCCTCTACTCCTCCTCCTGCACCCCAAGAAGAAGATGAATTTGAAGGTGCATTTAATGA
This sequence comes from Campanula takesimana, assembly GCA_026119855.1. NCBI lineage: Eukaryota > Viridiplantae > Streptophyta > Magnoliopsida > Asterales > Campanulaceae > Campanula > Campanula takesimana. The sequence continues at coordinate 108,731 of JAOWBW010000656.1, read as the reverse complement.
TCCACTCATCAGCCCTTCCAAATCAACTACTGGACCCTCTAAGGCTGCACCATCTCAGGGGGAGACGCAGAAGGAAACACCCAAGGAGATGCGCACGGATACTTCTAGTGAGGATGAGATCTCACTATCTGAAAAGAAGGACACTCCTACGCGCAGGGTCAATAAGGTTGCTACCAATAAGCGAACTTCAAAGTGTACTATGGAAGATTTATCTGATGTTGAATCAGATCCTCCAAGGCATTCCCCTCCGCGCAATGAAAAGTCTTCGCGTGAAATTACAAGGGAAGCAAGGCTCGCTGCGGTTGCACAGAGAAACGTTGCGCAGCAAGCCCCACTAATCTTTATTGATGGTGAAGGTTTTGTTCATGATGCGCCAGAACCCACTGTTTATGAGGATGCGCCAATAGTTGAAGATGGTGAAGACTCAAGCTCAGAAAATTATGAGGTCCATCGTTCTCCTATCCATGCGCATAAATCTTCTATTCATGCGCAAGCTACTCCTCCTCCTGCTGCTACCTTACCCGCGCAACCTACTAGAGCTTCCCATACTTCTCCAGATATTCAAGTGGTGCCTCCAGCTATTGCTCCCTCAGACCCTTCAAGTTCATCAACTGACATGCGCCAAATCTTGGTCATGCTTCAAACTATTCAAGCAAATCAATTTGCCTCGCAAACCCAGCACTTTCAAGTGGTCACTGTGCAAGCTAAAATTCAAGAGCAACTGGATGCACAGTCAGCCAGGCTTGATGTGCAGGCCAGTTTGCTACAGGCTATTGATTGTGCCATTAAGGGGGAGAGTTCTGCAACAAAGGCAACCCCTTCTGAAGCTGCGCCTACAACAAGTTTTGGATCTGCGCCCATGCCTCCAAATTTTGATGCGCTCCACCAAGACATAGAGCATGACTTTGGTATTATTACCACTGCGCTCTCGAAGATTCCCTATGTGCATGGTCTGTCTGAAGCACTTTGCACTTTGGCAAATACTCTTACTGTGATTTTTCAACTGGAAACTGCCAAAGTGATAAACTCCATTGACAATATTGCACAAGGTGACTTCAGTTCCTCCTCCCTCAATGCGCTAAAATCTCATGTCACCAACTGCTTAGTTCAGTTCAGTGATACCTTCAACGGCGCCATGAACTAGGCTATGCTAGATATGCAAGCAAGTCAGAACATGGTACACATGGAGCTGGCCAAATGCCTAGTGGATGCACAGAAGGAAATTCAGGACTTTATTGCTTCTTCTCAGCAATCTCTTGCAAACCAATATGGTTCGCTTGAGAATACACTTAACAGAGTTTTTGAAGACCTTCAAAAAGACAATAGTTTGATGCTCGGTGGCATGAAGACTTATGTTAACCAGGCTGAATATAATGCTAAGTTTCAAGCTCTCAAGATTGAGATAATGAACAAGATTACCAGCCTACATAATGAGCTTAGGGAAGAGCTGCCTAGGATTAACATAGACTAGATTTGTAATCTTTCCTTTGCTGCGCATATTTTGTAAGTTTTTTATGCGCATTTAAGTTTTTTTTGCTTTTGATTTTTCTTCCATTGTAAAACTTGTACCTGTAACTCAAATCTTTCAAGTTTTAATGAGAAGAATGCATCATTGCGTTTTCACAAAACTTTGTTCAATTCAAACTTTTCGTTTATGGAACAATGAATGCTTTATTAAACCCTACATCATGCGTATATTCATAACTGTTCATATTCCATTGCATAATGTTTAAACATTCAGTTTAAATTCATACTTTAATCTAAACTCATAATATTTTGTATGCGCTGAATGATATTTCTGTCTTTCTCATACTGCAAGCTTTATCTTTTGGATAGACTAAAAATCTATAACACTGGCTAGTGTGTGCATTGACTTGAGACATGATTTACCATTTACATTCTTATGGACATGTTTTTATCAAGTACTTTGTATTACCTTTGTTGTAGTAGGTAATGGCATCAATCATTTAGGGGGAGATTGTTGGGTATGCTTATTACTTAACCCTCCTACTTATGTTAGAATTGATTGATACCATCACCTCAGTTTATTTTAAGAACTTTAGGACCCTATGTAAGAAGTTTCATAACTTCAATTTTTAGCTAAGTCCTCTTTATAGACTAAGCTTAGTGCTTAGGGCTGATGCTTTGGTTTTAAGGTCTCAAGTGTTATTGACTGAATGGGATGCACATGACTCCCATGCGCAGCGTCCCATCTGCGCACTCAATGAGCATGGCTCTCATGCGCGCGCAGTTCTGCCTTAGTCAATTATCTTATTTCCTGACCTCACCTTTATGAAGCTTGGAAAGCGTCATAACAAGCTACGCTTTCTGGAATGAGTCAAAGTGCTGATGTGGACAAACGACAAAACGTGCACACTCAGCATACACGTAGATAGATACGCGCCTCATATTTGAAATTCAAATTGAAGACAGCTGTCATCCTTCTAGAAGAAGTTTGAAGCTCATCCACTTGCTCTGTCTCCAACGGCTATAAAGGACCCTGCGCACCAATCACATAGTGACAGCACATCGTCCTTGCTCAGAGCTCCAACGGCTAGTTTTTGAAGCTCTACTATAAATAGCCAGCTCTTCCTCACTTTCCAAGCTGCTTGTGTTTTGCTCTCTAAAAGAAAACTTTGACGATTTGAAGATTGCTTGCTCTTTTCCAGAATTCTCTAGAACAACCTTCATACCTTTATACTTTACCAAGCCCAGATCCTAAAGCTTTGTAACACCAGAATCTTGTGCTCCCCATCTCATAGATTTAAAGAGCCCATGTTTCTGACACACACGCACCTCTTGAAGTTTCGATCTCATCGATCATACTTCTAGAGATACACCGGTTATTGTCTAGGATTTTGTTCTTTCATAGATTATAGATCTTTGAGTTAGTTTTGTTCTAAATCGCTGTAACTTGTAAACTCTCTCATATAATAAGATATATATTAGAAATCCAAGACTAACCATCTTGGTAGAGGACGTAGATCTTCTCCCGATCGAACCTCTCCAAATAGCTTGTCTATTTATTGTGCTTTACTTTCTACATTTAAGCTTTTCTGATATATTGCTTTGTTTGATCCTTGTAGATTATATTGCGTAGATTGAATTGTGTTTGTGTGCTTATTGCCTTAGTTCCATTTTGCGCCACTCTTTAAACTAAATCTTAGTGCGTGCGTATTTACACTTCTGCGTATCTCCCTGCGCATAAGTGATTGCTTTAAACTTCCGCTGTGCATTTCACACTCTTGTTGCGCGCTATACTTAGCCAAATTAAGAGTCGTGCGCATTTGCCATTGATTTGCAAAAGGGTTTGAAAAGAATTTTGAAAACGCTATTCACCCCCCCCCCCTCTAGCATTTTTCATAGCCTTGTTGCCCCTTTGGGACCAACAATTATTTATTATGATTTTTTTTTAACCATCAAACATATATACCAAATTCAGAAATTATTTTACATGCATAGTTATTGCTTGATACATACAGGGCCGGCCCAAGGGGGGGGCAGGTGTGGCGCCCGCCCAGGGCCCTTGCTGGGAGAGGGGCCTGAAATTTTTATAGCATGTATATATATATATATCTATATGTGTGTGTGTGTGTGTGTGTGTGTGTGTGTGTGTGTGTGTGTGTGTGTATATATATATATATATATATATATATATATATATATATATATATATATATCTTTATTATGACAAAAAAAAATATCACCAATTCTTTCTTAAAGAAAAATAAAAGAAAATCAGCTGACACATTTTATTAGTTCATTTTTAAGCAGAAGAGGCCCAAAAAAAATACACAAAAAAGGCCTATTTTATTTGTGAAAAAAAAATCAACCAAGGACAACTACATATATAACTTTTGGGGCCTTCATATTCCCTCATTCATATTATATTTGAGCCCTCATATTTTTGGGGCCTTCATATTCCCTTATTTTAATAACTCAAAGAAAATTATGTTTTTTCTTGTGACAAATTTAAGTAGAAATGAAAACATCTTTGTAAGACATAGATATGTATAATCTTCTTTGGAGTAATTTTTTTAGTCCTCATATTCTTATTATATTATTTTATTTTTGGTGAACATAATTTAATCTTATCTTTTGCAAGAGTTTTTAAGACACTTTTATATATTTATTTAATATGTTCTTTTGCAAACTTTGGGACGTTATATGTATTTTTTTCATCATGTTTTTGTTGTACATATTTTTTTCCTTTTATAATTTTACTTGGTTTTATATATTTTCTTACTATTTTTTATGATAAAAAATTATAGGTTTGATTATAACCTTTAATTTATCTGTTATTATGCTAACTTCAATCATTTGATCTTACAATTATTTTATACTTAAATACAATTTTAAAGTACACGTTAGCACAAAAAAATAATTCTACTAGTAAAAAACAGGAGTTTTGAAGGAGAAAAAAAAGATTTATAAAAGGCCGTTCATTGTTTCAAAAGAGAAAGGGCCCTTCAATGGACTTCGCCCAGGGCCCCAAAAAAGCTAGGAACGGCCCTGGATACATACCAATCAACCTATTGACAACCATCCCCATACCATCATTAAACAAAAGTAGATATAAATACAAAGGAGGATGCTCAAAAGAGTCATTAAAAGAGTCTATTTTCGTCTTGTTTTGCCAAAAGTTCCGCTACTGTGTTACCTTCCCGATACGCAAATGAAACCATACTTGATCAAACGCTTGCACCAAATTTTTGCAGTCAATGATCAAATTACGGGCGCCAACTGGACAATGTTGCCCTCTGCAAAAGATATTATTTATTATGATTGATTAAGTAAATGAAGGGACACTTCAAGTTTGACCCGGGCCATTCACTTAATGAATCACCCCCTTTTTTATTTGTAATATTCGTTTTTCTTTTGTATTTTTTTCCTTTTTTTTTTTTTTTTTTTGGCATTTGCACTTTTTTTTTTCATTTGCATCAACCCTTTCCTTTTTTGTTTCAGGCTAAACTCAACCCAGATAATTTAAATATTTAATATAATTTGAAGTAAAGCATTTATTTATAATATATTAAGACTAATCCAGTATATACTCCCATCATCGCATTTAAATTTTTAAAAAAGATTGAGCAAGAATTAAAAAGAGTGATGTTTTTATTATAGAATACAAAAAGTGGAGTAGAGTGTCGTTAGTAAATAAAGTGGATAGGAGAGGAAAAATGGAGTAGAAATTAGTTAGCGGATAGGATAGTAGTTATAAGTTATAAGTATGACATGCAAGTCTAATTGAGTAAATAAGTATTACTAGTACACTCTCCGTCTCAAAATAAATATCGCAATTTTTTGTATGTTCGGACGAATGAACTTGAGCAATAATTTTAAGTTAATTAAGTTATACTAATAAAAATTTAAAAGACATCATTGATAGTATTTATAATGTTATATCAATAACAAGTTTTAAAATTTAACTTAAATTTATTGTTCAAAGTTCTTTTTATACAAACGTACAAAACATTGCGACATTTATTCTAAGACAGAAGGAGTAGTATAAGCTTTGTTTTTTTAGTTTTTGAAATATAAAATGGGGCACCTCAAGGAAAAGTTTTTAAAGCATAAAATGAGATAGAGGGAGTATTATAGATAAAAAAAAAATAAAAAAAATTGCATCATCCCTATTTAAGTGAATAGTGTTATCATTATTATCAAATTAATAAAAAAAAATTGATTTTGATTATTCCTATTTGGAAGGAATATAAACTTTAAATTTTAAGAAATGTATTATAAAATAGGCATCAAACTATTTTTAGTATTTTACTTAATACTCAACCTTAATTAAATCACCATATGAGATTTGGTACATTCATAAAAAAAAAATAAAAAAAATGATATGTATACATTTGTTTTCTTTATAAATGTGGTCATTAGTTCGTTTAAGTATAAAAGCGGTTATTTGTTTTCTATCAACTACGTACTAATTCTACAATTTTAGCCTTGGCAAAATTTAAAAAAAGAAAAACATTTATTTTTTTAAATATCTGGTGAGTAACCTTATTTTTAGAGGCTTTGATCAATAAGTCCATAGCCAAATAAAAACTAACAATAAAGACAGACATCTTGAAAATCTACCAAAAAGTCCTTGAATTTTTTTCTGAACCAGAATGCCCTTCTCCCTCACATGCGCGCTCAGTGCGCACAAACCCAGCCAAGCCAACGTTCTTTTTCTCCCTCTCTTTCTCTCTCTTTCTTTTTTTTTTTCACCTAAAATTTTAAAATGACATATCTCACAATCTATAAACTGAAAAAATGATCTGAAACAATTGTTTTAATCGTGTCGATAATACGAATCAAACAAGTACACTCAACACATAATTCAAATTTTATAAATAAAAAAATCATTTTTCACTTGTAAAAATTTGAAAAAAAAAATCATTTTAAATTTCTCAATTAATTTCACAATTTTAAAAAATAAAATTTTCATTTTTCACTTGTAAAATCATTTTTCAACTGATTTCTCAGTTGTGTGATTTCACAGTTGTGTCATTTTTTCATTTTTCATTTTTAAAAACTGATAAATTTATTTCTCAATTTTTCACAATCATTATAATAACTGAGACATGCATTTAACAGTTGTTCACACATGAATTTGAATATAATAACTGAGACATTCATTTAACAGTTATTCATAATTAAATAAAAACTGATAAAATCATCTCTCATTTTTTCCAATTGATGACTCAATTTATCGGTTTAATTATATAATAAATGAGACATTCATTTATCAGTTATTCACATATGAATTTGAGTACAAGAACTGGTACATTCATTTCTCAGTTATCATTTTTTCTCTGTTATTAATATAATAATAAATGAGATATTCATTTCTCAGTTATTCACACACAAGTTTAATATAAGAACTAGTAAATTTATTTCCCATTTGTTAACACTTGAGGTGAGTGTAACAACTAAGAAATTCATCGCACAGTTTCTATAAAGAATACTCATTTTTGAAACTATGTGTTGTCAAATTCTCTTTAAACAATTGCGAAATAAATTTATCTCATTTTTTTTAATTAAAAATGAATAATTGTTCAATTGTGAAGAATTAATACTCCTAACCCACCTCAAAAACAAAAACAAAAAAACAAAAAAAAAAAAAAAAAAAAAAAACAACAACAACAACACACATATCACAATTTGAAACTATTCGATGCAAAAATCTTTTACACACTATCCAACTTAGCTTCAATGGGAATCAGAGATTTAGAAATTTAGTTTTGAAAATAATTGTAAGTTGCTTGTGGGTTTAACTATTTAAATATACGCAGACTAATAGGTCCTATTGAATAGGAGAGAGAATGAGTGGGTGGAATAGTAAACGGATTGTTGTTGTGAGTATGACAAATGGGTCTTATTGAATATTAAAGTAATATAAACTTGCCATTTAGGGATGTCCTACGTGGAGTGGGACGCCCAAAATGGCAATTTGTCCTAAGTCGGGTGGGACCGAAGGAGTACATGTTTTTTTTAAGGACAAACAAACATGCGATTACTAAATACATAGAAGAAAAGTATAACGTTTCCAAAAAAACACACATGTTACCGTTAGAAAATGAAATTGATAAAAGTAAGACAAATTCTCATATACAACCGTTGCACCATGGTGCAACGGGTCAAACCCATGGGCTGCACCCGCCGACCCGCCTGACCCAGCCTCTCCCACCCTCTCAAATCGCGACACGTGGCAAGCCTAAAAGAAAACCCCCCCATTAACTTTAAAATGCTATATCTTGATATTTATAACTCAGAAAAAAAATTTAAAAATACCATTGTATTCGTCTCGACGAGACGAATAAAACTACATAGGTTATGATATGGTTTGATTTAAAAAAAAAACATATTTTTTTACACACAAAAAGTTTGAGTTGCTTGTCAGCTGAGATGTAACACTCTGTTCTAATAAAAGTAGCAGTTTCATATTCAAAAAGTAACACTTTTACAGTCAAATGTAACAGCAATTTTACAAGAAAATTTAAATTGTTTTGATAGTTTTTGTGGTTAGAAAAAATAATATTTGAAGTGTAACAAAGTGAATATATAATTATAAATTTTTATATAGATGAATGTAACATTTTTATTTAGTAAATGTTACTTTTCTTCTTTAATAAAAGAGTAGAAATTCATATATATAATCGAGTTGCATTTCAATTGTTACTTTCTCAATAAAAAATGTTACATTTAAGATATAATGTTACATTTAAGAATATAAACTGTTATAATTGAGATAAAAAATGTTACATTTATTTTTTATAAAATGTAACATTAGTTTAGTTTGTTAATCTTATGTTAATTTTGAGAAAAAAAAAAGTGTTACATTTGAAAAACATAGTGTTACATTCCTTTATAAAAAGTGTGACATTGGTTTAGTTATCAATCTTTATGTTATCTTTAATCTATTGCAGCAAAATTGTGGTACATTTTAAAAAAAAGTGTTACATTTGAAAAGAAAAAAATGTTACATTTCGTTATAATAAGTGTTACTTTTGTTGGGAGGAAAAAAAGTTGGGGTGGCAAAAAAAAAAAAAAAAAAAAAAAAAAAAGAGGAAGGGGCTCCTGTTGCACGGTGCAACCGTTGCACAGGAGACCCCCTCTAAAGTAATTATGTTAGCTATGTGAGGAAGATGATACACTTACACTCAGTGTATAGAATCTTTCTATACACCACAAATGTAAGCATGACATGTAGATTCTTAAATATACATAAGGGTAGAATTTTGAGAGGAAAAATCTTAGGTTAGGAGGGAAACTACTTAGATAATGAAGAGTCATCTTTGATTAATTGTACTCAAATAAATACAATTATTTCAATCAAAAATAAAATTTAAATTTAAAAATAAAATGTATTTTATGAAATTGTGCTTGTGTCAATTGAATAAAAAATATTTATTAGTCCTTAAAGTATTTATTTTCTTATGGAAGTTTATATAATACTCCTTCATATCAAAATGTTATTCTTGTTTTTTTTTAGTTTTCAAATATATTAAAGTCATATTATAAATTTTGAATATTAACTAATTTTGAAGTGTTAATTTTAGAAATGAGACTAACGTTATGAAAGAAGTAAAATGAAAAAATGAGACTAGCATTTTAAGACGTTAAGAGAATAATATTATTAGTGTAAAAAAAAAGATTTGAAATAGGATTTTTGATCAATTTAATTATACTTTAGCCAATAATTTAATGAAAAATAATAATTCTAATGAAATTTTAAAAATAGTTATTTAGTTTATTATTAACTGTGATACAATAAAAAAAATAATTTATATAAGCATCATTATTCTTCCTTAAATTATTAATCAAAATATAATTTAGTTGACCAAATATTTTATTTTGAGCGGGACGGAGAGAGTATTAATAATGTTAATGATTATTTTGAGCGGGACAGAGAGAGTATTAATAATGTTAATGATTATTGAAAAGAACATTTCATAAAGCAGCTCTCTTCCACCACGCATTTCACTTCCTTTAACCGCGTGTCAAACATTTAGAGGAGTCCCTTTTTACAACTTAAAAGGGTAGACATGGCCAATCGGAAAACCGTACGCGTGAAACCCCGTCAACCCGTACCTGCATTTAAACCGTTGGAACCGTACCTGTGGACAACCCGTTAACCGTTCTAACCGTACCCATCAATAATGCGGTTAGGTTACGGTTATAGCTATAGGAACCCATAACCGTAACCATTAAATGTTCTAATCGTACAAATTATGTTAGTTTCGTTAGTTTTCTAACATAGTTTGTTGATTTTCTAGCATAATCTGTTTAAAATGTTAGCTTTTTAAATATTTTTTGTTACTTTTATTCATTTTAAACATATTCTAACATATTTTTTTTAAATTTCATTGATATCAAAAAGGAAAAACGAAAAAAGAAAACAATTAACTTTTAACAGATTCCGTTAAATTTTTAACAAAAACTGTTTACAATTTAACAGTAATTTTTATTTTTTTTTAAAAGGGGGGGCAGACCCGTACAACCGTTGACCCGTACCCACCATAACCGTGGCCCACCAGTACCCCCACCCGTGTTTAACACGGTTAGGTTACGGTTATGAGTTTTTGAAACCGTACCTATACCCGTACCTGTCCCACCCGTATTTGGCCATGTCTATAAACGGGTAGTCCGCTCCAAATGCGAACCCTAATAAAAAAAACTTATGCACTTGAACATTTTACATTCAAATCGATTACTAGCTATCTAAATTTGCCCAGTCCGAACAAAACCGAACCATTTACACCCTTAGATAAGATGGTGTTTTTTGGTAGGTGTAGTGATGGTGGTATAAGTAGCGACGATGGTATAATGATGGTGGTGCCGTTGTTGGTGGCGGTTGTGTTTGTAATGGTAGTAGGATGGTTGTGAGGTGATGGTAGCGGTGATTAGTGACTATTATCATTATTTGTTACTAAATATCAAATTATTAATATTTTAATATTTTAATTACTATCATTATTAATTATTAACGGGTATTATTGATTTTTTTTTGTTATAAGACTTCCAATCATTATTATTTTATAATTGTTATTTAATCATTATTATTAATCATTATAATTTTTTAACATTAGATATTTCATTATTACATTATTATTACTAAAAATTTATTTTGTTTTGAAACATAAGTATTATTTTTATATTAAATGACCAGTAATAGTATTGATAATAATAGTTTGTTTTTAAAACATAAAAGATATGTCTCCTTTTCTTAGATCTGTCTCCTCCATCTCGATCCTAGACCAGGCTCCGCTCAAGATCTCCCTCTCTATCTCTCTTGTTTTTTCGGTTTTCATGGTTTGCTATATATAGTGGACGGTGGTTGTGGTGAACAGTGGTGATGATGGTGAACGGTGGTGTTAATGGATGGTGGTTTTGGTGGACTGTGGGTTAATGAGAGCTTAAAGGTGGACCCACTAAAATCACTAGCATAAATTGTTTAAAACTTTCTCTATTTTTTCCTTTTTTAGTTTGAATAAAATCATTGTCAAGACTACAATGCCATAATTAAATTATTATTATTTCTTGGAATAATTCAATTATTTAACCAATGTTTCATAATCAATTATTATCTAATACAAAGTTTAAAATTAACCACACATTTTATTTTTTGTGCTAAAACAAAAAGGAAGGCAAATATTGATCAAGAACACAAAAAACACACAAACTTTTTTTTTGTCCAAATAAATAAATCCGAATATAGTATGAATTTAAATAATAAAAGTAAAAATGTTAAAGATTTGGTTGAGTAATAATTTCATAAATGGGAGATTGTAAATTTTTTATGGAGGATGTGAAAAGAGTATGGAAAGAAGAGCTAATTAATTAAGTTTTCTAGATTTGAATTTCAAATTAAAAACATTTCAGATTAGGCTTTCAAATTTTCATTTTAGAATAGATTTTCCTATGAGGTCCATCTAAGACACTTGGCACTATGATATTTGCAGTGTATAGGAAGATTCTATACACTTAGTGTAAATGTAGCATTTTCCTAGCTGGGAATATGGTCCGCGAAACAAATTATCGTGTAATAGATAGCTTAATATTTCTTACGATAAAAGAATTATAATTTGTGTAATGAGCTAAACTTTTGTAATGAACTTAAGTAAACCGTCGCACGGGGTATTAATTTAGTGTTCCAATAAAATAGTTACACCAAACGCGCACACTACACAAAATACTACTCCCTCGGTAACCAGACTAAAATTCTTATTTTTCTTTTTAGTTTATTCCATACTAAATGTCTTAATTGCTTTATTCCATCTGTCTCGAAAAGATAGTCCTTCTTTTTTCGTTGTTATTACGATTGAACTTTGAGAAATAATTTAGCCTACTTATATTTATTCTAATAAAAATTTAAAACTTGTTGTTGATACACCATCATAAATACTATCAATACCAATTTTTAAATTTTCAATTAAAAGAGTACCCTAAATTATTGTTCAAAATAAATACTATCAATACCAATTTTTTTTATTTTTTATTTTCATTAAGATAATTAAGAGTACCCTAAATTATTGCTCAAAGTTCATTCGTAACAACAACGAAAAAAGAGGGACTATCTTTCTAGGACAGAGGGAGTATTACTTGTGGGAGCCACTTATCATTCTCACAACAAAAACTTTCTATTTACTTTCTCTCTTCTACTTTATTTTTCATACTCATAATATTTATTTTTTCTTAATTTCCGTTTTAAAGTCAAACTAAAAACCTTAGTACGGGACGAAGGGAGTACGAACCGCTCCTTGTCGTAGGACTAGGACTGGGAACACCCCCATAAATGTAGGAGTAATCAATAGTCTGTAGGACCCCTAAACGCGTCATTTCAAGATATTTTCATACTTAAGCGTCATTTCAAGATATTCTCTTACTTAACTTGTTCTTTATCTTTATGTTATAGCTCACACACTTACTAATCTTTTATAATAATAATAGTCATAAAATTTTGTCACCAACTCATTCTATCCATAAAATTTTGTATTTTTATTTTGGGCCTTCAGTGTAACTCAATAATTTTACCTAAAAAAAAAAAAGAAAAATAAAATGTTCATTGACTTACAAAAATTATCTTAAAGAAAAGCGTATTTTATTAATTGTGATCACATTTTTGTAAATAACTAAAGAGAAAATTTTGGGGGAAACTAGTTTCTCCATAAGTTATAAAAAGTCATGTTTTTATAGGGGTTAAAGTTTAGGGTTTAGGGTATAGGGTTTAGGCCTTTTAAGGTTTAAGAAGGGTTAAAAAAATAAGATTTTTTATAACTTATGGAGGAACTAGTTTCCCTCAAAACCAACTCATAACTAAAATTTAGATCGGAATACGTGTTTTTTTTAAATAATACAAATTTATTAAAATACAACTATTAGCATTCTTTTTTTTTTTTTTTTGAAAGAATTATTAGCATTCTTTAACACTACATCACGTACATTTTTAATACCGCCACCAACACTTTTTTAACACTATGATTGACAGACTTTTAACCATATTATTGTCCTGCATAACACATACTTACACTTTTTTAACGCATATATTAACACTTTTTAATACACATTATAAAAATTATCAGTTTAATGTTAGATTTTTCAATATAAATATTTATATATAATCATATGAATGACTACTATTTTATAACATTAACATATAAACTAGCGAGCGAGCCACGCGCTATTTGAAAAGTCTGTTTTTCTTATAAGCTAGCGAGCGAGGCGTGGGCTATTTGAAAAATCCATTTTTCTTAATGTTAATGTTAGAAACAAACTGATTTTCTCTAAAAATTGTTAGAGCAAAATATATATATATAAGAACGATGTCAAGCGAAATAATTAATTACAACTCAAGAATTTACGTGGTTCACCAACTTGGCTATATCCACGGGCGGAGGGAAAATATATTATTATTCAATATCAATTACAAATGACGATCTTCACTAATTATTGAGCTCAATAATTCCGTCAACCTAAATCTAGATCTTAGATCTCTACTTGTATCTCTCAAGAATGACCGGCAAAAAATATGCTAGAGGAGGGGTTAGTATTTATAGGCATAAATACTAGAAACCCAAAAGGAGAAGGAATATATTTGTGTACAATGTAATTGGAATCCTATTTCTTGTGTACAAAGTAATTTTATTCTCATTAGAAAACGGCTTTCCTAATTCTTGAACAATTCCTTGTACCAATAAGAAACCTAATTAAGCCAATAAACTTTAATTCTTGTACCAAAATGATTTCTTTTTCCCAATTCAACTCCCAAGAATTACTTAACTTGCCGCGAACATATCCTTAACCAATAGACATCGATTCAAAGACATATTCCCGACAATCCCCACCTTGACTTTGAATCTCTCCGAACCATAATTTATATCCACGAATCGACCTCAACTCCACCTTGAGTTGAATCCTCCGTTTCTGAACATATCTCTCCACCTCCGCCACAGCCTTCTGTCTTTGTCAAGACACCATCTTTGTTCACTCAAGAACAACCACGTTTACTTAGTCAAGCAAAAGACTTTTCCGGCTCAACTTGTGCAATGATTTCTAGATTCCTAGAACCTTCACCACAACGTTGACCACCATATCGAAAATACCAAATCCACGATCACCAAATTCGAATACCATATTACCCAGGTGTCGACAGTCGATCTTGTCTCAAACTTCAACGTGCTTCAAACTATTCTTGGATCACCAACGAACACGAACAAACACCCTAGAATGACTTGAACAAATCACTTCTCATTCTGGCAATGTATCTCGAACCCGTGACTACTTATTTGGATTTATTTTCCATAAGCATCTGCACAAACGGAAATTGTACATGAACTGCACAACTGCGCGATGTCTACACGAACTGCTATAATACTCCACTAACATGTGCTCTTACATATCTTGTTTCTTTGACCTCTCCATAACGCCGATGAGAGCCAAGAAACCAGCATTGATGTCTCAGAAAGCCTTCTAGACCATCAACATAGTGTTTCGCCGAACACTTGAGACTATACACCTCTAGAATTTAAGAACCCCTTTTGCCGACTAGACTTGTGTATCAACTTCCAGATCCTTGGAAAAGACTATACCTTAAATCCTCAGATTGTACCTTGTCTCGATTTCTCTCAATCCAATGATGAGCTTCGAACTAGTCTAGAAATCTTCAAACTCACTCATTTAAAGGAGAATAGAATGCAATCTTGTGATTTACCTTAAGCACCCTTTGTCACGTCGGACAACCTTGCTCCTCCCAAGCAACCAGACGATAGGCTAAGCCTAGCATACTCTTAATGCCTCTAGACCGCCTATCTAAAGCACCACCCCTTCCGGGCGACTAACAGTTTTTCATGCTTGGCGAGTTCATTCGGCCGTGAACCTCGCCCACCGAGATAAACTGTCCCAACTCAATCTACGGATAGTCATCTTGTACCTCAAGATCGTCTGCCCATCTACTCTTTCTTGTAGAAATCGGCTCCACCTTTTCCTCAACTATCTCTCTTTGCTCTACCATTGGATCTAGAAGCCACTCATCTCCGCGCCGTGAACCTTCTTCCATTATTAGACAAAATTACCATTGTCACTATTTTCTATAGCAACCTCCACGAGAACATCATCACCTAGGCCCATGATGATTTGAGAATGCGCCTTCTCCTTCAGAGAATCCATCACTTCCTCGCTTCCCCTCATTGTAGAAATTACAAACTTCATCAGGTCTCGGGCTTCTCTTGCTAGAAGATTTTTGAGAATTCTTCTTGTCGCTAGAACCCTTGCTGCCTTCCGTAACTATCCCTACTGACTCGCTGTCTGTACTAGATCTACTCGCCACGAGGGTTCCAATAAACCTTCTTTTTTCAACACGACTTCTGTCTTGATGTGTCCAACCCAGATACCCAGATTTCTGCACGAACGCTGCACGTGCACTGCACGATCGTTGCACGCAAACTGCATGTGCGATGCACGCTTGCTGCACGCAAACTGCACGTGCACTGCACTAAAATTGCAGGGCCTTCATCTTGATATGCCAAAGAATAAAATACTATTCCTCCCATTGATCTTGTCGATCGATGATTCAAATCCTTGACCCATCTTCTTCTTTCTGCAGTGGAATACCTGGATCTTGTCCTAACCAATTTAGCTCTGATGCCACTTGTTAGGGCAATATATATATATATATATATATATATATATATATATATATATATATATATATATATATATAAGAACGATGTCAAGCGAAATAATCAATTACAACTCAAGAATTTACGTGGTTTACCAACTTGACTACATCCACGGGCGGAGGGAAAATATATTATTATTCAATATCAAATATAAAAGACGATATTCACTAATTATTGAGTCCAATAATTCCGTCAACCTAAATCTAGATCTTAGATCTCTACTTGTATCTCTCAAGAATGACCGGCGAAAAATATGCTAGAGGAGGGGTTAGTATTTATAAGCATAAATACTAGAAACCCAAAAGGAGAAGGAATTATATTCCTTGTGTACAATGTAATTGGAATCCTATTTCTTGTGTACAAAGTAATTCTATTCTTATTAGGAAACGGCTTTCTTAATTCTTGAACAATTCCTTGTACCAATAAGAAATCTAATTAAGCCAATAAACCTTAATCCTTGTACCAAAAGAATTTCCTTTTTCCAGTTCAAGTCACAAGAATTACTCAACTTGTCGCGAACATATCCTTAACCAATATACATCGATTCAAAGGCATATTCCCGACAAAAACAACTCTTAAAAACTTGTTATTTTGATCCTTTCGGAAAAAAAAACTTGTTATTTTGAACAGAAAAATGCTCTCTCTTCTTACTACAAAAATAAAAATAAAAATAAATAACAACACCTAAAAAACTTTTATTTTGAAACAGAAATATCCTAAATCTTCTTATTACTAAAACAAAAATAAATATTTATCAAAAAGAATGATGCACTTATTTCTTCTTATTACCAATTCCAATTCCAATTCCAATTTGTAAAAACTAAACCTAATTTCCTACTCTTTTTCCACACTCCCCCTATATATTCCCTTCCCGGATTTTCTCCACCAATTCAATTCACCCTTTCGTATCTCCCTCTTTCTCTCTCCTAGCATATCTCCATTCCTCACATTCCCACATTCCTCACATTCTCATCTCCTGGTCTTCATGAGATGATCAATCCCAATTCTTAATACTATTCCTTCTCCTCTTTCCACTAATCTGTTCAAAACCCAATAAAAATCTCTCAAAATCCATCAGGAAGAACACTTTTTGTTTTCTAGGCCGATTCCCCCCCCCCCCCGGAAAAGTGAGTTCCTTTTTTCTCGGGAACCAAACGGAAAATGGGTGTGAAAGGTTTTGTTGAAGGAGGGATAGCTTCAATTGTTGCGGGTTGTTCTACCCACCCGCTTGACCTCATCAAGGTCCGGATGCAACTCCAGGGCGAAAATCTTTCTGCCCCGAACCCGAATACGACCCGACACGCTCTTGCTTTTCAAACTCCCACCACCACGACGGCGACCGCCGGTAATATCCGTGTTCCTCCGCCGCGGGTGGGACCCATTAAAGTAGGGATACAGATCGTGCAGCAAGAAGGCGCCGCCGCGCTTTTCTCCGGCGTTTCTGGAACCATGCTCAGGCAGACGCTTTATTCCACGACCCGGATGGGTCTATATGACATTATGAAGAATAAATGGACGGATCCGGATACGGGTAAGATGCCTCTGTTGACCAAAATTGGCGCTGGGTTGATCGCCGGCGGGATCGGAGCCGCTGTCGGAAATCCAGCTGACGTGGCTATGGTCCGAATGCAAGCCGATGGTCGGCTTCCCGTGGCTCAGCGGCGCAACTACAAAAGCGTAGTCGACGCGATTTCGCAAATGTCCAAAAGTGAGGGGGTTACTAGCCTGTGGCGTGGATCATCTCTTACAGTGAACCGGGCAATGTTAGTAACGGCTTCTCAACTAGCATCATATGATCAGATCAAAGAGACCATATTACACAAAGATCTGATGAAAGATGGACTCGGGACCCACGTAACCGCGAGTTTTGCGGCCGGGTTTATCGCATCCGTGGTTACTAACCCGGTCGATGTGATCAAGACCCGGGTTATGAATATGAGGGTGGAGCCCGGACAGGCCCCGCCTTATACTGGGCCTGTAGATTGCGCTTTGAAAACTATCAAAGCCGAAGGGCTAATGTCCCTTTACAAGGGATTTATTCCAACAATATCGAGGCAAGGACCATTTACAGTTGTGCTGTTTGTGACATTGGAACAGGTTCGAAAATTGCTTAAAGATTTTTGAAATATTTTCAAGATGATGACGACGAAAAGACAAGTTAGTAATATACTATGTTGTTTAGAGAAAAAAGATTATATTTGTTCTACTTTAGTAATTGTTTGTCAAAAAAGTATTCTTAAATATGGAAATAATGTGTGCAAATGTTTCAATCTTAGCAATAAAGTGTTACTATGTCTCATGTGAGTTTATGTTTTAACAAAGACAGAAAAAAAATAGTATAACTAAACTGAGAATAATGTACTTTATAGTGTCTACTAAGACCATCTACAATGGATTCAACATCATTTTTCATTCAACACCCATTTTATACCATTTACAATAGTTAACTTTTTGGGTGTTGAATGAGTATTAAACAAAGAGGAAGGTGTTGAATAAGTGCAATGGTTTGTTTAAGGGCAAATTGCATTTTAGTGACCTGTATTTTACCGATAATTGCAATGTGGTTACCAACATTGTACTTTTTGCAACCCCCTTCCTAACATTGTCTTTTTGTAGCAATTCAATATAAATTTAGTTAAAAAGGTAACTTTCGTTAAATAAATGTATCATGTGCCTCGCACATGAATTTTTAAGGGCAAAATAGACTTTTACACTCCCAAACCTTAATATCTTAATACAATTAATTATTTTTAATTCGTAACAACACCCTCGAAACCCCAAGTACTCGGCCCTCCAGCTTCGCCTTCACCGTCTCCAAATCCACATCCCCCGGTAGAGGAAACTGCCGGAAGAACTTCCCCCGTGCGATCGTTCAAAGCAATGCCAGTGATCTGAATTCGTCTCCTCTTCTTGATCAGATCTCTCTCCGGCGACACGTAGCTCGTGATTCTCTTCAATGGCTTCAATTTGAAGCTCGTTTTCATGAATCCAGGAACGTCTAGAGTGATAATATGACCTTGGAGCGTTTCCTTCCAGTCTACCCTCACCGGAGAGATGATTACCTCGTCCTTTTGTAATGCGATTGGGAAGTGTTGGAGTATTTTGAACGGGTCGGGTTGTAGGGACCGCGACCACCACCACCACTCTCCACATTAGTATGATATTGTCCGCTTTGGGCCCAGCCTGCACGGATTTGTTTTTGGGCATCCCCAAAAGGCCTCATACTAATGAAGTGGGTGGGTGCTCTTATATACCTTGCAATTATTTCCTCAATTGCCGATGTGGGACTTTGGGTTGCCACCCACCAATCCTCCCCTCAAACCAAGGACCACACCGCTATAGCCCGCAGTGTTTCCTGTGGCCCATATCGGTGAAAGCTTGTACCAACCGCCCGCGAAACACCATCGCCCTCGATTGCAAGACTCGATTCGCTATGTCGCACAAGGGGAACCCCACCATATAAAGCACACACACGGTCCACCCGGTTGGACCCATCCGAACCATGGCTCTGATACCACTTGTAGGGACCGCGACCACCACCACCACTCTCCACATTAGTATGATATTGTCTGCTTTGAGCCCAGCCCGCACGGATTTGTTTTTGGGCATCCCCAAAAGGCCTCATACTAATGAAGTGGGTGGGTGCTCTTATATACCTTGCAATTATTTCCTCAATTGCCGATGTGGGACTTTGGGTTGCCACCCAACAATATACCAATTGTTGGAATAGAGGACCAGTCGGGAACTAGCGATCGGAGCAAGGAAGAAATGCACGTCGGCGGACTGACGGACCGGGCGCTCTCCCGGGGTCAAGGTGGGCGCTCGCCCGGTGAGGCAGCAAGATTTGTTTTCTGGGACTGATCAAGTGGGCGGTCGCCCGGGTTCAAGGCGGACGGTCGCCCGTGTGTCGGGACAGATCTGGGCCAGGCCGAATTTTAGAGCAGATTTCGGGTTTCTTTGTCCGTCTAGGGTTAGGTTTTCATTCTAGGGTGCATATTTAAGTAAAGTTCCGCCCCTAAACTCATTGTAACTCCATATTTACATATTATAGTGCAAGATCCTGGCTTGGTAGTGCCCCCAGACGTAGTCAAACATATTGACGAACTGGGTAAACAATTTCTTGTGTTCGTTTTGTCTTTTGCTTTGGGTTTCTTATTTCTTGTGCTTGTTTGTGGTGCTGAGTTTTCTTGCGATTTGCTTGGGTGTTGGGTTGAAACCTCAACAACTGGTATCAGAGCTTTGGTTGGACGATCAAAGGGGTTTATCAAGCAATCAAGAATGGGCAAGGATAAACAAGCGGTGGAGAAATTCGATGGGTCTGACTATGGGTTTTGGAGGATGCAAATAGAGGATCTCTTGTATAATAAGGATCTCTACATGCCTCTAAAAGGAGTCAAGCCGGAAAGCAAAAAACAGGAAGACTGGGATCTCATGGATCGGAAAGCCTTAGGGGTTGTTTGATCTACTTTGTCGAAGTGGATCGCGAAGACTACCAAGAAGGCGAAAACCACCAAGGAGCTATTGGATTATCTTACTAAGAGATTTGAAACTCCATCTACTGCAAATAAGATTGATTTGATACGCAAGATGGGTAATCTCAAGATGCAAGAGAGAGGATCCATAGCTAAACACATCGATGAGTTTATGGATGTTATAGACTCATTGGCTGCGTTGGAGATTACTTTCGGTGACGAGGTTCATGCATGTTTATTGCTAGCATCTTTACCAGAAAGTTGGAGCGGAACGGTGACAGCGTTAAATGCTTTAGCGGGTAAGAACAAATTGAAGTATAATGATGTTAAGGACTTTCTCTTGGGCGAGGAAAATCGCATAAAGAAGTTGGGGACACCGTCTACTTCGGAATCCGTCTTGGATACAACTAGTAGGGAAAGGCCGGGTTCTAGCAATAAAGGGAGAACAGGGTCAAGGGAAAGCGTAATCGGGGGTGAGAGTCAGTATGTTGAGAACAAAGAAAGACCAAGGGTTGCAAGAGGATCGGTAGAGTGCTATCATTGTAAGGAGTTAGGACACTACAAGAGGGATTGTCCCATGCGAGGGGATAAATCAGCGAATGTGATAATCAAAGGTGACGATGTACTGATTCTGAGCAGTAGTGCGCTAGAATTATGGGTACTGGATTCGGGGGCATCATTCCACTCATGCGGGCATGCAGGAGCGATGGAAAATTACACTTCCGGTGATTTCGGAAAGGTCTATCTGGCGGATGGCGAGCCTTTGGAAATCAAGGGGAAGGGGGATGTAAGAATAGGAGCATCGGACGGGAAGGTCTTACATCTGCACGGGGTCAGACACATTCCAGGTTTGAAAAAGAACCTGATATCAGTTGGGCAGCTGGGTGAAGCTGGGTGAAGAAGGTTACACGGTAACTTTTAGCTGCAGGAACTGGGTTATTACCAAGGAGGATTGTGAGATCGCTTGGGGTAATAGGGAAGGAAAATTGTATTTGACAAACACCAAGGATAGTATCGCGGTGGCGTCAGCCAAGGGTGATACGGATTTGTGGCACTGTCGATTGGGTCACATGGCTAAGAAGGGGTATCCCCGGTAACTTCTCTGGGTGGTGTGTCATATTACATGACATTCATTGATGATTCGACAAGGAAGGTCCGAGATTACTTCTTAAATGGAAAAGATGAAGCTTTCAGGATATTTAAGAAGTGGAAGGCCTTGGTGGAGAATCGGATTGGACTCAAGGATAAATGCTTGAAGTCTGTTAATGGTGGGGAGTATGAGCTCAGGGAGTTTAAGGGATACTGTGATGCGAGAGAGATTCGCATGGATATTCCAAACTCGGGTGGGAGCGGCACGGTTCATGATGACCAAGGTAAAGGGGTCACTGAAGATGAAACCAAATACTCCAGGACCGAATATTCCGCTGCGCAGATCTAACAGTGAATGTAGATCGGATGGCAAGGCTCCAGGTTTCTCAAGCAAGGTGAAGTTGAAGCTGGGTATAGCTTCAACGGGGCTTGGAGAATAGGTGAGGAGGAAGGTACTACCATGATCGAGGTGAGCACTATGGCACTAAGGATGAGTTGAAGAACGGATACAGGGCTTATATGCGGTTGATCTCTAGGTGGGAGATTGTTGGAATAGATGACCAACCGGGAACTAGCGATCGGAGCAAGGAAGAAATGCACGTCGGCGGACTGACGGACCGGGCGCTCGCCCGGGGTCAAGGCGAGCGCTCGCCCGGTGAGGCAGCAAGATTTGTTTTCTGGGACTGATGAAGTGGGCGGTCGCCCAGGTTCAAGGCGGGCGGTTGCCCGTGTGTCGGGACAGATCTGGGCCAGGCCGAATTTTAGAGCAGATTTCGTGTTTCTTTGTCCTTCTAGGGTTAGGTTTTCATTCTAGGGTGCATATTTAAGTAAGGTTCCGCCCCTAAACTCATTGTAACTCCATATTTACATATTATAGTGCAAGATCCTGGCTTGGTAGTGCCCCCAGACGTAGTCAAACATATTGACGAACTGGGTAAACAATTTCTTGTGTTCGGTTTGTCTTTTGCTTTGGGTTTCTTATTTCTTGTGCTTGTTTGTGGTGCTGAGTTTTCTTGCGATTTGCTTGGGTGTTGGGTTGGAAGGGTCAATTCCTCAACACGGGTAACCGGTCAGGCCATAAGAGTTCGTCCGGAGGGTGGGATAACCACCATTAACTTTAACCTAGCATTTGTTCAAAAGCCCATAACTTCAATTGTCCTCAACATATCAAATAAAAATCAGATTTGAATTCATAATCAAATCTGAACTCAAAGTCAAATCTTAATTTAAAATCAAATCTTATTTAAAAAAAAACGGAAAAAAGTTCTGGAGATTTTATAAATGGTGGAAGAAGAAAAGGGATGAGGAAGGTTTTAGATCTGCAATGTGAGGAAAGAGGTGGGTATGAAGTAGAGGTGATAATGGCTGCAAGGTGGCGGTGGCTAGCAGTAAGAGCTTGGTGTAAGGAAGATTGAAGATAACAATGAAGAAGAGGCTGTGAAATGGAGGAGAACAGGGAGTTTTCTTTTTCCTTTTTTTATTATTTTTTTTATTTTTTTATAGTGTGCAAGTGTTAAAAGTCTCTTTTGCCCTTTAAAATCATGTGCGAGGCACATGATACATTTATTTAACGAAAGTTACCTTTTTAACTAAATTTACATTGAATTGCAACAAAAAGTCAATGTCAGGAAGGGGGTTGCAAAAAATACAATGTTGGTAACCACATTGCAACTATTGGTAAAACACAGGTCACTAAAATGCAATTTGCCCTTTGTTTAATGAGGGGTTGAATGGAACTTGTGTTGAATGGATTCAACACATGTTGAATGAGAAAGTGGTCAGCCGAGTGGGACACGTGGCGCGCTCCAGTTGGGCCAACCGGGCGCGTGCGGTACACGCGCCGACAAGGGCGCGTGTGGCGCTGGTCCTCAGCCATTTTTTTTTCTTTTTTTCTGGTTGTGACACTTGGAAACTCCCCATTGGTTCATGGAATTTCCGATTTAATTTCTCATCCTAATTATTTGAGCTCAATTATTTTACAGTATATGATCTTTTTTTTTTACACCAAAATTCATAATTTTTTTTTCTCTATAAATAGATGCAAGTTTCATTTGATTTGGATACAAAAAAAAAAAACCTCTTTTTAGTGAAATGGATCCCAATAATAACCATTTCAACACTAAAAAAAACCCCTCATATTTACTTAATTACAATTACAAAAAAAATAATTAAGTGTGAAGTATTTTTTTTTAAAATTATAATTGATTATTATTATTATTATAATTATTTTGCTAATCATAAAAATAAAGAATATAAAATAAATTTTAAGTGGTAGGGTATAGGAAGATGAGTGAGAAAGGTGTTGAATGGGGGATTAAACAAATCATTGTAGGGTAAAAAGTTGAATGAGTGTTGAATGGATGAGTTGGAAGAGAGAGAAGATGATGTGGAGTGATAAAGTGGGTGGAGAATGGAAAATGGTGTTGAATCCACTGTACATGGTACTCCACATTATTTTCTCTCTCTTCCAACTCATCCATTCAACACTCATTCAACTTTTAATCCTACAATGGTTTGTTTAATCCATCATTCAACACACTAGCGGGTAACCCGTGCTCTGCACGGGAAACCAATACTATGTCTTAAAAAATATTTTAACTATAGTTAACTAATATAGTAATCGTCATTTTAACTAATACTATTAATAATAAAAATTAATCTATATGATTACTATTATTATAATAACTATTATAATTAATTAATACCATTGATAGTAATAGTTAATATATATATTAATAGCAATGATTAGTCTATATAATAATAATTATTAATATAATTATTATAATAAAAGAATATTATTAATAGTAATAGTTAATTGATATAGTAACTATTATGATTAATTAATATTAAAAATTAATAATCTAACTTATATAATAACTATTATAATTAACTAATACTAATAATAGTAATATTTAATGTATGTAGCCTATTATAATTAACCAATACTATTAATAGTAAAAAATAACTTATAAAGTAACTATTATGGTTAACTAATACTATTAATAGTAATAATTTACTATATAGTAACTATTATAGTTAACTAATACTATTAATAGTAATAGTTAACTAATATAGTAACTATTATAGTTAACTAATACTATTAATAATAATATTTAACTTGTATTGTAACTAATATTGTTAACTAATACTATTAATAGTAATAGTTAACTAATATAGTAACTATTATAGTTAACTAATATTACTAATAGTAATAGTTAACTTGTATTGTAATTAATACTATTAATAGTAATAGTTAACTAATATAGTTAACTATAATAGTAACTATTACTAATAAGAGTAATAGTTAACTATAATGGTTAACTATTATAGTTACCCTTTTTAGTAACTATTATTATTAGCTAATAGTATTAGCTAATAAAAAGTCACTTATTTATTAGTATGTTGTTGATGTGGCTTCTCCAAATGCAAGCTTTCTCTATTGTTTGTCCACATGTCAATACCATAGCTCTTTTGGCTAACTTTAATATATATATATATATATATATAGATTTCCCACTCATCATCCTATACCCACCACTTGAAATTTATTTTATATTCTTTATTTTTATGATTAGTAAAATAATAATAATAATAATAATAATAATAATAAATAAAAATAAAAAAAACAAAAAAAACTTCAAACTTAATTAATTTTTTGTAATTGCAATAAAATAAATTCTGAGAAATGGCGATAATTATTATTAAAACAAAGAAAAGTTATTATTGAGATCCATTTCAAGAAAAAAATGTTTTTTTTTGTGTCGAAATACAATAAAACTTATGTCAATTTATAGAGAGAAAAAAATCTGGAATTTTGGTGTAAAAAAAAACATTTTATGTGAAATAATTGAGCTCAAAAAGTTGTGATAAGAAAGTAATTCAGAAATATCGCCAGCCAATCACATTCAGATATGTGGCCCAACCAGGAAAAAGAAAAAAAAAACCTGGGCCGTCTGCGCAGACGCGCCCCTGTCCCCGCGTGAGTTACACGCGCCATGTCGGGCCAATCTTTGGGCGCCGCGTGTCCAACTCGGCTGACCATTTATGCGTTCAACTTATGTTGAATCCATTCAACACAAGGTTCATTTCAACCCCCATTAAACAGCCATTGCACTCATTCAACACCTCCACCTTTGTTAAATGGCCATTCAACACCCCAAAATTTTACCATTGTACATGGTCTAATGGCAACCTAGTTCTATATGTTTTTAATTATCAAATTTAAAATAGATTGAGTTAACAATAGTTGACTTCTTATTAACGCGGTTAACATTCAATATGAACCGGCCCTAAATTGTATTCCCTCCATCCCGGACTAAGGTTTTTAGTTTGATTTTACACGGAGATTAAGAAAAAGTAAATGTTGTGAGTATGAAAAGTAAAGTAAAAAAAAAGTAGGAGAGATAAAGTGGGTATAAAGTTTTGGTTGTGAGAATGACAAGTGAGATCCATTGTCCATTTTAGGTAATAAAGCAACTAAAAACCTTAGCCTGAGACAAACCAAAAAAGGAAAGTAAGAACCTTAGTATGAGACGGAGGGAGTAAATGACTTTCATCCGTCAACCTAACCCTTTTCCTGCATCCCTCTAATAAAAGAGCCATCTCCCTTACCTCATCCGTCTCAAAATAGATGTCATTTTGAAGTGTTTCACAAATATTAAAAAATGTCATTAATGCACGCGAAGAAGTCCAAAATACCCCTAAAGTAATTCACCTATCTAGGTAATTAAATGGTTAGGTAAGAGATACTTCACTATCATTATTAAGGGTATAATTGGTATAGAGCATAAAAAATGTTTTGAAAATAGTGAAACGACAAGTATTTTAAGACAAAATTTTAACTCCCAAAACGACATCTATTTTGAGATAGTAATTTTAAATCAAGGTTCCGGCACTCCACATCCCTACCCTACCCTCCCTCTTCCTTCCCTAGCCTAGCCCACCCCCTGCAACCGCCATCAAATCTGACGGTCCTTCCTCTTCATTCCTCTCCACGCAATTTCCCTCACACTCCATTTCTGATAATCTATCATGCCTCTCACTAAATTGCACCTCTAGTTTGCTCACATTCAAAGCTTCTTCATTTCGTAGTCCCATTTCTTCTCAACCCTTCGGTAACTTCAAAATTTCTTCAACAATGAAGGTCGGCGATGGGGGAATTAATTGATGCCACTTGAATGGGGTTCTAAAGAAGATTTGAATAATAATAAGGGATTTTTACCAAAATAAGTCATTCGGGAAAGGTGGTATTTGCCAATAAAAACACAATATTTCATATTCTAACTTAGGGTTTTTGGGTTCAAATCAATTTTACCAATAAATCTCTCGCAACTTTTAAGTGGCGAAAATACCCCCAGCCCAAATAAAACTCTCTCACACCTCTAACCTTTGACCATTTTGACCACCACCGCTCGCCGCTGCCACCCACCGCCGGCCACAACCACCACCCGCCGCCATCAGCCACAACTCCTGCCCACCGCCGTTCACAACCACTGACCGCTGCCACCGGCCACCACCACAGCTCCTGCCCGCTGCCGTCCGCCGCGGGACCTCCAACCACCCTTCCTCACTTCCATATTTTTAACTATAAATAATTAAAAATATATTGCCTTCATCGAGTTTTGAACCCAAGACCTTTGGGTCTTAAATGAGAGACTCTACCACTATGCCAACCACATCATTATGCCTTTTATTAAATGTTTTAAATTTAACACAAAAAAAATTACATTTCTCAAGGCTTTTTTTTTTTTTTTTTTTTTTTTTTGTAGGAGCATTCTTCATAAATGAACATTTATTCAATTTCTTATAATCATAAAAACAATTAATTTATCATTTGTCTAGAGTACATATGGGAGTACGTTTTTTTTTTTTTTTTAAACTTTAAACAACTACGAGATTGAGTTATTAATTGTTTCACACGTGATGTTACTTTACATTTATTAACTAAATATTCTCTCCATCCCACCTCACTTGACACCCAAGAGGTGGGCACAATAACTAAAAAAAAAAAAGTAAGAAAAATGTGTGGTAGAAAATGAAGAGAGAGAATGAGTGGGGTAAATAGTAGTGTTGGTTGAATAAATTGAGTGGTGGAAAATGAAGAGAGAGAATGAGTGGTGGGGTAGAGTGAATATAAAATTATATAAAGTAGGCTATTTTGGGAAGTGTCAAGTGAGCTGAGACAGACCAAAATGGAAATAAGTGTCAAGTGAGCTGGGACGGAGGGAGTATTTAGTTTAAAACAACGGAATAAATTTATTTGATAATTGTTTAAAGATTATTTGACTATACACAACTGTGAAAATGATAGTTGTGAACAATTGAGAAACGAATGTCCTAGTTATTATATTTAAATTCATGTTTGAATAACCGTGAAATGAATGTTTCAGTTATTAAACTCAAACTCATATGTGAACAACTATGAGATGAATGTCTCAGTTATTAAACTCAAACTCATGTGTGAACAATTATGAAATAAATGTCCCAGTTATTATAATAATTGTAAAAAATTGAGTGATGATTTTATCAGTTTTTATACTCAATTATGAATAAATGAGAAATGAATATCTTAATTTGTAAAAGTTATATAACATTAGACAATTGTGAAATCACACTGTTAGTGTTGGTGCCCTAGGCATGTTGTTGGGTATGCCCATATATATCTCAGTTTTAATATAATAGGATTTATTAGATTTGATTGATCCATCACCTAAGTTTTATTTCATGAACTTTAGACCCACATGTAAGAAGTATTTATACTTCATTTTTTAAGTTGTCCATTGTTATAGAATAGGCTTAGAAATAGGGCAAGAAGATCAAGTTTCAAGAAAAATCACTCAGTGAGTTTGAGCCGCGCTTATGCGCCTCCTGCGCCATTTAGAGCGCGCGCATAAAGATTTCTTCATAAGATATGTTACGCGCCTCTGCGCCCCTTGTTTTAAGCGCACGCTTACTGTGCGCCTATTGGCTCAATGCGCCTCTTGGCTCAATGCGCCTCTTGGCTCAATGCTCCTCAACATGTTTATTCAACACTCAGTGATTTATTGAAGACTCGAAGACTTGAAGAGAATTCAAATTACGCCAATGATCCAACGGTGGTTAAAAGATGCATATACGCCAATCTATTGACACGTGTCCATAACGGTCACATTTATGTTGAGTGTCAAAATGGCCATAATATATGCATGCTCCAATCAACGAGCGACAGCTCATCTTATCCACAAAGATTTCCAACGGCTAGTTTTTTGAAGTTCACTATAAATACCCCATAACTTCAACATTTTGAAGTTGCTGAGTTTTGCTAAGAATTTCAAGAATTTCTCTCTCCAAGCATTTATTGAAGATTTGAAGATTGCCTTCGTTTTTCCAGATTTCTCTAGAACATCTTCATACCTTCATCCTTAGCCCAGATCTTCAAAGCCTTAACACTTTAGTTTCTCGTGCTCTCCATCTCAAAGATTAAAGAGCCTTGATACTAAGAACACACACGCACCTCTTTAAGATAAATCATTTAGATTCATCTTTTAGAGATACACCGGTTATTGTTTTGGATTTGTTCTTTCATAGTAATAGATCTTGAGTTAGTGTATAAGCTCAAACATTGTAATTTGTAACACTCACTCATTATATAAGATCTCTTTTAGAAATCCAAGACTAACCATCTTGGTAGAGGACGTAGATCTTTCATTGATCGAACCTCTCCAAATAGCTTGTGTTATTATCTTGTTATTTCTTTCAAGTTATTAATTTCACTCACTATTTGCTTGTTTACTCATTGTAGATTGATTGAACTGAATTGTGTTGTGTTGTTATATCATTTGCCTTAGTTCCTTATTTCAACCACTTTGAGCCAAAATACTTAGAGTGTGTGTGCGCCCCTTTATTACACTTTGCGCCTATTTTATTAAACTAAATTCCGCTGTGCATTTCACTCACTCACTTAGGCGCATCTCATAACGCTTACTTGATAAAGTGCGCATTTGCAATTGAGTTTTTCAAGGGTACGAAAAGAATTTTAAAACAGCTATTCACCCCCCCCCTCTAGCTATTTTTCATACCCTTGTTGCCCTTTGGGACCAACAAGTGGTATCAGAGCAAACACCTTTATAAAACATTTTTCGTTTTTCAAGCTTAACAGCTTGGGTGCCGATTCTAAATGGCAAACTCAAAACCTATGGCAACTGCAAACTACACTCACGTTCCGGTCTTTGATGAAGATCATTTTGACGTGTGGAAATTCAGCATATTGACTCATCTCAACTCAATCGATGAAAGGCTCCATGACACCGTCGTTTATGGACCTTATATTCCGATGAAGGCGAATCCAAATCCACGCACCAACGCTGCTCAACCTACAGTTCTAAAACCAAGGGAAGAATGGACCGAGGAAGAAATTAGAAGAGTTGCAAATGATGGCAAAGCAAGAAACATTCTCTAAGCACTCTAAGCACGGCTATGAAACAACAAGTCATGCATTGTGCTACGCAAATGAGCTATGGGATGCTATTGAAGAGCATATTGAAGGAGACACCGTCTGCAAGGAGAACAAAAATACGAAGTACAAAAGAGATTCAACAATTTCTCTCAACTCCCGGTGAAAACTTGAGGCAAACTTATGAACGCTACTGTGAAATTATCAATCTATGTATTTCACTTGGCATGAAGTTTACCAACAAAGATTTGAATGTAAATTTTCTACAAGCTTTTGGATCAAGATACCTACATAAATCTAGCGCTCTTGAAGACGCTGGAACTTTAGATGTT
The DNA here is from genome assembly GCA_026119855.1 of Campanula takesimana. Lineage (NCBI taxonomy): Eukaryota > Viridiplantae > Streptophyta > Magnoliopsida > Asterales > Campanulaceae > Campanula > Campanula takesimana. The sequence goes on along the minus strand of JAOWBW010000656.1, from coordinate 78,736 downwards.
TGGACTTTAAGGAACCTATATGCAAATCTCAAAGTTTACGAACTCAAACTCCAACGAATCAGCGAAACTGAAGGAAAGTCAAAATCTATGGCTATGATGGCGCACAGAGAAGCTGCGCCTACACCTGCGCCTACTCCTGCGCCTGCAAAAGATGAGAAAAGCTCCGATCCCAAAATTTCTACTTCTGAGCTATTAGACATGGATGATGAAGACTTCGCTTTATTTGTGAAGAAATTTCAAAAATTCAGAAAATTCTCAAGACCCGGCTCAACCAACAAATTTCAAGGATCTACCAGCAAAGCTCCTCAAAAGTTTTCAAGGAGCAGTGATTCAAAAAGAAAAGAAGATCTTGTTTGTTTTAATTGCAGGAAACCCGGACATTTTGCATCAAGCTGCCCGATCCCCAAATTTGAATATATGCAGAAGAAGAGCAGCCATACTCCCAAATTCACTCCCAAGTTCACTCGTCACAAGAGAATGGTTGCTGAAGAAGAAGCACCAGCAAATGAGCACAACACTTGGATTGAAACAGACTCCGATGAGAGCGATGAAGATTCCGATGATGGACTCGTTTGTTTGATGGCAAATGATGATGAAGTTGATGCTTATGATTCTGATGATGACTTCTCCAAGGATGTTCCCGATATGAATGCCTTGAATAAACCTATCAAGAAATCTGCAGGTTTTCAAGAAGTGAAAAAGAAGAAAGGACCAACCATCAGCGAGCTCGTTGAACAAGGATTTCTCACTCCGGCTCAAAACGATGGTGGATTGCTATTCTCACGATGTGATCTTGGAGCAAGGAACAATTGAGAAAAGGAGCATACATTAGACCACAGGTTGAACCAACTGCTCCAATCTCCAAAATCAATGATGATGAAGTGATTGCTGAACAAGAAAAATTGTTCAAAAAGGCTGAAAAGGTAATCACTAGATTTGATAGTATGAAGGAAGCTTTAGCACTATCATGTGATGAAATTTCCCAGCTTAAGACCGAGAAATCTCTACTTAAATCTGAACTCACCCTCCTTAAGGAGCAGATAAAGAGCATGACTCCTCTTACTGTTAAAAACACTTTTCTAACAGAACAGAACTCACTTCTTAAAGTTCAAAACGATGAATTGGTTGCTCAAATTACTGATCTTAAAAAATTACAAATGAGTGGTCCAATTCTCGTGTCACTATGGAGAATATATTTGAGTCCCAAAAAGTCAGTGGTGATAAAAGTGGCTTGGGATTCTCATCAACTAGTGACAACTTTAAATGTGATGTCTGTGCTGAAAGAGATAGTGAATTTACCAACCAACAAACTTTTGAAATTCCCAAGGAAAAACATTCTAATTCAATGGGTAAAGGACAGGAAAAAGTCAAGAGACAAACATTCCACTATGTCTACCCAACGAAGCAATTTGGGAAAGCTAATGGGAAAGATATAGCTACAGATGAACCATCTCCTAGCAAAATCATTCTTGAAAATAGGCGCGCTCCTTCTCCGAGTGCTCATTATGCGCCTAAGAGCCACGCGCCCATCGCCGTGCGCCTCCTAGCCCTATGCGCCCTCTGAGAAAAAGCGCTCCAAAATTTCAAAAGAAAGATTTTGTTAAGGCTAGTTCATCTGACCCAAAGAAGAATGCCATCCCCAAGAAAAGTAAAGAGTTTGTGAAAACTCACGTGATTGGTGGCTTTCATCATTGTTCCATTTGTGATTGTTCAGGACACAAGGCCGTGGAATGCCTTTTGCGATTCACTCCAAATGCCAAAGGACGTAAAAATCCTAAGGTCAAGCAAGAGTGGGTTGTCAAAAGTTGCTAACCCTAGGACCCAAAAGGAATAAAGGGGACCTGCTTAAATGTCTATATTTCAGGTTCCTTGTTTCATGGCTGGATCTTCAAAAGCTAGAAATTATGAATGGATTCTCGATAGTGGGTGTTCAAGACACATGACTGGAGATGAATCCTTATTAGAAGATGTCCATGAAGAAAGAGGTCCCTCCGTAACATTTGGCGATAATAACAAAGGTCAAGTTGTAGCATATGGAAAGCTCAAGAAAGACAAAGTGTGCATTGAAAGAGTCTCACTCGTCGAAGGGCTCAAGCACAACTTATTATCCATATCTCAATTCTGCGACAAAGGATTAGAATGCCATTTCACTTCAACGCAATGTCTTATCAAGAATGGCAAAACTGGAGCTATCTTACTCACGGGATATCGTAAGACAAATATTTATATTATTGATTTCCATAGTATGAACTCTAGTACTAATCTTTGTTTTGTAGCAAAAAGTGTGAACGAAAATAGTTGGCTGTGGCACAAGCGCTTAAGTCACTTGAACTTCAAGTATCTATCTAAACTCAGCAGGAATAATCTTGTCAAAGGACTTCCCAAGGTTGCTGATCATCATGACAAAAAGTGCGCCGCATGTCAACTTGGCAAACAACCGAAGCAGTCATTTTCAAGCAAGTCAAATCCTTCAACTACAAGATGTTTGCAACTGCTTCACATTGATCTATTTGGACCAGTTTCCACCGCAAGCATTCGAAGAAACAAGTATACTCTAGTTGTGGTGGATGATTATTCAAGATATACATGGGTAGAGATGATGATTACAAAAGATGATTGTTATGATATTCTCACTACCTTATTTCGACTGCTCCAAACCCAAAAAGAAGATGACATCGTTAGTGTTCGATCCGACAATGGAACAGAATTCAAGAACAACGGTGTTGCTCGATATTGTGAAGATCATGGGATAGATCACAACTTTTCAACCGCCGGAGTCCCTCAACAAAATGGCGTTGTTGAACGAAAGAATAGAACGTTGATTGAAGCGGGAAAGACGATGATAGCTGAAGCTAAATTGCCTAAGTACTTTTGGGAAGAAGCTATCAACACTGCATGTTTTACTCAAAATCGTTCCCTCATCAACAAACTTCACAACAAGACTCCGTATGAACTTTGGCGTGGTAGAACTCCCAACATTGCATTCTTCAAGATCTTTGGTTGCAAATGTTATATCCTCTACAACGGAAACGAACATAGAGGTAAATTCGATGCCAAAGCCGACGAAGGTATTTTTGTTGGGTATGCCAAACACTCTAAAGCTTTTCGTGTTTTTAATAGAACTACATTAGTGATAGTTGAATCTGTACATGTTACATTTGATGAACATTCTCTCCTTGAGCCACATTTGGCTCCAAATGTTGCTGATGATTCTATTGAGCTAAATGATACAGGTGCTCCTATTTATGTTGCGCCCACTCAAGATCAGAATCTATCAACACAAGGAAATCCATCTACATCAAATGCGCCTAATTCAATGTATAATGCGCCTGGTGAATCATCTATTGCGCCTCACTCAAATGATGCGCCTCATGATTCCTCTCACGCGCCTATTTCTACTGCTGCATCTGGTGTAAACCCAAATTTCAATTCTGAGCCAGTTCAACCCCCAAATTTCAATGACTTTGAATCTGGTGAAGATGTACCAATTGAAGACCTTCAAGTTTCTACGACTCAACCTAACTTACCTCCTGAAATTCGTGAAGTTAGAGGTCACCCAATTGCTAATATCATCGGTGATCTACAAGTTGGTGTTCGTACAAGGAGAGCTACAAACTTTGATGCTTACACTGCTTTTATCTCTCAAATTGAACCAAAGAAGGCTGATGAAGCGCTCCAAGATCCTAATTGGGTTGTTGCAATGCAAGAAGAACTCAATCAATTTGAACGATGTAAGGTTTGGACTCTAGTTCCAAGACCAAATGATCATGGAGTGATTGGTACAAAATGGGTGTTCAGGAACAAGATGGATGAGAATGGAACCATCACGAGAAACAAAGCAAGATTGGTTGCACAAGGCTATAGGCAAGAAGAAGGAATTGACTACGATGAAACTTTTGCGCCCGTAGCAAGACTTGAAGCTATCAGATTATTTCTAGCTTACGCCGCTCACAAGAACTTCAAGTTATATCAAATGGATGTGAAGAGCGCGTTTCTAAATGGTGAACTCCAAGAACAAGTCTATGTTGCTCAACCACCTGGGTTTGAAGATTCACAATTTCCAAATCATGTGTACAAACTCCAGAAAGCTTTGTATGGACTCAAACAAGCACCAAGAGCATGGTATGATACACTATCAAAGTTTCTCATCGAAAAAGGCTTCACTCGCGGTAAAATCGATACAACTCTTTTCATTGCCAAACATAATGGTCATAAATTACTTGTTCAAATTTATGTTGATGATATTATATTTGGTTCTACTAATGAATTGTTGTGCAAGCGTTTTGAGAAACTAATGAAGAGCAAGTTTGAAATGAGCATGATGGGAGAACTCACATTCTTCCTCGGGCTTCAAATCAAGCAAATGAGTGAAGGCATATTTATCAATCAAGCCAAATACACAAAAGACTTAATCAAGAAGTTTGGACTTGAGAACGCTAAAGCATACGATACTCCAATGGCCACCGGCAACAAACTCGACAAAGATCTAAAAGGTAAACGTGTTGATCAAACGCTCTATCGAGGTATGATTGGCTCACTCCTTTATCTTACTGCTAGTAGGCCCGATATTATGTTTAGTGTTTGTGTTTGTGCTCGTTATCAATCCGACCCTAGAGAAGCACACTTAATTGCTGTGAAACGTATTATAAGATATCTCTCTGGCACTGTTAACCTTGGACTTTGGTACACCAAAGATTCGAACTTTAAACTTGTAGGTTATTCAGATGCGGATTATGCAGCGTGCACAATTGATAGGAAAAGCACAAGTGGCACTTGTCATTTCCTCGGATATCGACTTGTGTCATGGGCAAGTAAGAAACAAGCTTCTGTATCTGTTTCAACAACCGAAGCCGAATATATCGCTGCGGGAAGTTGTTGTTGTCAAATACTCTGGATGAAGCAGCAATTGGTGGACTATGATATCATCGAAGAAAATTGTCCCATCTACTGCGACAATACATCAACAATTGCGGTTTCTGAAAATCCTGTCATGCACTCAAAGACCAAGCACATCGACATCAAATATCACTTCCTCAAAGACCACGTGGAGAAAGGCAATATTCATTTGGAACACGTGGGAACCGACTATCAAATCGCCGACATTCTAACGAAAGCACTCGACGCGAAACGGTTCATGTTTTTGAGAGGTGAAATGGGTATGCTTGAACTCAACTAAATTCAATATAGTTTTGTCAATACTAATGATTTTACGTTGTGTTGAGTTATGAGTATATTAGGTACAAATGATTAAATCAATTTTCAAAGTTTCAAGGAAACTATGCGCGCTAACATCCTGCGCGCTAGCAATTTTTTGCGCGCACAACTATGCGCTCCTAGCATCATGCGCTTCAAAATTATGCGCCCTCAACCATCCTTGCGCGCCTTGATATGTAATGCGCCTAGATGAGTATGCGCCTTGCTGAAGTAATGCGCCCCTTCATGCGCGCATTAACTATTGCGGCTCAATCATTTCTCAAAATTCAATTTCAATGATTGAACGTATTAAATACACAAGTACCAGGTATGTTTATTCTGTTCATTTATTATAGGAATCTATGTCTTTTGACATTCCATTAATTGTTCAAGGGTACTTGTGCAATTAAATTTTTCCCTCGTTTTACGCTTTTCGAAAATTTTATTTTCTGGGGATTTATTTCTTGCACCCCAACTTACACCAAAATAGATGTTTTTGGGGTTTGTGCAAAAATTAGTCAAAATTGCTCATACACTTAAAGGGAAAGTGGAGCAGTTTTTCTTTTACCCAATATGTCACATCATGACACTTTATGTCATTCTGCATTTAATGCCCTTCAAATCCATAAATCCCTCATTAATGCGCCGTACACATGTCATGATGAGCCGCCTTTTTCAAAATCCCTTATAAATACACATCCTTTCAACTTCCCATCTTTTTAAATTTTTGACAGTATTATTTCCATATCAGTGCAAAATTTTTAAACCTAACCTATATATACACTTCCCTTCTCTCTCTCTCTCTCTCTCACCAACTCCCTCATCATCTCCCTGCACCTCCCTACACTCTCTCTCTCTCCCAGTCTCTCCGTTTCTCTCTTTTTTTTTTTATATATCTCGTTAATGGGTCCTAAGAAAGCTACAAAATCTACCCAAGACGAAATGGTATGAATTCTAACTCTTAAACTCTTTAAATTTCTGAATTTTTTTCCCTGAGTTCGTCTTTTTCAAAAACCCGAATGCCCATTTTTCTTGATTAATCTTGCTTCGGTGATCCGTTTTCAAAATCGTTCGTTAGGTTATGTTCGTTTTGCAATTTCGAGTCTTTATAACTAACTTTTTCAACGATCAATTCGCTATTTGGTGCGAATCTGAAAAATCACCATTTTCGACTTTTCGGTTTTTAAGATTCTTTGAATCCATTTTTTGGATTCGTTGTTGATTTTTACTTGTTTTGATTTACATATTTGTTATCCTTGTCTTCGTGCGGTCATTTTGATATATTGTATGCTTGATTTGGTGAAGTTTCACGAATTATGTGTTCTTGGTGTTCTTGGTGTTCTTCGAGCATTCAAGACATGTTCTTCGTGTTCTTCATTATTTTTGCTTGACTTGGGTCTCATAAATTTTCAAAACTTGTTTTTCAAAATTTTCACTTTTTGATTCTGAAAAATTGCATATGTATGTTTGCATGTGTTTGTGTGTTTTTATACTCAGTTTACATTTCTACATAAGTAATGCGCCTATATATGAATTCATGCGCCTAGCATGATTATGCGCACATTGACATTATGCGCCTCAAAGAGATTCTCGCGCTCACATGCGTTTGCGCCTCAATCCTTTATGCGCCTAATATCTTTATGCGCCTACACTTATTATGCGCCCCAATTCATACTTAGTCAATTCTTATGTTCAAACTTTTCTTAGTATATTTCATAGAACCATAAATATGCGCCTTGTATTTCTCTGCGCCTCATAAATTTCATGCACCTACCATAATTATGCGCCTCAAATTTCATGCGCCTGGTATACACTTTGCTTATTTATGCTTCTATGCGCCTGATTCACACTAATTCCTTTAAATGTTTAATTTTTTAGGATCTATCTAACTTCAGACCTGGTGAAACATTTGATTTAAACGAGCTATCTGCTGACCCTATGGGTGTTGAAATTATGGATTATATCAGACTGGCTGGTCTTCTCCCTTTGTTCACTCTGGAGCAACCTTTCTACTCTCCGCTCCTCGTTGATGAATTTTTCTCTACAGCAGAATTTGTAGAAATTCCAACAGACATTGAAGGGATGGTGCGCTATCGCATTCGCGCAGTAGTTCAAGACGTTGAGATAACCATGTCTGCCGGCACTATAAAGAACGTTGTCAACTTCAACAAAACTGGCCCCTTGGGTGTAGCTGGCAAAGTCAATTCTTATTCAGCCGCCGCTCAAAACATTATGGCGCGTTCCCTTCTTCGTATTCCTACGCTTCAAAACAATATCAAAACGGTGGAAATTAGGGATGGTGGTGACTTATTGGCGCATATTGCGCATCTGGTTGGCACTTCCATTATCTTCAAAACTGGAAATGTCAACAGATTTACTATGGAGCAGTGGGAATTCACAGCTGCCATCATGGCAAAAACCATCCTCAACTGGCCTCAGATCTTATTTACTAATCTTCAGGACCAGATTGACAAGTACAATAAAAACAAAGCTGACGGCAAGACGAAGTTCAAGACTCACTGCCGTATTCTCACTAAAATCTTCCTCTCCTACCCTGCGCTTGCTAATTTTCTTGCTGAGAACCCAGCCTACCAGACCACTGATGTCCCTGTTTTGGTAAGGACAGTTTAGTGATGAAGAGGCGCAGAAAGCGCATGGCCAAGCGCGCGCCAAGGGTGAAAGGCTCCCAGTTGGTAGATGAAGCCACTGAGTCAGATGAAGAAGCAGCTGGCGCAGATGGTGAAGAAGAAGCTACAGTAGCGCCACGCGCAGAACCTATTCCTGGCGCAGTGAAAGGCAAAGGCAAAGGGATTGCTGAAGAACCAAGCAGACCTGCTAAGCGCCCCAGAACGGACACTGAAGAAGAAAAGGAGCTGAAACGCGCTAAAGAAGCCAGTAGACTGGAAGCGCAGTTAAAAAGAGATGAAGAATTCAGATTGAAACAGGCTGCTGATTTATCTAAATCTGAAAGGCGCAAAGGCGCAGGGTCTAGCGCTGATGCACGCGCGCCTGCCCATGATGCGCCTCCAACCGTTCATGCTCCTACTCAACACCATCTTTTGATCGTCAACAAGTCAGAGATAAAATTTCTGCAGATTTATTTGGTGAAGATATTGAGGATCAACCTCAGGGGGAGCCAGAACAGTTAAGGCGCAAACCATCATCTGTGCGCCCAAAGGCTCCTGCGCCTCATCCTGAAGAAATTTCTTCAAGCGCAGAATATATTCCATCTCCTCCTCGCGCTCCTTCTCCGCGCCCATCTACTCCTGCGCCTCCTCCTCCCACTCCTGATATGAGTGTGGTTATTTCTCTTCTAAAGCAACTCCAGCAAGGCCAGTCTCAAATGAACTCACAATTAGAGCTTCATACTTCAATGCTTACCCAGCAGGCTGATGAGATTGCTGCCATTAAGGGGGAGATAAAGCGCATAGATGCCAACATCAAGGACAAACATTTCCTGACTCCTCAACAATGGAATGACGCTATTGATCAAATGAATGAGCTCTTCAAAGGCACTCTTGCCTCCCTTCATGAGCGCATAGATGGTGGCATCAAACTCACTGATGGCCAAGATTTCATTAATGCTATAAGGGAGGTAGAGTTGAACATAGCGGGTGATATAAGGAAGTTGTTTGAAATGGTGGCTGGAGATAGCCAAAAATTGCTGAGTGTGGTTGATAAACTCAAGGAAGTTAAGGATGAGCTAGAAATCCTAGGTTTAACTGTGTATGGTGCTGATCCTGGCGCAGAACCCAAAGCTTCTGAAACTCATGCGCCTCCAGCTCCTGAAACTCCTGCGCCCTCTTCCAGCTCTGCTCCCAGCGCGCCTGTTGACATTAACTCCCTGCTTTCAAAGATTGATGTTTTGAAAGAGTTAGTTGTCACTCACTTCAACGCCGTACACTCCAGCGCAGACAGGTACTCAGATAGGATTTCCTCTGACATTGTTTCAGCGCAGGCTGCTATTGAAGCTAACTTTCAGAACGTTGCAGAAAACGTCGCTCATCAGCAAGCCATTACTCAACGCACCATTGATGAATATCAAAACATCAATGTTGGTCATTTGCGCTACCTCAGAGACGGCGTCACAGACACTCATGGTTTAGTGAACCGCGCCTATCAACTTTCTAAACAAATCCAGCGCTCCGTTTCTGAAATTGAAGAAGGTTTGAAGGAAGATGACGCGCCTCCTAATCCTTAGTTTTCTTTGAATGTAAGTTAGAATTTTTTGTTAGTAAATCCCTTTTGAAGATAGTGATTTTAGTGCTTACTTGTTTTAGCACATCTTTTGTCTTTGTTCTATTCGAAACTTGTAACTTGTAACTCCTACTTCCCAAGTTTTAATAAGAACAATGCATCACTTATTATCAAACCTTGTTCACTCAAACTCCTTGTTTGTAGAACAATGAATATTGTTTAAATTCATATGCATCATATTGAATTGTTCATACTTTCATGCATTAAGTTTAAACTTGGTTTAAACACATTTCAAAACTAAAAATCATATATCATCTTGAATGTGTTAAACTGTTGTTTCTATCTTTCCATATGTAACTCTTTTTTCTTATTGGAATAGATTAGAAACCTATATCTTGGACTAGTGTGTACATTAACTTGAGACATGATTTACCAATTTCATTCATTTGGACATGTTTTTATCAAGTATAATGTTTGTCGTTGATATAGTAGGTAATGGCATCAATCAAATAGGGGGAGATTGTTGGGTATGCCCATATATATCTCAGTTTTAATATAATAGGATTTATTAGATTTGATTGATCCATCACCTAAGTTTTATTTCATGGACTTTAGACCCACATGTAAGAAGTATTTATACTTCATTTTTTAAGTTGTCCATTGTTATAGAATAGGCTTAGAAATAGGGCAAGAAGATCAAGTTTCAAGAAAAATCACTCAGTGAGTTTGAGCCGCGCTTATGCGCCTCCTGCGCCATTTAGAGCGCGCGCATAAAGATTTCTTCATAAGATATGTTACGCGCCTCTGCGCCCCTTGTTTTAAGCGCACGCTTACTGTGCGCCTATTGGCTCAATGCGCCTCTTGGCTCAATGCGCCTCTTGGCTCAATGCTCCTCAACATGTTTATTCAACACTCAGTGATTTATTGAAGACTCGAAGACTTGAAGAGAATTCAAATTACGCCAATGATCCAACGGTGGTTAAAAGATGCATATACGCCCAATCTATTGACACGTGTCCATAACGGTCACATTTATGTTGAGTGTCAAAATGGCCATAATATATGCATGCTCCAATCAACGAGCGACAGCTCATCTTATCCACAAAGATTTCCAACAGCTAGTTTTTTTGAAGTTCACTATAAATACCCCATAACTTCAACATTTTGAAGTTGCTGAGTTTTGCTAAGAATTTCAAGAATTTCTCTCTCCAAGCATTTATTAAAGATTTGAAGATTGCCTTCGTTTTTCCAGATTTCTCTAGAACATCTTCATACCTTCATCCTTAGCCCAGATCTTCAAAGCCTTAACACTTTAGTTTCTCGTGCTCTCCATCTCAAAGATTTAAAGAGCCTTGATACTAAGAACACACACGCACCTCTTTAAGATAAATCATTTAGATTCATCTTTTAGAGATACACCGGTTATTGTTTTGGATTTGTTCTTTCATAGTAATAGATCTTGAGTTAGTGTATAAGCTCAAACATTGTAATTTGTAACACTCACTCATTATATAAGATCTCTTTTAGAAATCCAAGACTAACCATCTTGGTAGAGGACGTAGATATTTCATTGATCGAACTTCTCCAAATAGCTTGTGTTATTATCTTGTTATTTCTTTCAAGTTATTAATTTCACTCACTATTTGCTTGTTTACTCATTGTAGATTGATTGAACTGAATTGTGTTGTGTTGTTATATCATTTGCCTTAGTTCCTTATTTCAACCACTTTGAGCCAAAATACTTAGAGTGTGTGTGCGCCCCTTTATTACACTTTGCGCCTATTTTTATTAAACTAAATTCCGCTGTGCATTTCACTCACTCACTTAGGCGCATCTCATAACGCTTACTTGATAAAGTGCGCATTTGCAATTGAGTTTTTCAAGGGTACGAAAAGAATTTTAAAACAGCTATTCACCCCCCCTCTAGCTATTTTTCATACCCTTGTTGCCCTTTGAGACCAACACATGTTTATTTAAACGTTCTGTATGTTATCATTATATTCATATTAATAAAGAGATGTTTGATTATTATTGTTGTTCATGTTTACTTATAATAATCTCCGTCCCTAGTACTTATAAGTCTAAATGTTCATGGGATGATCATGTTAGACTTATGGGTACTTGTTGGAGAACAAGGTACTGGACATGACCCGCTTTATGAGATTTATGTCATGGCCAATGTCATATATAGATCTCATATTAGTTATGTCATTTGAATCCTTAAACATGAAGTTATTATAGTCTTCCACTTGATGAACATTATGTTTGACATATTCAAACGCTACCTTTAACCAGGAAGTTATAAAGGGTATGATTGGCAAGCTTGGGCCCCTCGTAGAATGATGTTAATGAAATGTTTGGCCAAACTCAAATGAATTGATTGGATCATTGTCATTTGGATTATCAACATATTCGGGATCGAGAAAGTATTGAACAAATACAAGTTGACTTGATGACCATGACTTGTGTTCAATGACACCGTGGACAAAGGGATTGTGACATGTTCTATGAGGAATACGAACTTGTATATAGTTACACTATTTAGGTAGGTATGACGGTTTGCTAGAACCTACTCATATCTTATGGGTTTATGTTTAAGCCCATTGCCAACTTAATGTAATCCCATAGGGTCACACACAATTAGAACGAATTGATAAAAGGCAAAAATGGCAGATTCTGGTCTGGCACGACCGTGCCAGATATAAAGTGTCGCACCCCAACCCGTGGTCCTACTTGTCCCCACGTTCGGGACACGCACGGAAGACGTCATAAAACATTTTAGGAAAATTTTTCGAAATGTCCTTTCATAAAAGTTTCATATAACAAAACACATTTACTTGAAACTTGATTTCATTTCACACAAACAAACTTTCACAACCCAAAGTACTTAGCCACAAGGCTTACACACTTTACTTACAAATTTACAAATCACCAACATGTTCCAAAAATAGGTGATACAAAGATGAATTCACGGGTACACTACCCAAAAGGTTATACATTTACATAATGTAGCCTTTACATAACACATGTCCCAAAATGTCTTACCCAAAATCACCACCTTGACGTCCTCCCTTGTGAAGTGACATATCCCATGGGCTCTCCTTTATCTAAGGAAAACAAATAAATAAGGAACAGGGTGAGAATAAATCTCAGTAAGCTACTAAAATGCAACTACGTTACATGCTGAAATGATACTCGTAATTGAAAAATGTCAATAAACATTCATTAGCACATAACATGAGAGGCAAAGACAACTCATCATACCACACATAAGGCAGAAATAAACAATCATACGTGGATACTGAGCCAAGGTTCTCGAATCAAATATATAACCATCTGAGAGGTATCAACTGAGCAGCACCAAAGGGCTGAAGCGGTTCATCAACCAAACAACAACAACAACAACAACAACGGGGGGAAAATGACACCAAGTCATAACCCAAAGTGCCCAACCTCCGGCCCAAGGAAGGGGGTTAAAAATGGGAAACCAATGGTAGAAGCCTTACAATGAACTTGGCTCGTGTGCCATTATAATCTCTACCACTGCCCGACTCCACAACAAGTACCAGCTGGACTTTAACACGAGCACAGTAATAAATACTTGGTTAAACAACAACCGGGACATGATTCCAAAGTAGGGAACCACACAAACCATCATAAAGATGTAAACACGCTACTCATAAAGAGTTCACAACATTGACATGAAGTCACAACACAATCCTTTATCAATGACATTAAGTCACAACACCAAGAACCCAAACGATTACATCAATTTAAACTCGATCACAAAGGACCAATTCCACCACTTTGGTGTTCCACAACAACCCTCTAGGTACTCTAGGATATCACCTAAGACCTAGACCAAGATTGAACTCTAAATCACTTGAATTGGAACAACTCAACTTTTTCAGCAATTATGGGCGGTCGCCCATACCAGACTGGGCGGTCGCCCAAAATACTCTGTCCCAGACCAAAACCTTTCAGTTGTTTTGGGCGGTCGCCGGCCCCATTCTGGGCGGTCGCCCACAAGCCTGAACTCAGAATTCTCAATTTTTCCTTTAAGTCAAATTCATCCGTCCCAAGAGTAGGAGTATAACTTACTAACACTTATACTATTACCAGGAGTGCAACAACCATCCAAAAACATTACTTTCAATTTAACTCTTCATTTCTACACAGAAGGTGAATACTCCCTTTGTCCCAAAATTACAAGTATCACAAAAATCATCCAATACACAAAAATAACAATCACAAGTGTCAAATATAACATATATGACCATTTTAACATTTAAAGGGGAATTAGTAACTTACCTAGTTCGGGAAAAATTATCGTAGAAATATGTTTTGTTCGGGTAGAAATAACCTACTCAACACCCTGATCATTTTTATATAATTAGATTTTAAAACGGATAAGTAATTAAAAAGAAATAAAATCAAAACGAAATGAACTTACCTTTTCTCTTAAACCCTAGGAAGAAACGAGAAGAAAATGTTGCTGAGTATGTTTGTTAACACAGAGGGAGGGATAAGCATAAGTTATGAAAAGATCTTTACCCAAGTTTTTATTTAAGTCACTCAAGTTTCATTTTCAACACTTAAACCCCTGAACTTATATTTCCAATAAGGACCCTAAGGTTTCAACTTAATTATTTAACTCCCTTAACCATTATTACTACTAACCAAATAAATAACACAATTAGTCAAACAATATGTGCAAGTCATAAAATATGATGCAACACATAAAATGCGCACATAATGTCAAATTAAAATCCCCAAAAATATAAAGTAAATAAGGACGGGTTTTGGGGTCGTTACATAAAGCACGACCGTGCCGAATATAAAGAACGACCGTGCCATTAATCAGCAGCCGGGAAGGCAGGCGCGTACCAATTGGCACGACTGTGCCAATTATAGGGCACGGCCGTGCCAGAGCTGCTTGGACAGAAAGTTTGCAGCTTAATTTGGGTAACGGGATTTAGGTTTCCTAGGTCCTTAAGGGTTAAGGACTAGGACCTATATAAATATGTTTTTACCAGCCATTAAGCATATGAAACCTAGTTGTTTGGAGAAACAATATTCTTGATCAAAGATTGAGAATCAAAGATTAAGAATTCATAAATTCATATAGACTTTTGGTCTAGCAACCAAGATCAAGAAGCTTCTTGATATTCGTTCGTGGTGTGGATACCAATAGAGGGTGAAGCTTATCATCTCCATAGTTCGTGTTCTTGTTCGTGATCAAGTTTCAAGGTTCCACCAAGAATCAAGGTTGTTATTCAAAGGCATCAAGGGTTAGTATTCTAGTATTCATTATGCATGTATTTGAATTAATCATATGAATGTATCTATGGGCTTTGGGTTTCATGAAAATTTTAATGCTTTATTTCCGCTGCGCATGATCATAGGAAACCCAACAGTGGTATCAGAGCCCCGTTCATGTTGATTATTTCAATACATAATCATGTTGTGTGTATATAAATTGTTTATGTGCCTATCATGATTTGAATATTGGAATTATGATGTTTATGTGATCTATGCGTTTTATGTGGTTTATTGTTTTTGTAAACTTTAATCGCACTATTCAATCGCAATAAAATTATGGTGGATTTAAAATTGTTTTGGTTATCTATTTTTGATTGGATCAAAGTTTTGATAATCTAGAGATTCATGAATAAATGGTTTATTCAAAGTTTTGATGATCATGGTGATTGGATCACCAAGAACACCAAATCCTAATTGAATCGGAGAAAAACAATTTTGAGATAACATTTGAAACTTTAATTTTTTTTAGAATTTTCAGAAGGTCCGACCGGACCCATGCAGAGACCCGGCCGGACCTAGGGTTTCGGCGCCAGGGGCTTGTGCTAGGGTTTGAGTTGGATCTTGGAGTTTAAGTTTCCTATTTGTTTTAGTCTTGTGAATTCTAAGATTCGATCAAGTTTTGGATAGCTAGCCTACGTTCTCGAGACTGTGTTTCCCAAAATTGATCGCAATCAAAGATTCAAAGATAAAACGAAATTAGAATTATGAAGAGTTCATAATTGCTAAAATTTAGAAACAAAGTTCTTGATTCAAGATTGGAGATCCATGTGGAATTGTGAATGCAATTGGCCTACGTTCATCGAGACCATCTATTGCTTAGTTTCAGCCACATGGACTACTTTCTTGGTTTCTTGAATTAGTGCGGAATTGTGGTTGCCTATGGCTTAGTTCGGCCGCACTTCTTGTTGTCTTGATTTGAAGATGATAACCAAAGTTCAAAGAGTCTCATCCTCATAATTAAAAAATTACAGAAACAGGGTTTTGAGTTCAAGTCCATTAATTGTTTCTTAACTTCAGAAGTTCCTCGAGTTAAGAACGCTTTAACATTTATTTGCTGAATCAGATTTTGTTTTTATTTTAAAATTTTGGCAGAAAGAGTATACATGGCCACCAGAGTTGGAGAGGAATGTTAAGAATGCTTTCGATAAACAGGCTGCAAGGTGGTATTCTGATATGGTGAGCAATTTCAAGAAAGCATGGAATCTGTTTAAAAAGAAGCCGGATTGTGTAACTGAGGAAGATTGGACAACAAAATGGTTAGTATATTGGAATACACCCGAAGTCAAGAAAAAATCTGATCAAAATTCAATAAATCGAAACACTGATGTGGGTGGTGGTCGCGCTAAGCACACCGGAGGTTCTAAATCTTCGATTGGCTACATGATATCTTTGGTACGTTTTCTTCATTTTTTTATTTTTTTTTTGTCATTCATTCGTAAGCATGCCACTAGAATTGATTTGTGTGTGAATTGATTATTGATCCTTCATATTTTCATACTCTGAATGTTTATACCTATGATAAGTTTTCTAAAATAAGGGATTTCGGACATTCATTGTGATAATACTTACTATATTAAAAAAAAGTTTGTTTCATGGCTTTTACCCAATCCTGCCCTCAATTTTTGAGCCATTTATATTTGCCATTGGTTGATTCCATCATCTGTTGTATGATCAATTAAAAATTGCGATACAAGCTGAATCCTTATTGTTCTAATTATCCAGATATTGTTTGTTTCTCATTAAGAGTGGTTAGAATTCCAGTTGAGTGTCCCTGCACGGGTCTTCCATGCTCAATTGAGTTAACTTGGATATTCAAAGTGAGACGAGCCAGCTTTTAGGGCTTATACAGAAGAGTTATAACTTCTAACTTAGAAGGTACGACTTGTTCATGAATATCCCAGGCTTATGCTACATATGTTTTAGTGCACGGCTTTGCTAATATATGATGTTATTCGAATTGGTAGTTCATTTATTTTTTTTCTTCAGCTATTTCTTCAGATTAAATTGTTTAGTATGTGTATTGGTTTTGTAACTGGTTGAGGTCTCAGGGTTGTGTAGGTTTTGAAATCTGCCTCGGTTATGCTTAGTATGAGTATTGAGTATTGGTTTTGTACCAAATGCTGAATCTCCGCGCAATCAATTTTGAAATCTGCCTCGATTATGCTTTGTATTGTTAGAATATAGCTTGCATTACAAGTCATCTAATTTCCATACATGAAATCATACCTATAATGTTAATATAAAGTGTAGTAAATCATAATAAATGTGTAGAATTCCTGAGATATAATTTATCTATTTATGATGGGTAAAATGGTAAAATAACATCAATTAGGTTGAAAGGGTGTAGTCCCTAAATGAAGTGCCCTTTTGTTTCCTATTTAAAGGCCCTTCCATCAAGCCTAGAAACATACTACATTCTTACTTTCTCTCCTAAATAATCTTCATATTGTCTAGAAGTTCTTGAGAGAAAAAGACACTCATCATTTAGAAGATCTTCATCCCCTACATCTCCTTCTTCTTCTTAATTCTCCCTACAACATTAATCATGGATTCAACAGGTATTGTTCGCTTCCGCCTTCATCTCCTTCTCAAACTCATTCCAGAATAGAGTATGGCATTCAGGGATTAAAATTGTTCCAACAATTGGTATCAGAGCCTGGTTATATTTTGGTTTGGTTTGAGTTCTTTTAGAAAGCCTTAAACGCTTTATTCTGATTCATTTTTTCCTGTTGAATCATAAAGTTTTTTGATGTTGTTTAGAGGCTCTAATTATTTAGAGTACTGATATTCATCATCTAAAGTTTTTAAGAAAAGGTTTTGAAAGTTTTATTCAATGAACACAATGGCTCAAGCTTGACTATCCCTACATAGCATAATTATGTGGATCTACTTGCTTGATTCAATCGTTTTAAAAACAAGATTATCCCTATATAGCATGGTTATACATTGTATAATGTATACCCATGTGGATCTACTTGTTGTTCATGCTTTTGGGAAAAATTTGGACAAAATTCAAAAGTGCAGAAAACCACTTTGCACGGCCGAGTCTTTGGATCTGCTCGGCCGTGCACTTGAACCGGTGCTACCTGGAATATGATGATCCGGGCGGGTGTGTTGTTTGGTCCGGTCGGACCTATTGGGATGTACGGCCGAGTCTTTGGTTTTGCACGGCTGTGCACTAATGTGCCGAAAAACATAGTTTCTGTAAAAGTGATGCTCGGCCATGTAGATACCCCGGGAGAGCCCACTCGCTTGGCTAGAGCGGTGGAGGGATCCTTGGATGTCTATTCAGGTTTTTGTTGTTAGAGTCGCCACCTATGTTATTAAGGGAACATAAGAAAAACCTAAAGAATAGCCTATTTTACGTTACGAAACCAAAGATTCGGGAGAGAAGGGTTCGGGGGTTAGGTGACGGAGTGGGAAGTACTTAAACACCCACTCCGCCCCGCTTACGCGGATCTTGCTACTAAAAGTGTTCTAATGTAAAAAAGTCCTTCAATTTATTAATATAAAAGTGCTAACAATTACAATGAAAATAAAGGGAAAATTGCAAAGGGAAATAAAAGAGAATTGTTTTTATGTATTAAATTATAGTAAATATTACATGTAGCAATTACATTAATATGAAATGGGGAAATTAAAGTAGAGTTGGAATGTAGGAAGATAACCTTGACCAAACTTCAATAGTGAAGTTGCCTTTTAGGTCATGTTTTCTTTTATGGGGATTGCATACATTGATTAGACAAGTAAAATAAGAGAAGAAGAATAAAGTACCTTTAGAAAAGAAGAACTTCAAACTTTAACTTGGAGATGGAAATGCTGTAGAGAAATTGTTATAGAACAATTTGTGTAGAGTTTTGTTGCTAGAAATCTTGTAGGAAGAATTCTTGGGAGAATTGTGTATAATGTAGTTGTAGAAAAAGTTTTTGGGTCCTTTTCTAAGGTAAAATGAAGAGGTTTTTATAGGTGAAAAAGAGAGGAAAAGAAGCTTTTCTAACCAATAAGAAAATAAAGAAAATCAAATAATAAAGAGAAAATCAAATAATTAATAAAAGAAATATTTTGTTTTTAAGAAATGGCTAAGAATATGGGATTGGGAGTTATAGAATAAAGGGGGGATGAATGTGGATGTAAAGAAGGAGTTTTTGTGATCAAGAAAATGGAGGGAAAAGGCTGCAGTCTGTAAATGCTGTAACGGGAGGCGCGCGCTTCCTGCTTCGGCTGCGAGAGGCGCGCGCATCCCGTAGGCAATGCCAGAGGCGCCCGCGGGTGGAAAATCATAGAATGACAGAAATGACTCTAAAGTTAACCCTGTTATTCAGTTTAGTCCAAAACTAACGAAATCAGTTAGAAACTTAACCGAAGTAACAGGAATTAACAAAACCAAGTTTAAATAAAAATACTATGTATGCAATCGGGGTGAGAGGTCCAAGGCGGGGTGTCTACAGAGCCCCTCGGTGACGTGGATTGCAAAGAAAAACGCGTCGACGAAAGAAAGACAACCGCCGAGGACATCGACAAGAGAAAATAAAGACTCGATAAAAAGAAAAGACTCAATAAAGCAGACTTTAATAAGGAGAAAACGCCCCCTCTTTAGGCGATTTTTTATGTAGTTGCGGTGGTCCGCCATGGGTGAGCTCATGCAAAGAGGTGGTCCGTAGACCGATGTAGATGTAGTTGCGGTGGTCCGCCATGGGTGAGCCTATGCAAGGAGGTGGTTCGTAGACTGATGTAGATGTAGTTGCGATGGTCCGCCATGGGTGAGCCCATGCAAAGAGGTGGTCCGTAGACCGATGCTGATGTAGTTGTGGTGGTCCGCCGTGGGTGAGCCCATACAAGGAGGTGGTCCGTAGACCGATGCTGATGTAGTTGCGGTGATCCGCCATGGGTGAGCCCATGCAAGGAGGTGGTCCGTAGACCGATGCTGATGCAGTTGTGGTGATCCGCCATGGGAAAGCCCATGCAAGGAGGTGGTCCGTAGACCGATGCTGATGTAGTTGCGGTGATCCACCATGGGTGAGCCCATGCAAGGAGGTGGTCTGTAGACCGATGTAGATGTAGTTGCGGTGATCCGCCATAGGTGAGACCATGCAAGGAGGTGGTCCGTAGACATATGCTGATAAAGTTGCGGGGATCCGCTATGGGTGAGCCCATGCAAGGAGGTGGTCCGTAGACCGATGCTGATGTAGTTGCGGTGATCTGCCATGGGTGAGCCCATGCAAGGAGGTGGTCTGTAGACCAATGTAGATGTAGTTGCGGTGGTATTGGATGCCAAGAGACTCACTCCTTTACCTGTTATGTGTGTGCTTTGCAGATATATGTGTTTGTGTGTGAAAATGCGTGAAGTGTGAAATTGTGCTTGTGGTGCATTGTGATTTGAAAAGCAGAGATTGATTGAGAGAGATATTTTGCAAGAATGGAGAAATTGCTTTTGTGTGCTGTGTGATTTTGAGGAAAGTTTCAGATGTATTTATACCTTCATTTACCATGGCCGCTTGATGGATTTCTGATGTTGCGGAGGATGCTTTTGCTTTCGATGGAGGCATGATCACTCTTGATGATGGGTTGGTCGTGCAAAAAGGCTGCCTACGTATCTCTTGAAGAGAATCAGACCAGCGAAGTTCAAGGATGATGTAGAACGCTGGGGAAGAAGATAGGAGCAAATACTTTCACGCAAGTAAGAAAAATAAAAAAAATAAAATCTTTTTGTCGATTTTTTTATTTGTTTGTGGGTGAACCATTTTAACCACTGTGTGTTTGTAAAGCCAACCCAAGATCAAAACATGTTCGGTCGAAGTCCGGATTGCCTCGCTTGTATTCTGCTGTCGCTATTTTTTCCCAACGAATGTGATGTTTACCCCCAAGAGATTTGTCGATTATGGGGCTTTCGATGCCGAGATACCAAGGGGTTGTTGATTGTAAAGCCCCTAGAACGCCTTTGATGCCAAACTTTGAGTGACTTGCATAGCCCCAAGATAAATCAGCTCTTAGCCCATTCAAATGAATCGCCTTTTGTCGTTGTCGTGAGCAAGCCCCAAGAGAAGATTATTGATACCAAGCTTCGAGAGATTGCTAAGCCCCAAATGTCATGTACTTGTTGTTTGCGAGCTTCAAGATGGTGGAATGTGAAGACCTTTTGATGTAAAGCCCCAAAAACTTATTGGAATCGGCTTGTCATTTTATTGAGAGCGGATGCACCGTTCGGTAGAATTCTTGATAGTGATTTCCCTTCACTCTTTCTTGGAGATGAATGGTCTTGTTGTGGTCGGTACCCAAATGGCGAAAGGTCCAAGTGTAGCAAGGTCTTCGGAAAGTGTTTTGGATGATAAGGTCCCAAATGGGTATGCTTCTTTGAGTCTTCTTGAGTTGAACTAAAGACGGATATTCGGATGCAACTAGTGCTTGAGGCGCAAGAGCCACACTTTTTGCTTTTGATCTTGGAGAAGGGGGTGCTGAATTGCAGAAACATTGGGATTGGCCAAGGCATTTCCCGCTATAACCCTAGAGTTTAGCATATTGAATCTTTTTCCTTTTCTCTAAGACTTCCTTCATAATCTCGTTGTAAGTTCTAACAAGAATCATCGAATTCATTCATAACTTCGGAGCCCTCCTTTCAAACCAAAAGACTTTTTGACGTGAAGTACTAGGAGACATTTTAAGCTTGTACCACTCCCCACATTGCATTGCTCGAGTACCATTGCCCAAAAGATTGTCAATTGCGAAGCCCCAATATTGCCCTTTGCTTGGATTACTGTAACGCCGTAGCCCAACAGATTGTAGATTGTGAAGCCCCTTGAGACCTTCGGTGCCAAACTAATTGAGGAAGCTTCCAATGTTGCATATGACTTTGCTAGGGCCATTGTTGGGAGGTGACGTGAATTGCATTTTTTCTGAGGGAGCCTTTTAAACTCGAGTGTAGTCCTTAGAGTGCCACCATTGATTGCAAGTAGAACGAGAAAGGCCTATCCTTGATTGGGGGAACATGCACGGGCACACATGACAAGAAGGCATTTTGTCATTCCCTTTGAGAGACTTTAAGGATAGTTTCACACATCTTTCTTGAGCGTAGCCCCTGGGGCTCATTAACTGTCAAATGAAGCGAAAGAAGCTCTTGTTCTTGAGTCACATAGCCCCTAGGGCGTCATCATTTGTCAAGCAAAGCAAGAGACTCGTCCTCGTGCGAGGGAACAAACATAAGAGGACATGGAAATAGCTACTCCATTCTCGGGAAGCCTTTGGACAAACTGTAGGGGCACATGCTTGGAGAAGCTTGAAAACTGAGTCACTTGTTGTTGCCACTCGCTGTCCAAACCAATTGACTCACTGGGGACTATTTGTGCAACCTCGTACCCCATATCAATCATGAGCTCATTCTCGGATGGGCCTTTTTTCACATGAGTCCAAAAATGCACATTGCAAGAACAATCTCTCTTATGCCAACAACCCAAGACAACCTTTGATTGTGATGTATCTTATCAAGCCTTTTGCAATTACGAAGCTGACTCGGTTGTGAATTGAATTGCTGAGGAGATTCAATGTATAACTTGTCTTCTTTAGAGGCTGGGGATCTCCATTTCTTTTTCCCTCTCTCTCTCTCTCTCTCTCTCTCTCTCTCATTTTTTTTATGACGCACCCTGTTTTTTGCCTAGACCGCCCTTTCGGGTTTTCAATCTAGCGGGCATCTCTTTTGCGTCTTCATTTTTGACTCGATTAATGAGGAAGTGTGCATTGACTCTAGCTGAGGATGAGAGACATGTGATTTTGCGGTGGAGACCTTTTGTCACTAATGATGAGTGGCATTGACTTGACTAGGGAAGTGGTCCCTAGTATTGACTTCATGTATTTATATATTTTTGAACGACTAACGAAGGAAAGTAAGTCATTAAGAGAGAAGAGAAGGAAAGCCCCAATTTGATTTCAAGAAACTGGGAGTATCGCTGAAAGATAAGAAGCCCCTAGACTCGATGAGGAACGCAAAGCGATTCCAATTCTAAGAAAGTTGTTCAATCTTGTGGTGATTAATTTATTGGCAAATGACTCGTACAAAGATGTCTTGACAAGTTCGAGATGAAGGCCGATCACCATAACGCGCTAGGGCTAAACATATCTTCTTTCTTGCATGAGACCAGACCCGAAGGCTGCCTATGTTCCTCCAGTGTAGAGGCTCAGGTCACCGTAGTTCTTGTGGATACTCCATTCTTCGTGATGGTTGTTTCGTCCTTCATTTGTGGATGATGATGATGTTGTTGTGAACTTCTTTGAATGAGGGGATATTTTTTTTTTGTGCTTTAACTTTTGCCTAGGTTGTTTTGAAGATTCAACCTAGCGAACTCTTTTTTTTTGTTCCCCCTTGAAAACTTTTCTTGATGTTGCTCCACCTTGTTTTGCTTCTTGATTTCGTCGTTGATGTTGTTTCCTTCGTTGCGATGTTTAGCCTCTAGGCGTTCAAGTGATGGCCTTCGTTCTAAAACTTGTTTAGACATCTTTTCATCATTTTGCCAAGAATTAAGTTGAACAACTTGGAAGAGTGTATGAAGATAAGAATGACTTTTATTTGATAATTGACTCAAAATTTAACATGGGATGAGAGAAAACTTTAATGCACACTTAAGAGGAATTTTAACTCTTTTTATTACTCCTATTATATTACTAGATAGAGAAAGAGAAACGGAGATTGTTCTCGTCATCCTTGTTGTTGTAGTTCTCCCCATTTCAAACCCAAATCATTCTTATTTGATGAGTTCTTGCATGTTGTCACTCTCTAACGGTTGCTCTTCACCCATAGTAAATTCGCCGTTGTCGATTAAATCTTGGATGATGTTTCAGAGAGTGAAGCATTTCTCAGTAGTGTGGCCGCTATGCTTGTGGTAGTTTCACCATTCACCAAATGCATGATTCTCCGGTATCATCTTCGTCTTGTACCCTTCCAAAAGCTTAACCTTTCCACTTGCCACCAAAGTTTCAAATGCTTCGGCTCAGGTCATTCCTAGGAGAGGAGTGAAAACTCGGTTGTTGGCGGTACTTTTGTGGCTCTTGAGGGACGGGCCACTTGAGCATGCTTTACCATTGAACTTTGCTTTGTTGTTGGTGAGCTTTTGCAGACGGGCCCTATGTTCGAACACTTCTTCCTCGTGAATTCTCCTCTCAAGATCAAAACGGGCTTGCCAGTACAAATCGTCTTTGCGTCGGGCATCCTCGACAAGTCTATCCATTTGTTCCCCCATGTCTCTTATTATGTTGAAAAGCCTTTCGTTGGACACGAAAATGTTCTCACCCTTGATGTTGTTGCCTTTGGAAGCCATTGGACATTTTGGAAGAACACGGTTGATCTTAGATTGGCCCACAAACACCTTTTGAGTAAAATAATTTCACCCACAAACAAGCAAAAAAGACTCAACCACATAAAGAAAAAGATTTTTTTTTTTTTTTATAAGTCGGAGGGACGGAATCCCTTTTGAGTTTCTAAGAAAAATAGTGGAATCGTCACACTAGTATATAGACATTCTCGCGGTCCCATATACTCATCGGATTCCACCACGCTTGTGATACCTACATGTGATGGGATTAAACTAAATTAATGTCACAAAGCATACATGCGGGGACGGAGTTTTATTTCGTCCACAATAACCACTTGGGGACGGAGTTTTATTTCGTCCATATATAACCACTTGTTTCTTTTGGAAACGGCATGTATGATTTGATGACATTAGTTTACGGAAATCTCGACACATGAAAAACCGACTTGGTCACGGAGTGTTAGACCCTAACTAGAATTGTGTTGGTTTGTGCTCGGTGAAAGAGAGGCTTAAAGGTCGCCCCCGGCATGTAGTCGTGAACTATGCCACGGGTTGAGGTTTACCGCTTCGAGAGAGTCAAGTTCGGGTGGAGCTTGAAACTCTGTAGGACGGGTGTAGACACCCCGCCTTGGACCTCTCACCCCGATTGCATACAAAGTATTTTTATTTAACTTATTTTCATTAATTTCTGTTACTTCGGTTAAGTTCCTAACTGATTCCGTTAGTTTTGGACTAAACTGCATAACAGAGTTAACTTTTAGGGTCATTCTGTCATTTTTCACCCGCGGGCGCTTCCGGCACTGCCAGTGAGCCGCGCGCGCGTCCCGCCCCAAAAGCCGGACCCGCGCGCTTCCCACTTTGGCAGTAACGGATTGCATCTTATTTCCCTCCCTTTTCTTATTTACAAACATCTTTTCTTAATCACAAAAACCATCTTTTTACATCCACATTCATCCCCCCTTTTCTCATTAACTCCCAATCCCAAATTCTAAGCCTTTTCCCAAAAACTAATATTTCTTTCATTTATTATTTGATTTCTTTTATTTCTTTTATTTTTCTTTTATTCATTTATCTTATTTGTGATTGACCCATTCCATTTCACATGGATGACCAATTTCCCTCCATCATTTCCCTCTCTTTTTTACCTATAAAAACCATCATCTTCTACCTTGGAAAGAGACTTCTTTTTGGACTCCAACCTTGATTCACCAACTACATTATACACAAATTCTCCCAACAAGAGTTCTTAGTAACAAGACTCTACACAAATTGTTCTACAACAATTTCATTACAACAACAACACTTTCAAGTCAAGATTCCAAGTCCTCTTTCTCAAGGTACAACTCCATTTTCTTCCTTTGTTTTCTTCTTCTTGATGTATGCAATCCCCATTAATGGGACATGACCAACATGACTACTTCACATATTGAAGTTAGTTAAGGTTATCTCCCTACATTTTAATCTTAACTTTAATTCACCATGTTAATTTCTCTTCATCTCTTAATGTAATTCTTTAACATTACTTGTTACATGTAATCTTTATCATTAAATTAATAAAACAATTCTATTTTATTTCCCCTTTATTTCCCCTTTTCTTCTCATCACAATTGTTAGCACATTTCTACTTAATTAATTGAAGGACATGTAAATATTAGAACACCAATAGTAGCAAGACCCGCGTAAGCGGGGCGGAGTGGGTGTTTAAGTACTTCCCACTCCGTCACCTAACCCCCGAACCCTTCTCTCCCGAATCTCTGGTTTTGTACATAAATTAGGCTATTTCTAGGTTTTTCTTATGTTCCTTTAAAAACATAGGTGGCGACTCTAAACAATCTAAAACAAGTTAGACATCCTAGGATAATTCACCGCTCTAGCCAAGCCGTGGTTCCCCGGGGTATCTACAGTGGCGACTCCGCTGGGGAATTATTAGAGGGTTAAACTTGCGTTCTTAACTTTTGGTGTTCTAATTTCTATTTTCTGGGCATTCTGGTAAAAAGGGTAGGAAGCGCGCGCGTCCGGCCTTCTAGGCCTAAAGCGCGCGCGTCCGACCCTTATTATCAGAATCGCCCGCCTTCCTTCTTGTCCTTCAATTTCATATTTCTGTGCTAACAAGTTTCTGCAGGGGAAAGTTACATAATTTGGGACCAGGGCAATCCCCTGAGTCCGCAGTTTCTTCTAACATTCTGACAGGTACCCCAGATGCGCGCGCCTCCCATATTCATTGCGCAATGCGCGCGCTTCCCACATCACTTCCCTGAGGCGCGCGCTTCTGGGAAATTTTCCAGAAACAGAACAGTGCACAGAAAGCAGAACAGAGCAGAATGACAGTGTGTGGGCACCGGGCCTGCATACAATTTCTTTTACTTTCTGTTTATTTTTTACCGGTCACACGGGTGATTCGGGAGTTGTAAATACGTGCTTATTTGTTTCCTTTTTTTTCTTTCTTTGAAAAAAATAAAAAAATAAAAATTGTCACTTGTTAGACCTCACACTACATGCACATATTCTTATCAATTGCTCACTATCGAGTCGCACAAGTCCAACCCCATACCCGTCGAGGCCCGTCCTAGAAAGTTTCAAGCTCCACCCGACCTTGACTCTTTCGAAGCGGTCAACCTCAGCCCGTGGCGTAGTTCAAGACTACATGCCGGGGGTGACCTTTAAGCCTCATATTCAAGCCGAGCACAAACCACACAATTCTAGTCTAGGGTCTAACACTCCGTGACTCAAGTCGGTTTTTCATGTATCGAGATTTCCCTAAACTAATGTCTTCAAATCATACATGCCAGCTTGTTGCAATGGACGAAATAAAACTCCGTCCCCAAAAGTGGGCATTTTGGACGAAAATAAAAATCCGTCCCCGCATGTATGATTTACTACATTAATTTAGTTTAATCCCGTCACATGTAGGTATCACAAACGTGGTGGAATCCGATGAGTATATGGGACCGCGAGAAGGTCTATATACTAGTGTGACGATTCCACTATTTTTCTAGAAACCCCAAAAAGGACTCCGTCCTTCCGACTTTGTAAATAAAAAAAAAAGTTTTTTTTTTCTTTATGTGGTTGAGTCTTTTTCCTTTGTTGTGGGTGAAGTTACTTTACTCAAAAGGTGTTTTTGGGGCCATCCTAAGATCAACCGTGTTCTCTCCATAGGTCCAATGGCTTCAAATGGCAACGACAACGGCATTCCCGTGTCCAACGAAGGGTTATTCCGCATGGTGGAAGCATTGAAAGAGCAAGTTGATACACTAGCCGAGAATGTCCGCCGCAAGGATGATCTATGGCGAGCTCGTTACAAGCATGTGAAAACGGTCCACGAGAAAGAAGTTGCTCAACTCAAGAACCGATTAAAGGGGCTCACGAATGAAGGAAAGGTCCAAAGCATTGATACCGGTTTGGTCAACACTCTCATGTCCTACATTGACCAAAGGCTTAGTAGGCTAAATTTGCACAAGGGCCCGAGCACCGATCTCCAACAAGCTTCCCTCCTCATGAACACAATGGAGGCTCTTCCCGAAAAATTCAAGATGCCCGATATTGGCAAGTTCAAAGGCACCTCTTGCCCCGACGCTCATGTCGACTCCTACATTTGGGCCATGCTACCAAAGAAAGTGTCTCCTCAAATAATGGCACAATGCTTCCCGCTTACTCTCGAGGGGGTCGCAAAAGATTGGTATATGGGTCTTCCGATTTCCACCCGCCTCAATTGGCATGCCGCTATGCTTGCCTTCAAGTCACAATACCAAGGCAACTCCATGTTCCGTCCCACCAAGAAAGAATTGGAGAGCACCGTGCAAATGGGTGATGAATCATTTGGGGGCTTCTATCGCCGTTGGAACGACAAGCTAGCCGAGATGGTTGATAGGCCTTCCAAGAAAGAACAAATGGACATCTTCTTGAAGTGTTTGAAAATGGACTACCGCACTAATCTTAGTGGGGCTTTTCACTCCGATTTTGCAAGCATCTATGATGCGGGAATTAGAGTCGACAATTTGCTCCTAGAAATGGCCGAGTCTTCCTACGAGACAAGCTTCAACGATGAAGACATGGACGAATGTAGTGACATGGAAGACTACAACGACAATGGGGACTACGACAACAATCTCCGTTTCTCTTTCTCTACCTAGTAGTAGGAATAAAAAAAAAAAAAAAAGAGTCAAAAGTCCTCTTTTGTGTGCATTAATGTTTTCTCTCGTCCCATGTTAAGTGTCGAGTCTTCTTATCAAATAAAAGTCGTTCTTGTCCTTATACACTCTTCCAAGTTGTTCGATCTAATTCTTGGCAAAATGATGAAAAAAATGTCTAAACAAGTTTTAGAACAAGGCCATCACTTGAACGCATAGGGGCTAAACATCGACGCCAACATCAACGACGAAGCCAAGACAAACAAGGTGGAGCAATAATCATGAAGAAGTCAAGCAAAGTTTTCAAAGGGGGATTAAAAAAAAAAAAAAAAAAAAAAAAAAAAAGCTCGCTAGGTTGAAACTATCAAATCAACCTAGGAAAAAGTTAGAGCACAAAAAAAAAAAAAAAAAAAAAAAAAAATCCCCCTCAATCAAAGAAGTTCACATCAAGATCATCATCATCATCCACCAACGAAGGACGAAGCAACAATTCATCACGAAGAATAGAGAATTCACAAGAACTACGGTGACCTGAGCCTCTACACTGGAGGAACGTAGGCAACCTGCGGGTCCGGTCTCATGCAAGAAAGAAGATATGTTTAGCCCTAGCACGTTATGGTGATCGGCCTTTATCTCGAACTTGTCAAGACATCTTTGTACGATTCATTTGCCAATGAATTAATCACCTCAAGATTGAACAACTTTCCTAGATTTGGAATCACTTTCCGTTCCTTGTCGAGTCTAGGGACTTCTATTCTTTCTGCATACTCCCAATTTCTTGCAATCAAATTGGGGCTTTCCTTCTCTTCTCTCTTAATGACTTACTCGCCTTCATGAGTCATTCAAAAAATGATCAAATACATGAAGTCAATACTAGGGACACTTCCCTAATCAAGTCAATGTCACTCACCTTTAGTGACAAGAGGTCTCCACCGCAAAATCACATGTCTTATCTCCTCAGCTAGAGTCAATGCACACTCCCTCATTAATCGAGTCAAAATGAAGACGCAAAAGAGATGCCCGCTAGATTGAAAACCCGAAAGGGCGGTCTAGGCAAAAAACAGGGTGCGTCATAAAAAAAATGAGAGAGTGAGAGAGAGAAGGGAAAGAGAAATGGAGATCCCCGGCCTCTAAAGAAGACAAGTTCTACATTGAATCTCCTCAGCAAGTCAATTCCCCACCGATTCAACTTTGGGATTGCAAAAAGCTCGACAAGATATGGCACCATCAAAGGTTGTTTTGGGTTATTGGCATCATTCTCCAGCAGTGTGCATTTTTGGGTTCATGAAAATAAGGCCCATGGTAACCAAGATCCATCCGAGAACAAGCCCATCATAAAAGGGCACGAGGTTGCACAAATAATCCCTAGCTAGTCAATTGGCTTGGGCAGCAAATAGCAACAACATGTGTCTCAGTTTTCAAGGCTTCTTCAAGTATGTGCTTCTAAAGTACGCCGAAAGGCTCCCGAGAAATGGAGTAGATCTTGCCATATCCTCTCATGTTTATTCCCTCACACGAGGACGAGTCACTCTTGCTTTGCTCAACAAATGGTGACGCCCTAGGGGCTATGTGACTCAAGAACAAGGGATTCTTTTGCTTCATTTGGCAATCAATACGCCCTAGGGGCTATGCTCAAGAAAGATGTGTGAGACTATCCTCAAAGTCCCTCAAAAGGAATGTCAAAAAGCCCTCTTGTCATGTGTGCCCGTGCTCGTTTCCCCAATCAAGGGTGGACCTTTCTCGCAATCAATGATGGCACTCTAGGGGCTACGGTCAAGTCTTAAAGGTTCCCTCGGCAAAGAGCAATTAACTCCCCAGCAGTATCCCCAGCCAAGTCATGTGCAACATTGGAAGCTTCCTCAATTCGGCACCGAAGGTCTCAACGGGCTTCGCAATCTACAATCTTTTGGGCTACGGCATTACAGTAATTCAAGCAAAGGGCGGTATTAGGGCTTCACGACCGACAGTCATTTGGGCAACAATACTCGAGCAAGTGCAATGTGGAATAGTCTTATGGCTCCATGAAAGCAATCAAGATTCAAGGGTCTCTCAACACTTCAAGTCAAAGGCCTCTTGGTTTTAAATGAAGACTCCGATGTTATGAATGAAGTCGATGATTTTTGTTAGAACTCACAGCGAGATTTTGAAGGAAGTCTTAGAGAAAAGGAAAAAGATTCAATATGCTAAACTCTAATCAAAACAGGGTTATAGCGGGAAATGCCACGGCCAATCCCAATGTTTCTGCAATTCAGCACCCCCTTCTCCAAGATCAAAAGCACAAGGTGCAGCTCAGATAAAGTTGGGCCACAGCACCAGTTGCATCCGAAGATCCGTCATTAGTTCAACTCAAGAAGAGTCAAGCAAGCATACTCATTCGAGACTTTATCACGCCAAGACCTTATCCTCTGCGACCTCGACGGCACCGCAAGACATTACTGCATCATTTGACATAAGCCCTCAGCCATTTGGGTATCGACCACAATGAGGCCATTCATCTCCCCAGTAAGAGCAAGAAGGAGATCTCTATCAAGAATTCTACCAAACGGTACATCCGTTCTCAATGCCGAGCCAATCACGAGATAATTTGGGCCTTTGCAATGAAAGGTCTTCACATCCCACCATCTACAAGCCCACGACACTTGGGGCTTTGCAATCTCTCGAAGCTTGGCATCAATGATATCCTCTTGGGGCTTGCTCACTACAACAACAAAGGGCGATTTACTCGAATGGGTCAGGAGCTGATTTATCTTGGAGCTATGCAAGTCCCTCAAAATTTGGCATCAAAGGCATTCTAGGGGCTTTACAATCAGCAACCCCTCATCTCGGCATCAAAAGCCTTTTGAAGCCCCATAATCGACAAATCTCTTGGGGCTAGACATCAATCTTCGTTGGGCACACCAGCTACAACAAAATTCAAGCGAGGCAATCCGGACTTCGACTGAGCATGACTTGATCTTGGGTTGGCTTTACAAACACACAATGGCTAAAATGGTTCACCCACGAACTAAAAAAAAAAAAAAAAAGATTTTTTATTTTTCTTTTTTCTCCTTCTATGTGCAAAATTATGTGCTTTACTTTGCTTTGCTCCTAGCTTCTCCTCCAGAGTTCTCCATCATCCTTGAACTACGCTGGTCTGATTCTCTTAAAGAGATACGTAGGCAGCCTTTTGGCACGACCGACCCATCATCCAGAGCACCATCTCGCCAACCCAACATCAAGGGCATTCTCTCATCAACATCTAAAGAATGGACATTCCCCATCAAAGCATCCTCCGCGGACATCAGGAATTCATCTCCACTCAAGCGGCAATGGTAAGTGAAGGTATGAATACATCCAATGCTTTCCTCAAAATCACACCGCACACAAAATCACTCTCTACATTCTTACTTCTCTCTCATTGCAAGGGTGTTCCAAAATCTCATCACACCACGAGCACAATTTCTCTCAATCATCACACTTCATGCATCTTCTTGCACAAACACATATACCTGTCAAGCACACACATAACAGGTACCACCACGAAGTCAACAGCATCCGCTACTCAAATCACTTCATCCCCGCCAGAAAGTGGTCAACCGTGTCCACACCCCACAAAGTCAACAACATAAGCAGATGCGGCTCCAAGTCGGAAACTCGGTCCATATCGAGACAAGCTCCCATGAGCTCCAAGTCGGCAACTCGGTCCATATCGAGACAAGCTCCCATGAGCTCCAAGTCGGCAACTCGGTCCATATCGAGACAAGCTCCCATGAGCTCCAAGTCAGCAACTCGGTCCATATCGAGACAAGCTCCCATGAGCTCCAAGTCGGCAACTCGGTCCATATCGAGACAAGCTCCCATGAGCTCCAAGTCGGCAACTCGGTCCTTATCGAGACAAGCTCCCATGAGCTCCAAGTCGGCAACTCGGTCCATATCGAGACAAGCTCCCATGAGCTCCAATACAACACTCCAGCAAAAGTCGCTCATGCAGGGAGCGCACCCCTATCTCTAGCAATTTCAAATTACTGCTTTCATCGAGTCTTTGCTTTCTTTTCTTTCTTTTTCTTTGTCGATGTCCTCGGCGGGTGTTTTTACTTTCGTCGACGCGTTTTGCTTTGCAATCCACGTCGCCGAGGGGCTCTGTAGACACCCCGCCTTGGACCTCTCACCCCGATTGCATACAAAGTATTTTTATTTAACTTATTTTCATTAATTTCTGTTACTTCGGTTAAGTTCCTAACTGATTCCGTTAGTTTTGGACTAAACTGCATAACAGAGTTAACTTTTAGGGTCATTCTGTCATTTTGTCATTTTTCACCCGCGGGCGCTTCCGGCACTGCCAGTGAGCCGCGCGCGCGTCCCACCCCAAAAGCCGGACCCGCGCGCTTCCCACTTTGGCAGTAACGGATTGCACCTTATTTCCCTCCCTTTTCTTATTTACAAACATCTTTTCTTAATCACAAAAACCATCTTTTTACATCCACATTCATCCCCCCTTTTCTCATTAACTCCCAATCCCAAATTCTAAGCCTTTTCCCAAAAACTAATATTTCTTTCATTTATTATTTGATTTCTTTTATTTCTTTTATTTTTCTTTTATTCATTTATCTTATTTGTGATTGGCCCATTCCATTTCACATGGATGACCAATTTCCCTCCATCATTTCCCTCTCTTTTTTACCTATAAAAACCATCATCTTCTACCTTGGAAAGGGACTTCTTTTTGGACTCCAACCTTGATTCACCAACTACATTATACACAAATTCTCCCAACAAGAGTTCTTAGTAACAAGACTCTACACAAATTGTTCTACAACAATTTCATTATAACAACAACACTTTCAAGTCAAGATTCCAAGTCCTCTTTCTCAAGGTACAACTCCATTTTCTTCCTTTGTTTTCTTCTTCTTGATGTATGCAATCCCCATTAATGGGACATGACCAACATGACTACTTCACATATTGAAGTTAGTTAAGGTTATCTCCCTACATTTTAATCTTAACTTTAATTCACCATGTTAATTTCTCTTCATCTCTTAATGTAATTCTTTAACATTACTTGTTACATGTAATCTTTATCATTAAATAAATAAAAAATTCTATTTTATTTCCCCTTTATTTCCCCTTTTATTCTCATCACAATTGTTAGCACATTTCTACTTAATTAATTGAAGGACATGTAAATATTAGAACACCAATAGTAGCAAGACCCGCGTAAGCGGGGCGGAGTGGGTGTTTAAGTACTTCCCACTCCGTCACCTAACCCCCGAACCCTTCTCTCCCGAATCTCTGGTTTTGTACATAAATTAGGCTATTTCTAGGTTTTTCTTATGTTCCTTTAAAAACATAGGTGGCGACTCTAAACAATCTAAAACAAGTTAGACATCCTAGGATAATTCACCGCTCTAGCCAAGCCGTGGTTCCCCGGGGTATCTACAACGGGTCTCGACGGTTTTGGGGTTATGAACTTGTGTGACTCGATAATGAGCAATTGATAGGAATTTCGTGCACGTAGTGTGAGGTCCAACAAGTGACAAAATATTTTTTTACTTTTTATTTATTTTTTTTAACAAAAGAAAAGAAAATAAGCACGTAATTTACAACTCTCGAATCACCCGTGTGACCGATAAAATAAACAGAAAATAAAAGCGGTCATGTGCAGGCCCGGTGCCCATACACTGTCAAAACTGTTCTGTTTCTGTGCACTGTTCTGTTTTTGGAAAATGCCCAGAAGCGCACGCATTGGGCTGCCTACTCGGGAGGCGCGCGCGTTAGACCAAGAGGGGCAGAGGCGCCCGAATCTGGGTAAAACCTTTAAATTCATGGGTTCAAGGGACTGCCTTGACCCTAAATAATAAAACTTTCCCTTGCAGTAATTGTTAGCACATAAACATGAAATGGAAGGACAAGAAGGAAGGCGGACGATTCTGGTAATTGGGGTCGGACGCGCGCGCTTTAGGCCAAGAAGTCCAGAGGCGTGCGCTTCCAACCCTTTTTACCAGAATGCCCAGAAAACAGAATAAAAGAACACCAAAAGCAGAAACGCAAGTTTAACCCTCTAAGTAGTCCCCAGCAAGGTCGCCTAGATACCCCGGGAGAGCCCACTGTCTTGGCTAGAGCGGTGGAGGGATCCTAGGATGTCTATTCGGGTTTTAGTTGTTAGAGTCGCCACCTATGTTATTAAGGGAACATAAGAAAAACCTAAAGAATAGCCTATTTTACGTTACGAAACCAAAGATTCAGGAGAGAAGGGTTCGGGGGTTAGGTGACGGAGTGGGAAGTACTTAAACACCCACTCCGCCTCGCTTACGCGGGTCTTGCTACAAAAGGTGTTCTAATGTAAAAAAGTCCTTCAATTTATTAATATAAAAGTGCTAACAATTACAATGAAAAGAAAGGGGAAATTGCAAAGGGAAATAAAAAAGAATTGTTTTTATGTATTAAATTATGCTAAAGATTACATGTAGCAATTACATTAATATGAAATGGGGAAATTAAAGTAGAGTTTGAATGTATGAAGATAACCTTGACCAAACTTCAATAGTGAAGTGGCCTTTTAGGTCATGTTTTTTTTTTTTTTTTTTTATGGGGATTGCATACATTGACTAGACAAGTAAAATAAGAGAAGAAGAATAAAGTACCTTTAAAAAAGAAAAACTTCAAACTTTAACTTGGAGATGGAAATGTTGTAGAGAAATTGTTATAGAACAATTTGTGTAGAGTTTTGTTGCTAGAAATCTTGTAGGAAGAATTCTTGGGAGAATTGTGTATAATGTAGTTGTAGAAAAAGTTTTTGGGTCCTTTTCTAAGGTAAAAAGAAGAGGTTTTTATAGGTGAAAAATAGAGGAAAAGAAGCTTTTCTAACCAATAAGAAAATAAAGAAAATCAAATAATAAAGAAAAAATCAAATAATTAATAAAAGAAATATTTTGTTTTTAAGAAATGACTAAGAATATGGGATTGAGAGTTATTGAATAAAGGGGGGATGAATGTGGATGTAAAGAAGGAGTTTTTGTGATCAAGAAAATGGAGGAAAAAGGTTGCAGTCTGTAACTGCCGTAACGGGAGGCACGCGCATCCCTTTGGCAATGCTAGAGGCGCCCGCGGGTGGAAAATCATAGAATGACAGAAATGACTCTAAAGTTAACTCTGTTATTCAGTTTAGTCCAAAACTAACGGAATCAGTTAGGAACTTAACTGCAGTAACAGGAATTAACAAAAACAAGTTTAAATAAAAATACTATGTATGCAATCGGGATGAGAGGTCTAAGGCGGGGTGTCTACCGTGCTATTCCCTATGCTCGGCCGAGCGGACACTGTTCACAGTTTTGAGATTTTCATAAATAATGCACATTTTGTTTCCATTTTGAGCAAAACATACATTTGTAAACCATAAATTGTGATTAATTATATGCTTAAACAATTTTATTCATTGTTTAAATAATATTATCACCTAAGTGATTAACGTTATTTAAATCCAAAATTGTTAAAGCGTTGAATGTTTGAGTTAATATGTGAATGACTTGAATTTTCCAAAGAAAAACTTGACATTTGACTAAACTTGAGCATTCATGTTGTAACAAGTAAAATGAACATTAAGTTGTCTTGTTAGATACTTAAATCGGCCCAAAGGAAGATTAAGAATTTGATTAAGATGTGGTTCAAATTACTTGTTACCTAAGGCAATCATTTATGAATCAACTCGGAATCCAAAGATTAGTTTTGATGTCATGTTGATTGTCTTATTCATGGATTTCATTTGATATAATTAATCACTAGTGGGTAACCCGTGCTCTGCACGGAAAACCAATACTATGTCTTAAAAAATATTTTAACTATAGTTAACTAATATAGTAATCATCATTTTAACTAATACTATTAATAATAAAAATTAATCTATATGATTACTATTATTATAATAACTATTATAATTAATTAATACCATTGATAGTAATAGTTAATATATATATTAATATCAATGATTTGTGTATATAATAATAATTATTAATATAATTATTATAATAAAATAATATTATTAATAGTAATAGTTAATTGATATAATAACTATTATGATTAATTAATATTAAAAATTAATAATCTAACTTATATAATAACTATTATAATTAACTAATACTAATAATAGTAATAGTTAATGTATGTAGCCTATTATAGTTAACCAATACTATTAATAGTAAAAAATAACTTATAAAGTAACTATTATGGTTAACTAATACTATTAATAGTAATAATTAACTATATAGTAACTATTATAGTTAACTAATACTATTAATAGTAATAGTTAACTAATATAGTAACTATTATAGTTAACTAATACTATTAATAGTAATATTTAACTTGTATTGTAACTAATATTGTTAACTAATACTATTAATAATAATAGTTAACTAATATAGTTAACTATAATAGTAACTATTATAGTTAACTAATACTATTAATAGTAATATTTAACTTGTATTGTAACTAATATTGTTAGCTAATACTATTAATAGTAATAGTTAACTAATATAGTAAACTATAATAGTAACTATTACTAATAAGAGTAATAGTTAACTATAATGGTTAACTATTATAGTTAACTATTACTAATAATAGTAATAGTTACTATAATAGTTAACTATTATAGTTACCCTTTTTAGTAACTATTATTATTACCTAATAGTATTAGCTAATGAAAAGAAAATGAAAAGTCACTTATTTATTAGTATGTTGTTGATGTGGCTTCTCCAAATGCAAATTTTCTACATTGTTTGTCCACATGTCAACACCATAGCTCTTTTGGCCAACTTTAATATATATATATATATATATAGATTTATTCATAATGTAGTTACTTATAAATATTTTGTATTCATTCTTGTTCTCGACTCCCAACAGATTTACTTAATGCTTCGTCAATTACTGTTGCGATGAGTACTATTCCGATGCTTAATGGGACTAACTTTAAAACTTGGAAAAACAAAATAGTAATGATCTTAGGCTGTATGGACATAGACCTCGCATTAAGGGAGCCGTTTGCACTTCCTCTCACTAATCAAAGCACTCTTGAAGATCGCTTAAGTGCTGAAAAGTGGAAACGCTCCAACCGCATGAGCCTAATGATTATGAAAAATGTTTTCCCGGAGACCTTTTTGAACACCGTCTCCGAGGATGTTGATACTAAAAATTTTCTCGAGACCCTTGAAGAACGCTTTGCAAAAAGCGAAAAGTCGGAAACAAGTTCTACCTTAAAGAAGCTTGTTTCCATGAAGTACAAAGGTACCGGAAATCTAAGGGAGTATATTTTAGAAATGCTTCACCTATCGACAATGCTAAAAGCACTTAAGTTAGAGATATCGGAAGATCTTCTCGTGCATTTAGTTTTGATGTCTCTTCCTCCTCAGTTTGGTCACTTTGAAGTGACCTATAATTGTCAAAAGGACAAGTGGAATATTAATGAATTAATTTTACACTGACACAAGAGGAAGATAGGTTAAAGCAATCTAAAGTAGAAAGTGCTCATTTGGTATCTACCTCTTCTCATGGGACAAAGAGAAGAGGGAAGGAAATTGTGGTTGTAAGGAACAAGAAACCTAAGGGATCATCTGATGATCGTAAAGAAAAGAAATGCTTATTTTGCAAGGACCTTACGCACATGAAGTACGACTTCCCTAAGTATCACGCTTGGCGTGCTAAGAAAGGTATGTCATTTGGTCTTGTTTGTACTGAGGCTAATTTAGTTTCAATTCCTACATATACATGGTGGTTGGATTCTGGTGCAACAACTCACATAAGTATGTCTATGCAGGGTTGCCTGAATTACCGAAGACCTAGTGAAGATGAGATATTCATCTATATGGGAGCTGGGAAACCGGTTGAAGTTATAGGCATAGGGACCTTTAGATTATTGTTAAGTACTGGTTATTATTTTGTATTAAATAATACATTTATTGTACCGTCCTTTAGACGGAATTTGATATCAATCACAGTTTTGGACAAGGAAGTTTATTCTTGTTCGTTTGGAAATAATAAATGTGATCTCTATTTCAATTCCAAAATTGTCGGTGCTAGTACTTTGTCAAGTAATGATAATCTTTACTTACTTGACACTTTTCAAACAATAAATGAGTCCCATAATAATGAAACTAAAAATAAAAAGCGAAAGTTGTCAAGTGAAAATTCTTATACCTTATGGCATAGGCGTTTGGGTCATATCTCCAAAAGGAGAATTGATAAGCTTGTGTCAGAGGGAATCTTAAACAAACTTGACATTTCGGAAAAAGACTTTTGCATTGAATGCCTTAAAGGAAAGTTTACAAACACTAAAAGAAAGGTATCCTCGATAGCATCAAGCGTCTTAGAACTAATACATACATATATTTGTGGGCCATTCCCTAACCCTTCATAGAATGGTCAACAATACTTTATTACATTCATAGACAACTACTCTCGATATGAGTATATTTATTTACTTCATGAAAAGTCTCAATCTTTGGACGTTTTCAAGTCTTTTAAGGCCGAAGTTGAAAATCAACTAGGAAAGACAATTAAGAACGTTAGATCCGATCGTGGTGGTGAATACTACGGTCGGAATGACGGTTCGGGGGAACAACGTTTGCTCGCTATCTTGAAGAGTGTGGGATTGTCCCTCACTACACTATGCCGGGTACGCCTAGCATGAATGGTATAGCTGAGAGACGTAATAGAACCCTTAAGGATATGGTAAGAAGTATGGTTTCTTGTACTTCTTTACCTTACTCATTATGGGACTATGCTTTAAAAATCGTAACTTATATTCTCAATAGAGCTCCCTCTAAGGCTACTAATAAAATCCCTTATGAATTATGGACGAAAAAGAAACCGTCCTTAAATAATTTTCATGTATGGGGTTTGTTGGGTATGCTTATCTCTTAACCCTCCTATTTATGTTAGAATTGATTGATACCATCACCTATTAATATTTTATGGACTTTAGGACCCTATGTGAGAAGTTTTATAACTTCAATTTTTAGCTATCCATTTTATAGTATAGGCTTAGAATATAGGTCTTGGAGCGAAAAGGAATGAAGAACTAAGCAAGACTGTGGTCTCTACGCAGGACTTCCTTGCGCAGGACATCACTGCGCAGGTCTCCTCTGCGCAGCATTCTACCTTGCTCAGTTTTCGATGCATTCAGATTATCTAACTTGGAAAACTCTTAGAAGATGCATGCTTATTAAAGTGCTGAGGTGTGCAGAAACGACAAAGCAAGCACACTCAGCATATCCAACAGTGGAGATGCGCTCAAGTGAAATATTTCAAATGAAGACAGCTGTCAACCTTTTAGAAGAAGCTTTTGAATTTGGTCTTCATGCTCAGTCTCCAACGGCTCAAATACACCTGCGCACCAATCATATTATGCCAGGTCATCAATCTTTATCAGAGACCCAGCGGCTATAAAGGACATCTGCACACCAATCATATAGTGCCAGCTCATCGTCCTTGCTTAGAGCACCAACGGCTAGTTCTAAGCTCTCTGCTATAAATAGCCTGCTCATCTTCATTTCCAAGTTGCTAGAGTTTGTGCTTAATAAGTATCCTTGAAGTCCTGAAGATTGCTGCTTAATATTCCCAGATTCAAGAACAACCTTCAAACCTTCATACCTTCAAGCTCCTGCCTAGATCCTAAGCCTTGTAACACCAGAATTCTCCGTGCTCTTCATCTCATAGATTCTTGGAGCCCAAAATTTCTGACACACACACACCTCTTGAAGCTTTGATCATTTAGATCTTACTTCCTGAGATACACCGGTTTAGTCTAGGATTTGTTCTTCATAGCTTAGATTTTGATTTGAGTTTTGATTCTTTGTAATCTTGTAAAAGCTCCTCACATCAATATAAATCTCATTAAAAAAATCCAAGACTAACCATCTTGGTAGAGGACGTAGATCTTTCTTCGATCGAACCTCTCCAAATAGCTTGTTCATTATTCTCGCAATTTATTTCCTGCTTAATCATTTCTGAATTACTGCTTTGTTTGATCTTATCAGATTGCTATTATTGCTGCTGTGTTTGTTATTGCTTATTGCCTTAGAATCCTTTTTAACCAACACTTTAAGCCAAAACTTAGCGCGTGCGTTTTTATCTCTGCGCAACCTTTTCTTGCGTAGTAGCTGCTTAAATTTCCGCTGTGCATTTCACACTCTCTCTGCGCGCTATACTTAGCTTATTTGAGAACTGTTCGCATAAGCTATTGCTTTGCAAAAGTGTTTGAATTTTTTTTAAAAATTGCTATTCACCCCCCCTCTAGCATTTTTCATACCCTTGTTGTCCCTTTGGGACCAACAAGTGGTATCAGAGCAAACACCTTCATAAAACTTGTTTTGTTTTTCAAGTTTAACAGCTTGGGTGCCGATTCAAGATGGCTTCAAAATCTTGGGCAATGGCTAACTATTCACATGTTCCAGTGCTGAATGAAGATCACTTCGAAATCTGGAAGCACTGCATGCTCACTCATTTTTCTTCTATCAACGAGATCCTCCACGACATCATTCTTGAAGGACCCTACATCCCAATGAAGGCTAATCCAGATGCTGCTACCAACAAGGACAATCCTACAATCAAGAAGACCAAAGAGGAATGGACCGATGAAGAAAAGAAATGGGTTGGCTATGATGGAAGAGCAAGAAACATCATTCTTAGCACTCTAGACCTCTCCATGCACAATCAAATTGTGAGCGGTGGAACTGCAAAGGAACTATGGGATGCTATTGAAGGATATGTGAATGGAGACAAAGTAAGCAAGGAAAACAAAAGATTTGTGGTGCAAAGAAAATTCAACTGCTTCATGAGAAAGGATGGTGAAACATTGAGACAAACTTATGATCGCTTCTGTGCTGTTGTAAACTCTTGTAAATCTCTTGGAACCACATTCACTAATAAAGAAGTCAATTATCAATTCTTAGATGCGCTAGGTTCCAGATATGTGCACAAGGCAAGTCATCTGGAAGATTCTGATTTCTAGATACTTGGCCTCTGCGCAGTTTATACGCCAACTTAAAAGTGTATGAGCTAAAACTTGATCGAATTGATGAAACTGAAGGCAAAGGAAAACTTGTTTCCTATATTGCGCAAAAGGAACCTGCGCCTGCTCAAACCTTAGACAAAGTCTCCACTTCCTCTCTACTTGAAATGGATGATGATGATTTCGCTATGTTCGTAAAGCGATTTCAAAAGTTCAAGAAATTCTCAAAGCCAGGATCCTCAAGTAAAGCTCCAGCTAAATTCTCTCGTGGCAGAGACTCAAAGAAAGATGATGACTTGGTTTGCTACAACTGCAGAAAGCCTGGTCATTTTTCTTCAAAATGCCCTACTCCAAAATTTGAGTACATGAAGAGGAATACTGCGCAAAAATCGTTTAAGCAGCGCGGAATGGTTACTGAAGAAGACTGCACAGAAAAGGAGCTCAAGACCTGGATAGAGACAGACACTGAAGACAGTGATGATGATGACTCTGAGGACGGACTGCTTTGCTTAGTGGCGAGTGCTGATAGAGATTCAGACAATGATCCTGATATGAACACAGAGACTACGCCAAGGACAACTAAGAAGAAAGGTCCCACTATCACTGAATTGGTAGAAATGGGACATCTGACTCCAAGCAGACAGAATGGCAAGTACTTATTTGCCAGAGCAAATCTAACGAAGAAATTTGTAGCTGCGCCTTCGCGTAAGGAATCTCTTGAAATTCCTGCTGAAATTGTAATAGAAAAGGATGACTCTGCTGCTGAGCGTGAGTCTATTTTCAATCAAGCTGAAAAGGCAATAAAAAAATTTAATTCTATGAAAGAAGCAGTGGACTTATCAATTGGAGAAATTTCACAGCTTAAGACGGAGAAAACTCTTTTAAAATCTGAGATCACCCTCCTTAAGGAGCAGATTAAGAGCATGACTCCTCTTACTGAAAATAAACGTTTTCTTACAGATCAAAATGCGCTATTTAAAGTAAGAAACGAAGAATTGGCTGCTCAAGTAGCTGATCTCACAAAGATCACTGATGAGTCGACCAAATCTCGTGTCACTATGGATCAAATTCTAGAAACCCAAAAAGCCAGTGGAGATAAGGAAGGCTTGGGGTTCTCAACTAGTGACAACTTTAAATGCACCGTTTGCTCTGAAAAGGAAAAGGAATTTACACCCCAGCAAACTATTGAAATTCCTAAAGCAAAGCATTCTGCTTCAATGGGTAAAGGACAGGAGAAAGTCCAGAGACAAAATTTCCATTTGTCTACCCAAAGAAGCAAACTGGAAAAGCCAAGGGTAAGGCTAAAGTGGAATCTGCGCTTGACAACGCACCTTTTGATATTTGTTGCACTTCTCCTTCGAATGTCAAATCTGCGCATAAGGGTCATGCGCATGAAAGCCATGCACCTTAACGCCAGATGCACATACTTAAGAAAAGCTCACCAAAACTTCAAAAGATGGTGTTTGTCAAAGCTAATTCATCTCCTCCAGTAAAGAATGCTGCGCCAAAGAAAAGTAAAGAGTTTGTAAAAACTCAATCTATAAGTGGCTTACATCATTGTGTTGTGTGTGATGGTTTAGGTCACAAGGCTGCAGAATGCCTTTTGCGATTTGCTCCTGATGCCAAGGGACGTAAAAATCCTAAGGTCAGACAGGAGTGGGTTGTCAAAAGTTGCTAACTCTAGGACCCAAGAATAAAGGGGACCTGCGCTTTTAGTGTCTATTTTTCAGGTCTCCTGCTTCACTGCGCACTCTTCACAAGCTAAAGCGCATATATGGTACCTCGACAGTGGATGTTCTAGACACATGACTGGAGATGTCACCGCTCTTAAAGATGTGCATGAAGGAAGAGGTCCCTCTGTAACTTTTGGAGACAACAACAAAGGGCACATAGTTGGATATAGAAGAATCAGAAAAGATAAAGTGTGCATTGAGAAAGTTGCGCTCGTAGAAGGACTCAAGCACAACCTGCTCTCTATATCACAATTATGCGATAAAGGTTTGGAATGTCACTTCACTGCAACGCACTGCTACATCAAAGATGGCATATCCGGACTAACTTTGCTCACAGGGACTCGTAAGACTAATGTTTACATTATTGATCTTACTGCTATAGATTCTATCACTAATCTCTGTTTTGTAGCAAAAAATGTAAGTGAAAGCAGGTGGCTATAGCATAAGCGCTTAGTCATTTGAACTTCAAATATTTGGCTAAGCTAGGAAGGGAAAATCTTGTCAAAAGGCTTCCCAAAGTTGCTGACCATCATGATAGAAAATGTGCAGCATGCCAGCTCGGTAAACAACCTAAGCAGTCTTTCTCCAGCAAGATTGCCTCCTCAACTTCCAAATGTTTACAACTGCTTCACATGGACTTGTTTGGACCGGTCACCACCGCGAGCATTGGAGGAACCAAGTATACTTTAGTTGTGGTGGATGACTACTCAAGATACACATGGGTTGAAATGATGATATCCAAAGATGACTGCTATGATATCTTGACTGCTCTCTTTCGAAGACTCCAAACTAAAAAAGAAGACGACATCATGAGCGTTAGATCAGATAATGGAACTGAATTCAATAATAACAGTGTCGAGCATTATTATGATGACCATGGAATTGATCACAATTTCTCTCCTGCTTGAGTTCCTCAACAAAATGGCATTGTGGAAAGAAAGAATCGCACGTTGATTGAGGCTGGAAAAACCATGATAGCAGAAGCTAAGCTTCCAAAGTATTTCTGGGGAGAAGGTGTCAACACTGCTTGCTTTACTCAGAATAGATCCCTCATCAACAAATCCTATAACAAGACTCTATATGAGCTATGGAGAGGAAGAGCACCCAACATCGCTTTCTTCAAGATTTTTGGCTGCAAATGCTATATCCTCTATAATGGAAAAGACCATAGAGGTAAATTCGACGCCAAAGCAGATGAAGGTATCTTTGTTGGGTATGCCAAACATTCTAAAGCTTTTCATGTTTTTAATAGAACTACTCTAGTAATTGTAGAATCTGTACATGTTATTTTTGATGAGCATTTTCTCCTTGAGCCACATTTGGCTCCAAATGATTCTGATAATTCTGCTGAGAATGATGAGACAGGTATACAGCCTCAAACCGTACCTGCGCAGAATGCTAATCATGATAATAAAGATCAGAATCAAGCAAGTCCATCTCATGCGCATACACCAGATGTTGCACCAGAAGTCACAACTCCTGATGCGCAAACACCTCCTCCTGCGCATGATGTTTTTCCACTTCAGCAAATCACTTTTAATAACCTTGATGCTGGAGCAAATGAAGTACCCATTGTATATCTTTGTATTCCTACTACTCAACCCAACTTACCTCCTGAGGTTCGTGAAGTTAGAGATCATCCATCTACAAATATCATTGGTGATCTCAATGTAGGAGTTCGTACTAGGAGAGCATCAAACTTTGATGATGAGTATCACTCTTTTATCTCCCAAATCGAACCAAAGAAGATTGATGAAGCGCTCCAAGATTCAAGCTGGGTTACTGCTATGCAAGAAGAGATTAACCAGTTTGAGCACTGCAAGGTTTGGACTTTGGTACCCAGACCTCATGACCAAGGAGTTAATGGTACAAAATAGGTATTCAGAAACAAGATGGATGAGAATGGAAGCATCACCAGAAACAAAGCAAGGTTGGTTCCGCAAGGCTATAGGCAAGAAGAAGGAATTGACTACGATGAAACATTTGCGCCTGTGGCAAGACTTGAAGCTATAAGAATTTTCCTAGCTTATGCGTCTCACAAGAAATTCAAGCTTTATCAAATGGATGTGAAGAGCGCATTTCTCAACGGTGAACTCCAAGAGACGGTCTA
Source organism: Campanula takesimana (assembly GCA_026119855.1). Lineage (NCBI taxonomy): Eukaryota > Viridiplantae > Streptophyta > Magnoliopsida > Asterales > Campanulaceae > Campanula > Campanula takesimana. The sequence goes on along the minus strand of JAOWBW010000656.1, from coordinate 33,779 downwards.
CGTAGCTCAACCCCCTGGATTTGAAGATAGCAAATTTCCAAATCACGTCTTCAAACTTCAAAAAGCTTTGTATGGACTTAAGAAAGCTCCAAGAGCATGGTACGATACTCTATCAAAATTCCTGCTAGAGAAAAGCTTCAAGCGCGGTAAAATCGATACAACTCTTTTTATTGCTAAGTATAATGATCATTCTTTACTTGTTCAAATTTATGTCGATGATATTATATTTGGTTCTACTAATGAGTTACTTTGTAAGCGCTTTGAGAAGCTCATGAAAAGCAAGTTTGAGATGAGCATGATGGGAAAACTCACATTTTTCCTCGGACTTCAAATCAAACAATTGAATGATGGCATCTTTATAAATCAAACCAAATACACAAGAGACTTGATCAAGAAATTTGGACTTGAGAATGCTAAAGCATACGACACTCTAATGGCTACGGACAATAAGCTTGATAAAGATTTAAAAGGTAAGAAAGTTGATCAAACTTTATATCGAGGTATGATTGGCTCTCTACTCTATCTTACTGCAAGTAGGCCAGATATTTTGTTTAATATTTGTGTCTGTGCGCGCTATCAAGCGGACCCTAGAGAAGCGCACTTAACTGCTGTTAAACACATTATTCGTTATTTTTCTGAAACTGTTAACCTTGGACTTTGGTACACCAAAGATTCGAATTTCGATTTGCTAGGTTATTCAGATGCAGACTACGCAGCATGAACAATTGACAGGAAGAGCACAAGTGGAACTTGTCATTTCCTTGGAAATCGACTTGTTGCGTGGGCAAGCAAAAAGCAAGCTGCTGTGTCCATTTCCACTACAGAAGCTGAATACATTGCTGCTGGAAGCTGCTGCTGCCAAATCCTTTGGATGAAGCAACAATTAGTGGACTATGGAATTCATGAAGGAAATTGACCAATTTTCTGTGACAATATGTCCACCATAGCAGTCTCCAACAATCCTGTCATGCATTCAAAGACAAAGCACATCGACATCAAATATCACTTTCTCAAGGACCACGTGGAAAAAGGAAACATTCATTTAGAGCACGTGGGCACAGATAATCAAATTGCTGATATCCTTACAAAGGATCTTGACGCAAAGAGATTTGTCTTCTTGAGAGGAGAAATGGGTTGAGATTCATGCTTATGCGCAATCCCTGCGCAACATTGTACTGCGCAGTAATTCATCTGCGCATAAAACTAAAATTATAAGATTTAAAGAATCTCTTGCGCTATTCAAGCTCTACGCATGATTTTAACATGCGCACTTCTCGTGGAACGCAGGTAAGTCTTTTATTAATTAGAAATTGCACATAGGTCCCTGACTAAAAAGTCAACGCTAATGTCACAAGGGTACTTGTGTAATTAAAATTTTCCCTCGCCTTAATTTTTGAATTTTCTTGGGAAATTATGCTTTTGCCCCTGCGCATGTCCTATTATCATTAATGCAAACTGCCATTGATGATAGCGCCTGTTAGGATCCCTGAGCAACATTTATGAGGGAGTTGATATGACTAACCTACCTAACACTGCTGACACACTCGCGCTTCTCATTTGGCCACGTCGCTTCGCTATCGTGCGCCTCTGCGTTTTCCACCAAACACGCCGCCTTTCACCAATCTGCCGTGCTGACGTCATGCGCCTTTATCCCTTTTCGGTATAAAACCCTCCTCTTTCTCTCTCTCCTTCTCACTCTCCTCTTTCATAAAAACCTCCATTTTCTTCCCTCTCTGCAAATCTTCCTCAACTTCCAAAGATTTCCCTTCTCTCTCTCTCTTTGACTTTCTTTTCTTTTCTTCAACCTCAATCTCTTCATCTCTCTCCTCTTTTGAAAACCCTAGCTATTTTATATGGCTCCTCGAAAGGAAAAAGCTAAGGTTGTCGTTGAGGTCCATGAACCCGTTGAAGAAGTTCCACCTTCGGAAGCTAAGACCGTTGATGATATGGTATAATTCTTAAACCTTCGAATTTTGTTTTGGTCTGTCCGCCATTGGTGTATGTCGAGCTTTCAAAAGCTCCCCTTCTTGATTTCTTGCTCGTCTGTTAATCATTTTCAAAATCGTTTGTTGCCTCGTGTTCGTTTCTCCCTGATCTACCCTTTTATGTACTTTTAATCATGATCAATGTCAACTTTCCTTTGATTTTTGCATTTCTTTGTCCGAAAAAACTCTTGGGCAGACGAACAATTTTTCTAAGTTTCTGGGTTTGATTTCGTGTTTTTGAAAATTCCGTTGTAATGGTTATTTTCGTCCTTAAAATGCGGTCATTTTGACATACTTTTTGTCCATTTTGGTCAAACTTTGATATTTGGTGTTCATGATGTTCTTCGTGTTCATAAACAGTCCTTCCGTGTTCATCAAGTTCTTGAGTTTTCTCTTATACTTTGGATCGCCTAAATATCTCTAAGTGTTTGTGTTTTTGCACATGCATACTCGCTTTTGCGCATATTTACCTGTTTGTGCGCATTACTTTTTTTTTTCAAGTATGAGCCTTGGTACACCGGTTAAGGTGTTGCCGTGTGACCTGGAGATCACGGGTTCAAGTCCTGGAAGCAGCCTCTTGCAATGCAAGGTAAGGTTTACCTACATTTCACCCTTGTGGTGGGGACCCTTCCCCGGACCCTCGCTATGCGGGGATGCCTTGTGCACCGGGCTGCAAAAAAAAAAAAAATAAAAAAAAATGGAGTTGCTGCGCATACGTATATCTGCGCATGCACTTCTCTCCATGCGCAATGCTTTTTGTCTAATCTCTTTCTTGTCTTGCGCAGAATTCTTTCTATTTCCTACAAGGATGGGAATTAGATCTTGCTGTGCTACAAAAAGACGCTTTTGGACGCAGGCTTATTCACCTCATGGACACCTCTGGCATTTTGCCTCTCTTCACTCTAGATCAGGACTTCTATGTCCCTTCATTGGTGGATGAATTCTTTAAAAATGCAGAATGAGTCACCATGACGCACAAGTAAACTCGAGCAAAGATCGATGTCATCCGCTCTACGGTTCAAAATTATTCAGTACGCATTATTCCTGCTTCCCTGAAAAATCTCTGCGGCTTTGCTGTAGACAATGCGCCCGAAGTCTATTCTGAAGCTAAACAAAACAAGCTTGGCTAAAACTGGTTGGGGAACCCACTCTTGCAAAGAAGTGGAGTGTTCATGACAGAAAAGAGTTTGGTGAGGTGATGTTTCACTTGTGCACCATTATTGGTGATTCAGTTAACTGCAAGAATGGAAATAAGGGCAAGTTCATTTCCAAGCAATGGTCTTATTGCGCAGCTGTTTATAATGGCGATGCTCTGGACTGGTCCTCCGTTCTATTTGATGAACTATGGGATGCGTCGGAAAGCTACGACAAGCGCATGGACAAGAAAGTAGCCAACTAAAGAACTCACTGTAGGTTACTCTCTAAATACCTAATGAATGTTTCTGAGCTGCGCACCTTCGTGCAGAAACGTCCTGAACTCAAAGTTCCATGCACCAAGACCTATTCTATCTCTCACCTTTACTCACTGCGCAATGAAATTGGATGCGTTGAATATCGCAAGATCTGGAACAAGGACAACAGCCCTAACAAAGAAGATTGGGTTGATAGAGATGATGATGATGATGATGATGATGATGATGAAGCCCCCCGGCTAAGTCCAAGAAATCTTCTGCGCAGGCCCCTACGCATGCTGAGCCTGAAACGGCAGCTGCGCAAGCAAAGCGCAAGGGAAAAGGAATTGCAGATCCTGCACCAAAAAAAGTGAAGGAAATTCCTAATGTCTGATCTACTGCTGGCATTAAAATCAGTTATGATTTTCCGCCTCCTGCTCCCAAGCCCTCAAAGAAGCACAAGAATCCACATATGCCTGCTCCCTCTCCTGTAAAGACCAAGAAAAAGTCTGCATTTACCAGACTTCCTCCTGCAAAAGCTATGGTTGAAGAAGACAGCGAGTCTCGTATGGATGAGACTGCTGCTGATGCTGATGTTGCGGTTGATACCGCTCAGGGGGAGCAAGTTCCCGAGGCTGCTGAAAAACCCTCTACTGCTCAGGGTCAAGGAGATAGTGATGACTAGATGGATGATGCTTTCCCTGATACCGCTACTCCTACGAAGACTCCTGCTGCTACAACTACTGAGGATGTTCCTCTTCGAACTCCGCGCAAGAAACAAGTTGTGCGCAGCACTGCAATGGGACAGCCAAAAGCTGCGGATGCACCACCCTCTCCTGAACCAACAACTAGTGCATTACGCCGCCTCAATATTCCGGTTGGAAATACTCAACCTGGCACCTCTGTCCTTTATGATGGACTGGACTTAGAAGATGAGGATGAGTATGAAGTAACCAAATCTGCACAGGCCGATGATGCTATGCAGCAGACCATTCCTCCCGTTGATCCTCCTGAGGGAGATAAGGAAGGTGATGTGTGCATAACTGATACAGATAGCAGCAGCACGCATTCCCCCGCGCATAAGTCTCCTGCTATTGACCCTATTCATCTCTCTCCCAAACAACCTTCACCAACGCACTCTCCTCCCAAAGTCTCTCCTCCTCCATCCGCTCAAGCTATTCCCTCTACTTTTCCAACAGTATCTACCTCCTCTCTTTCTTCCTCTGCAGACCTGCACCAAATTCTCCAAGCTCTGAATACTATCCAAGTAAATCAGGTAGCTGCGCAGTCTCAAATGGCTTAACTTATTACTGCGCAGACATCCATTCAGGAACAGCTTGATGCGCAGCGATTGGAGATTGCTGCCATTAAGGGGGAGAATACATCAAAAGCAAGTACTTCTGCCGATCCTTCTGCCAGTCCCTCTGCGCAGCGCGTCCCTGATGCCTTAGATCAAATGGTCCTGGACTCACTGAAGTCAATTGCTTGGATGCTCGAAAACGTATGCACTTATGCCGCTATCAATGATGGGTTTATAGGATTGCTGAAGCGTCTGCGCAAGATTTTGGCCGATGGTTTGAATGAAGGGTTTGCTGGCCTTAAAGTGCAGATGTTAGAGAGATTTGCACACGGTGGTCCTGCGCAAGCAAGTAAGCTCAATATAGAAAGTGTTCGGGAGTGCATAACCCAATCCATGACGGATTTTGCTGATGGGTTTAACGCTAGGATAGATCAAGCAATGTTCGATATTCAAGCCAGCGTAAACACTCAGCGCCTCCTTACCGACACTCGCCTTGAAGCTACGCAGGCCACCATTATCGACTCTATCATAGCTGCAGAACAGTCATTCTGTAACCAGATAACTGGGCATCAGATGGCCTATGCTGTTAACTTCCGAGAGCTGTAAGATGATACCAGGGATGTGCGCAGAGGGATAACGGTTTATGTTGAAGAAGCTGTTGCGTTCAAAGAAAAGTTTCAAGCTCTTAAAGTTGAGCTCATGAACAAGTTCAACAGTCTGCAGAATGAGCTGCGCGAAGCCTTTCACCAGATCAACGTAGAATAGGTTCTATGTAATTTTTGTTTTTGCGCAAGGTATTCCTTTTTGTGCATTTTGCTTTTCTTATTCAAACTTGTAATATGCATCTCTTTACATTTCAAGTTTTAATGAAAAAAATTGCATCACTTGTTTCCAAAACCTTGTTCAATTCAAACTCTTCGTTTGTGGAACAATGAATGCTTTATTCCACCTCATGCGCATATTATTAACTGCTCATATTTTCTACGCATGTTGTTTAAACATTCAGTTTAAATGCATACTTCAACTAAAATTCATATCATTTGTATGCGCTGCATGTTATTTCTGTCTTTCCCATATTGTAAGTTAATCTTTTGGATAGATTAGAAATCTATAGCATTGGCTAGTGTGTGCATTGACTTGAGGCATGATTTACCATTTTCATTTTTATGGACATGTTATTATCAAGTACAATGAATTGCCTTTGTTATAGTAGGTAATGGCATCAATCATTTAGGGGGAGATTGTTGGGTATTGTTATCTCTTAACCCTCTTTATGTTAGAATTGATTGATACCATCACCTATTAATATTTTATGGACTTTAGGACCCTATGTGAGAAGTTTTATAACTTCAATTTTTATCTGTCCATTTTATAGTATAGGCTTAGAATATAGGTCTTGGAGCGAAAAAGAATGAAGAACTAAGCAAGACTGTGGTCTCTGCGCAGGACTTCCTTGCGCAGGACATCACTGCGCAGGTCTCCTCTGCGCAGCATTCTACCTTGCTCAGTTTTCGATGCATTCAGATTATCTAACTTGGAAAACTCTTAGAAGACGCACGCTTATTAAAGTGCTGAGGTGTGCAGAAACGACAAAGCAAGCACACTCAGCATATCCAACGGTGGAGATGCGCTCAAGTGAAATATTTTAAATGAAGATAGCTGTCAACCTTCTAGAAGAAGCTTTTGAATTTGGTCTTCATGCTCAGTCTCCAACGGCTCAAAGACACCTGTGCACCATTCATATTATGCCAGGTCATCAATCTTGATCAGAGCCCCAACGGCTATAAAGGACATCTGCGCACCAATCATATAGTGTCAGGTCTTCGTCCTTGCTCAGAGCACCAATGGCTAGTTCTAAGCTCTCTGCTATAAATAGCCTGCTCATCTTCATTTCCAAGTTCCTAGAGTTTGTGCTTACTAAGTATTCTTGAAGTCCTGAAGATTGCTGCTTAATATTCCCAGATTCAAGAACAATCTTCAAACCTTCATACCTTCAAACTCCTGCCCAGATCCTAAGCCTTGTAACACCAGAATTCTCTGTACTCTTCATCTCATAGATTCTTAGAGCCCAGAATTTTGACACACACACCTCTTGAAGCTTTGATCATTTAGATCTTACTTCTTGAGATACACCGGTTTAGTCAAGGATTTGTTCTTCATAGCTTAGATTTTGATTTGAGTTTTGATTCTTTGTAATCTTGTAAAAGCTCCTCACATCAATATAAATCTCATTAGAAAATCCAATACTAACCATCTTGGTAGAGGATGTAGATCTTTCTTCGATCGAACCTTTCCAAATAGCTTGTTCATTATTCTCGCTATTTATTTCCTGCTTAATCATTTCTGAATTACTGCTTTGTTTGATCTTATCAGATTGCTATTATTGCTGCTGTGTTTGTTATTGCTTATTGCCTTAGAATCCTTTTTAACCAACACTTTAAGCCAAAACTTAGCGCGTGCGTTTTTATCTCTGTGCAGCCTTTTCTTGCGCAGTAGCTGCTTAAATTTCCGCTGTGCATTTCACACTCTCTCTGCGCGCTATACTTAGCTTATTTGAGAACTGTGCGCATAAGATATTTCTTTGCAAAAGGGTTTGAAAAGAATTTTAAAAATGCTATTTACCCCCCCTCTAGCATTTTTCATACCCTTGTTGCCCCTTTGGGACCAACAGGGTTGGCCAGCATAAGCTAGGCCTTATTGGCCTAATGAGGGCAAACTGGATGCTAAGACTGTTAGTAGTTACTTTGTAGGGTATGCCGAGAGATCTAGGGGCTATAAATTTTACAACCCGAAAACTAGAACCTTTTTTGAAACGGGAAATGCTAGGTTCTTTGAGGATATTGAATTTAGAGGGGAAGTTAGGAATAGTTTTGAATTTGAAGAGGAAGATGCATCCATTTCTATACCTCTTCCCATAGTAGTTCCAATTGGAAATCAAGTACTTGTACCTGAAATTCAAGAGGACCATACAATTCAAAATAATGGCTCCCCTATAAATATTGAACAACATGAAAATATTGATCATGATCAGGAAATTCAAAAACCTCAAAATGAGGAAGAACCGGTGCCCTTAAGGAGATCCAATAGAGTAAGAAGAAGTGCCATTTTGGATGATTATGAGGTGTATCTTGCCGAGAATGAAGGACACTTAGGTTTAGTGGGAGATGAGCCTCTCACCTTCCATGAAGCCATTAATAGTCCTAATTCTCATAAGTGGATCAATGCCATTAATGAAGAGTTAAAATCTATGAAAGGCAACGACGTTTGGGATCTTGTTCCATTACCTAAAGATGTGAAACCTATTGGTTGTAAATGGATATTTAAAACCAAAAGGGATTCACAAGGTAATGTGGAAAGATATAAGGCTCGTCTTGTTGCTAAAGGTTTTACTATAAATGAAGGCATTGATTATAAAGAAACATTTTCTCCGGTATCTTCTAAAAACTCTTTTAGGATCATTATGGCACTTGTAGCACATTATGATCTTGAGCTTCATTAAATGGATGTTAAGACAGCTTTTCTCAATGGAGACATTGGGGAAACTATCTATATGAAGAAACCAGAAATGGTGGATGATTTAGAACAAACTAATCAATTAGTTTGTAAACTTAAGAAATCCATTTATGGGATCAAGCAAGCTTCTCGTCAATGGTACTTAAAATTTAACCAAGTTATTCTTTCATTTGGTTTTGAAACGAATCTTGGTGAATATTGTATATACCATAAGTTTAGTGGGAGTAAATTTATATTTTTGGTCTTATATGTGGATGATATTTTGCTTGCTAGTAATGACATGAACCTTCTTAAAGAAACTAAGAAATTTCTTTCAAACAAATTTGAAATGAAAGATCTTGGTGAGGCATCTTTTGTATTAGGAATCCAAATACACCGTGATCGCTCACGAGGTATTTTAGGATTATCACAAAAGGCCTATATAGAAAAGGTATTACAAAGGTTTAGCATGCAAAACTGTAAACCACATGACACCCCTGTTTCTAAAGGAGACAAATTTAGTCTAAAATAATGTCCTAAAAATAATTTTGAAACCAAGTATATGGAAAATATCCCTTATGCATCAGCAGTAGGAAGCTTAATGAATGAGCAAGTCTGTACTCGTCCAGGCCTTGCCTTTATTGTTGGGATGCTTGGTCGATACCAAAGCAATCCGGGAGAGAACATTGGGTTGCAGCCAAAAGAGTGATGCGGTATTTACAAAACACCAATGACTACATACTTACATTTTCAAAGTCAGATCATCTTGAGATCATTGGGTATTCCAATTCCGACTTTACTGGATGCCAAGACAGTCGTAAATCAACGTCTGGTTATGTCTTCACATTAGCCGGTGGAGCAGTTTCTTGGAGAAGTGCCAAGCAGACACTCTTACCTTCCTCTACCATGGAAGCCGAGTTTGTTGCTTGTTTTGAGGCATCCAATCAAGCTATATGGCTGCGTAACTTTTTAGAGAGACTGCGAATTGTCGATAGTGTCGAAAGACATATTAAGTTATATTGCGACAATAGGGCGGCAGTCTTATACTCCAACAATAACAAGAGTTCGTCAAAGTCTAAGCATATAGACATTAAGTTTCTTGTTGTAAGAGAAAGTGTACAAAATAAACAAATAGAAATACAACTTATTGGAAAAAACTCCATGTTAGCGGATCCGTTTACTAAGGCATTATCACCTTTAGTGTTTCACGATCATGTTGCTCATATAGGTGTAACAACTTTTGATAATATTTAATATAGTGGGAGTTTTGTTGTTTCTTCATTTATTGTTCTATTATTATTAAAGTTTTGATCTCATTTGGTTAAGTTGGACTAGTTGGAAGATATATATATATATATATATATATATATATATATATATATATATATATATATATATATATATATATATTTATTATGTTCCATGCTACACATCTACACTTTTGATCTATGTCATTTAGTTTGATATGTACATGTGATTATTGTGGATTTAGTTGCGAATCAATTACAACGACTGCCCCTTTAGTCCTTATACTTGTATGACTAATGGACGGGATTGTTATAGATGACAACAAGGTGCACATTAGGGTTGTCATTTGTGTTATATTTATGATTTTAAGGAAATACTTTGTTTTGCAACCAAAGTGGGGGATTGTTAGAACATGGCTTGCATTACAAGTCATCTAATTTCCATACATGAAATCATACCTATAATGTTAATATAAAGTGTAGTAAATCATAATAAATTTGTAGAATTCCTGGGATGTAATTTATCTATTTATGATGGGAAAAATGGTAAAATGACATCACTTAGGTTGAAAGGGTGTAGTCCCTAAATGAAGTGCCCTTTTGTTTCTTATTTAAAGGTCCTTCCATCAAGCCTAGAAACATACTACATTCTTAATTTCTCTCCTAAATAATCTTCATATTGTCTAGAAGTTCTTGAGAGAAAAAGGCACTCTTCATTTCGAAGATATTCATCCCCTACATCTTCTACTTCTTCTTATTTCTCCCTACAACATCAATCATGGATTCAATAGGTATTGTTCGCTTCTGCCTTCATCTCCTTCTCAAACTCATTCCAGAATAGAGTATGGCATTCAGGGATTAAAATTGTTCCAACATTTATGAGTATTGAGGTCTCAGGGTTGTGTAGGTTATGAAATCCGCCTCTGTTATGATTATCCAACATGTTTAATTTTCTCCCTTTTACTTACTCACAATATCCACTTCTATCTTTCCCACTCACAACATTATTTTTTTTCTTAATCTCTGCGCATTCAGTTTTAGTGACCATTAACTTGGGACAGAGGGAGTAACTCATTTTTGTTTAGAGTAATACGTATGTAAATTTGTTATTTGCTGCCTCAAGCGAACAAGCTGTCGAGCTAAGATTTTGGTGGCAGCCTGGTTTAACAAATTATTTGCTACCTCAAGCGAACAAATTAGTTGATGAGCACACGTCTTTAGAATGTACTCTCTCTGTCATGTTTGAAAATATTTCAATTTTCCTATTGATTAAGAATGAATTTGATTATTTTTTTATATATTTATTTTGGGATGGAGGTAATATATGTATCTCTTTTTTATTGTTCATTTGGATTCATGCAATAATACTTCATATTTCATGCAGAAAAAAAAAGACCTGACAAGGAACCGACTTTATTTGATCTTCAAAAGGAGACTCACTGTGAATACGTGTGTTTGAAATTGGGAATATTCATAGTAACATTAAAATATGAGAGTCGCCACGCCGTTTTAATTATAGCCAAAACATTGAAAAAAGCATGTTAATGGGTTCGGGGGTCAAATTACAGCAAGAAAAGAATATTTACGTTATCACTCCTATTGCCCGAATTGATCGGTCTTTCTATCATGATGCGGTGTATGTAGTGTGTTAGTGATTGAGACCGGATCCGAAGATTGCCTACGTTCCTCTCAATGTGAGAAGCTCAGGTCAGCGTAGTTCGAAAAGAATTTAGAATAGGCAGAAGAATCGGGATCATGCATAATGAGGGGGGAATTACCTAAAGATTAGGGTTTAGAAGTAGTTCATAGATCATCCTTGGGTTGATGAACCCTAGATCATCATTGGCTATGAAATAACATGTTAACATGAAGATCGTAACCCTAAATATAGCATAAATAAGGTTTTAACCTAAGAATATGATGAACATGCGAAGAACATATTATGAACATATGAATGTCATGAAGAAAATATGAATAAAGATGTTAGGAACATGAATATTATGAAGAACACATGAATAAACATATTAAGAATATGAATATTATGGATCTAAATTAATAATATGGCAAGAACATGAAGAAAAAGTTAGAAAACTTACCTTTGTTGGCAAGAAATAACCTTGGATCTTCTTGGGATTCTTGAGAGTGTTTTTGGAGGCTTGAATGACTTGATTTGGGAGCAAAATCGTCCCTTAAGAGCTCTCAAATTCGGATCCCCCAATTATGAGGCAAGGGAGGTCTTTAAATAAGAAACTGATGGAGAGATCTGACGGTCCAGATCATCCGGGGCGGATGTGGCCGCGTGGCCAAGATGGAGGGCGGCGGCGATGTTGGCCGCGTGGCCAAGGTTGGAGCTTGGGCGAATGTGGCCGCGTGGCCATCATTCCTGGCTGACTTAATTATTAAGCTAGGGTTTTGCATGTTTTATGGAAACCCTATTTTGGCCATCTTTAAGATGTTTCAGAACAATGAGGTATATTTTGGGAATCCGGGACAAGTCTTTGCAAGATTTGTAATTCCTATAAAGTCCTTGTGTATTTGGGAAATCCCTAATAAACTCATTTTCAGATCGGGTACTAACAGTAGCCCCTCGGCGACGCTTTTTGCAAGGCAATGGAGGGTCGACGATAAAAATAGGAACCGTTCTGAAACATGAGTTTCAAAACAGAGGAAAGGTAAGGGAACGGCTGAACCTTGGCAGGCGACCTACGTATCCGCGGGGGAATCAATCCAAACGTAGTTCAAATCTAATGGGGAAATTGAGAATAATTGTCCTCTGATGGGACCAATGCCTTCCGCTTGGGGAGAAATTATGACTTGCTGGGGAGACATGTGCCGGGGAAAATGTAATTGCTGGGGATGAGAGATGACTATGTCGGTCGGGTGGCTGAACCTTTTCAGTTTTCCTACGTATCCTCGGAGGAATCAAGCCGGTCGTAGTTCGGAGGGGATAGGAAATGACCAAGGTAGTCGGGTGGCTGAACCTTTTCAGGCTTCCTACGTATCCTCGGAGGAATCAAGCCGGTCGTAGTTCAGAGCTATTGGGGAAAGACGAGACATCGAACTTCTGCTGCGGATAACAAACCTACGGATACTTATCTTGTATGAAGAACGAACATTCGTAAGCAATGAAAATAAAAACTACGTCGTCTAAATAATCCCAAGATGGAATGGTAAACACAATCAGGATCGCCCGGGTTCCTGCCGATCGGGCTAAAGTAATAGATGCTGGATCTCTCGCAATTAGAAATGCCAGGGTTTCTGCCAATCACGATCGATCTAGGATACGTATGACATAGAGGCACCGAAGTCTCTGTAATCATACGAATCCTAAGCAAATGTTTGGAAATTTTAAACGCAATCAGAAACGCCCGGGTTTCTGCCGATCGCGTTAAAATAATAGATGCTGGATCTCTCGTAATTAGAAACGCCCAGGTCTCTGCCAATCACGATCGATCTAGGATGCGTATGATATAGAGGCGCCGAAGTCTCTGTAATCATACGAATCCTAAGCAAATGTTTGGTGAAGAATGGAAATTTTAAGGGGCTTTCCGTACCCAAAGGTAACGAATATCAGTCAAAATAGTGCTAAGGGAACCTAAAATGAATCAAAGGGGAATGTACTAGGGGTAAAACTGAAATTTTGCATGTGGAGGCAAAGATGATGGATTGTTATGAAGCTGCAAACGGGATGAACTCTCGGGGAGTCACAAAGGTGATAGACTCTCGGGCAGTCACAAAGGTGACGGACTCTCGGGGAGTCGCAAAGGTGACGGACTCTCGGGGAGTCGCAAAGGTGACGGACTCTCGGGGAGTCGCAAAGGAGACAAACTCTCGGGGAGCCGCTAATATGGGAAGCATAGTATCTGGGTTCCACTTATCCTAATTTAGGAGGGAATGAAGCTATGAGACATTAAGACCAAGGTGTTGGTAAAGGACATTTTGCTTGGTTGCTTAGGGTAGGACTAAGGCTTTTAAGGAAAGGGGAAAAGAGAGATGGTATCCTCCTAGTCTTGAGATAAGGATGCCTAAAGATGTTATGGTTTCTTAGGCTTGGGATTATGTCTTGGAGATAATGTGGGTTTCCTAGGCTTACGGGCTAGGGATTGGAGTTCGTTAAGTATGAAGAGGGTACTGTATCCTAGGCTTAGTGCTAGGGCTTTTGAGGTTGAGGTTAATGATTGTGAATTTCCTAAATTTCAAGACTAGGGTTTAGAAATATCTTAGGCTTCGAGGTTAGGGTTCGGAGATATCTTAGGCTTCGAGGCTAGGGTTTAGAGTTGTGGTAGGTTTAGGGGTTGTTTTATCTATCAGACATAAGGCTGGGAGTTGGAAAGGCGGTGTCTTCCTAGGATTGAGACTAGGGATTGCTAAGATGGATGCTAGGGTTCATAATTTTCAGGGATTGGTGACTATGGCTTGAAAAGGAACGTTGTAACCTAGGCTTTAGGCTAGGGTTTAAGTCTAAGGATTGTAAGCTTCCTATATTTTTAGACTAAGGTGTAGGAATTTCCTAGGTTATAGGACTAGGGTTTGAAGGGAATGTTGAATCCTAGGCTCGACGCTAAGGTGTAGAAATTTCCTAGGTCTAGGACTAGGGTTGGAAGAGAATGTTGAGTCCTAAGCTCGATGCTAGGGTTTAGAAATTTCCTAGGTCTAGGACTAGGGTTGGAACGGAATGTTGAGTCCTAAGCTCGATGCTAGGGTTTAGAGAGGATGATGTGGTTTCCTAGGCTTGAGGCTAGGATTTAGAGAGGATACAACTTCCTAGGCTTGAGGCTAGGGTTTGGAGAGAATGCGACTTCTTAGGCTTGAGGCTAGGGTTTGGAGTGAATATGACTACCTAGGCTTGAGGCTAGGGTTTGGAGTGAATATGACTACCTAGGCTCGAGGCTAGGGTTTGGAGCAAGTGTGACTACCTAGGCTTGAGGCTAGGGTTTGGAGAGAAATGTAGCTTCTTAGGCTCGAGGCGAGGGTTGATTAAGCTTTGTAAAGGGCATTGTATCTTAGGCGTAAGGCTAGGGTTCAATAAGACGGGGGATTAAGATTGTAAATTTCCTAGGTTTCGAGACTAGGGTTTCGGGAATTTGGAAATGATGTTGCATGCGGGGCTTTGGAAATTCCCTAGAACTTGGGCTAGGTTTAAAGAGGATGTTGCGGTTTCCTAGGCTTAAGGATATGTGACTACTTAGGCTTGAGGCTAGGGTTTGGGGAGAACGCGACTTCCTAGGTTTGAGGCTAGGGTTTGGAAAGAATATCGACTACCTAGGCTTGAGGCTAGAGTTTGGAAGGAATGTGACTACCTAGGCTTAAGTCTAGGGTTTGGATACCGAAAGCATTTAAAGGTTTGTCTTGGTTTAGACCAAGCAAGTTTGAGGTCTAAGAGTGTTGCGGTTTGGGGCAGGTGAGCTTGATACCTCATGGCTGGATAGGCTCGATAGGTTAGACCTAGGCTAGAGTGCTAGGGTTTAGCTAGGGTAAGACTCAGACATGTGTTAAGGAGACCGGGGCCTAATGGAATGGTAGGCGTGAGATCTAGGAGATCGAAGGCTAGGCAGGGTAGCGTTGGGACATAAGGCTTTCAAACGGGTAAGTCTTTTGTCCTAGAGAAACCGCGTTATGGGTTAGGACCAAGCAGGCTTGAGGTCGGCCAAGGAGCAACGGATTGGTATTGGATGATCCTAGTACCTAATATGCATGTCGGGCTTGGATCCTAGAGTGTTTGGAAGTTTAGGCTAGGTGCGAACCATAGGTGCGGGAAATGGTTTTGGATATATGACCATGTTGGCGCTTTAGGTAAAGGGATTGAGTGTCCAAGACTTTGCTTGAGTACAATAGGTACCTAAGTTGGATTGGGTATGCTTAGGTCCTAAGTTTGTCTCAGAGGTCATTGCGCATGGCCAAGCTCGTTCGGCGATTGCGAAGGTGGGTTTGGTATGGGACCAAAGGTGTTAAGCGCACGATTTTTGACTGGACGGGTTTTGATATTTTTATGGCATATCACGGTACGCGGGAGGTCCTATGCGTTCAAGCACGTTTGAGGTTTGGACTCGTGGGGAAGAAAGGTTTGAGATCCATGGAGTTCAAGGGTGGACCTTGTAGGTGGCGAGGTTTGGACTCGGCTCAGATTAAGTAGGTTAGAGACCTAAGGGGTTGAAGGTCAGACTAGGAAGTCTTTTGAAGCTAAGGAGTGACACTAGGTTTAAGAGTGGCAGGGCCATGGTTTGGGTATGACGGTAGGCGTAGATGGCATTGTTTTGGTTGGACCGAGCAGGCTTGGGAACTAAAGAGTTCTAAGGGTCGACATCTAAGGTTATAGACCTAGAGGGTAGACATTTTTGTGATCTAAAGGGTTTAGGAGTTGAGACCTAAAGTGTGGATCAGATATGCTAGAGACCTACAAGGTAGGCGCTTGGTAGACTTGAATGGACTTGGGATCTAAGGGATCGTTCAATAGGTTAGACTGGGTAGACCTAAGAGGTTGGACCTAAGAGGATAAGGGAGACATAGTCTGGACAAGGTAAGGATGAATATATATTGGTAGGTTTGGGATCTAAGAGATCAGGTAGACTCGAGACCAGTAGGTTCGGGACCTAATGGGTCATTCTAAGGATTTGGATTCGGTAGACTGGTTTAAGGCTTGAGGTTTTGGATAAGACTGGTTTGAAGCTTTAGGAGTCCCGCTACAAACTTGTGGAGGGTCGAGCTAAGGGTTATGGTGTAACCTATGTAAGACTGACCGGGTAGGTGCGGGACCTAAGGTTTTGAATCAAGTCAGATTGGGACGTAGAGAGTTGAGGGTTTAGGCCTAGGGGTTCCCTAAAGTGTAGGAGATAGGGTAAAGGACCGAGTCAACTCAAGAATCACGGAGATGGGTCTCAGATGGATCGAGGATATTTTTACAATTTTATGGAGACCGAGAGTGCGGGTTTATAAACAAAGTGTCAGGGAAGAGAATACTTTTGAAAGTGTTATGATTTTATAAAGATGCCTTATAATTAGTTATGATTCTAACAAATTCAAAGTGTTTGTCATGTGCAGAGTTTGACGATGAGGGGTACATCCTTGTTGAAGCCTCGGTATTCTTTGGGAAACCACATAGTCGACCCATTCCGTTGGGGATTATCTAATTTGGTGAGCGGGCACCCTTCCTCCTTTGAGAAATTCTACGTCGAGCTTGATGATGAGGGATGCTATTCTTCTAAGTATGTGCTTGTCGAAGCCTCGATATTCTCCGAGAAACCACATAGTCGACCCATTCTGTTGGGGAAGCCCTAGTTCGATAAGGGTGTAGAGCGGGGTATCCTACCTCCTTTAAGACGCACCCTTTTTTCTGCCTAGACCGCCCTTGCGGGTTTTCAATCTAGCGGGCATCTCTTTTGCGTCATCATTTTTTTTTTGAAATCATTCAGTCGACTCAAAAAAGGAAAAAAGAATTGTTTGAAAACATGTGGGGCATTTTGGGGAGAGTAAGAGAGAGAGAGATAGTACTCACATTTTGACTCTTTGGGCAACTGAGTGTATATATGTACAAAAGGGAGGAAGCCCCTGCTTGACAGAACATAAGTGTTTAGCTCTTTCCTAGATTGTAGAACGGAAGACTTGTCGAGACATTTGAAAATTGTTTTATTCAAGATTCTCATTTGATTGCTCGAGAATGGACCTCGTTGATTAGGTATGCATCTTATGATTATGTTTTAGACAAGTAGTCTCGAAATAATAAATGTTTTGATCAATTGTGAGTGAAGAAGTCAGGAGTAGAAATATGGGGCAAGAGAGAAGAGAAGGAAAATTGGCTACGAGGTGGGTTGTGTATATTTTGGACCGGACCCTAAGGTTGCCTACGTTATCCTCAAGGTGAGAAGCTCAGGTCCGCGTAGTTCAGGGATATCCTGGCTGTTGATGGAGTTGGGTTTGAGTATGAGGTTCATTTGTCGCGATAGGTTGCTCCGTTGTAGCTTGTTGCTTTGGATTGCTTCATTGCAGCTCATTGCGGTGGATTGCTCCATTGTAGTTGTCATGGCTGCTGCTACCGCGTTAATCTTCTTTGTAGGGAAATAAAGAAAAATAGAACATTTGAAGTGAAAATAAAATGGGACTTTTACTTTTCTATGGTGATAGCCCCTTCTATTTTTCTTTATTTTTTTTTATTTTATCTCTTTGTGCACACCCTTTTTTTGCCTAGGCCGCCCTTTCGGGTTTTCAACCTAGCGGGCTTCTTTTTGGTGCAATGCTCTAACTTTTGCCTAGGTTGCCCTTTTGGGTTTCAACCTAGCGAGCCGTTTTTATATATTTGTACATGAAACATTGGGCAAGACGAGCCCCTAGTTTGCTTTCGCCTCTCTCGATTGCGAGGTAGCTTCTTTATAGTTCAAGCGGCCTTTTGCTGGCGGCGGGCATCCTAGCCCCTTGATTTATACCGGTAGAGCTCCATCGGATTATCACGTGGCACCTATTAATGGCATGAACAACTTCGTGCATTTCTTTTATATTTGCGATGGAATACGGACAGCCCCGGTGTATCGGCATGTAGTACTTATGAAGGGAACAAACAACCCCTTAAATTGTGGCAGCATGGATGTCTATTTGATGATGAGAAACGCAGTCCATTTCTTTGTCATGACCGTATGGAAAAGGGGTCTAATGGTGGGATGAGAGGCGTATGAGGATAGTGTATGGGAGAAGGTGTATAGGGGTAGAATGTAGAGAGAAGAGAAAGTGATTCATTCATCCCAATTGGTCAAAGCATTTGTTATCTTGAGACTAATTGTGTATTTAGTTATGTGAATGGTTTATGGGTCCATTTACCTTTTAATGAGTCGTCATTAATGAGTAAGATTAAGATTAATTCATCATATAAAGATATAGCAATCAAGTGAAGATGGTGAATAAGACAATTTTCATGGAATTGATTTATGCAAGATTATGTCTCAAGTCTAGAGAGAAAAGAAATAAAGACTCTTTTATTATTTGAAAGAAAAACGACTAATCCGGGGTGGACTTTTACTAAAGAAACAAAAATAGTCCAAAGTGGACTTTTGACTAAAGACACTCTAGAACATACGAAGACTGAATGACCCTTTTTATTTATTATTTAAAAGAGGTAGCCCCAGTTTGCTCTTTCTTGTTTGGACTTTGCTCACGCCCATGCATTCCTATCGCGGGTGATGGCTCCGCTATCAATGAGGCTTTGGATCTCCCTTTTCAATTGGAGGCAACCTTCAGTGTCATGCCTAATGTACTGGTGGTATTTGCAGTATTTGGAGGGATCCAAGTCTGGTCTTACCCTGTTTGGTTCATAGTTGAGTAGAGGAGCCAACTTGCCGGCTCGAACCAAACCTTTGAAGAATTTGGCTAACGGCATACCTAAGTCGTCGAATTCGCGCTCGTCCTTCCTTTCACGAACTGTCTTTGAGGGTGATTTAGGTACCGGTACCCCTTGTTGATGAGTAGTCATAGGAGGCATCCCGACGGGGAAAGTCTGTGGCGGCCCGTACATTTGAGGAGCGTACGGGTGTTGAAATTGAGCAAGAGGGAGAACTCGGCTGAGGTAATCATAAACGCCACGAATGTCAGACAAATGGCGCCTCTCGATATTTCTTAGGGTCTTATGCATCTCCTTCTGAAAGTGTGTTTCTTGCTCATTGAGAATGGCCTTAAAGTGGATTTCTTGTTCATCGAGGATGGCTTCGAAGTGGGATGCTTGCTTACTGAGAGCAGTACCGGTGTAGAGGATTGTCTCGGGATCTTGGGTAGCAGCTTCAGTTGCAACTTCGATGTTCCTTGCAGCCGACATGATGCAGAACTCTAGTCATGAAAGAATTAAGCCTCTTAGTTGAATTAACTTAGATTCGTATTTAATGATAAGGCATCGTTATAAAATCATTTTTTGGAAAAGAGTCGGTCTCCACATTTTTGAAATGCATTTTGGTAAAAAATTGAAAGTTTGACCGGGCCGAAGTTGCCTACGTTCCCCTTATCATGAGGGAGAGGTCCCACACAATAAGAGGCTCAGGTCGCCGTAGTTCGAATCAAGTTAGACTTTTAAAAAGAGGTGAGAGATGACCATAGGGGTCAAAAAGAGGGAGATGACTCGGTCTGTAGTCAAGCATGGGTGAGGAAGACCTATAGGAATCGGGTAAGGTTTGACTTAAGGTTTGACCTAAATTTGACCTAAGGTTTGACCTAAGGTTTGAGACAAGAAATGGTTCAAGCTAGGATGCGACGATAATGGTGGGTTGACCTAGATGGGTAAAGGATAGGTCGACCTAAATGAGAAGGGTTGGATTGACCTATATGGTGAATGAATCAAGATAGCGGGTTGTAGCGGTTTGCCTATGGGATGATCTAAGCGGGATAGACATGGTTTGACCTAAGCGGGTCTAAGGTTGACCTATTCGGGTTGGTGGACTAAGGAAGGTTGGAGATTGACCTAAATGGATTCAAGATAGGTAAGTCGACCTAAGCGGGTCACGGGGTGACCTTGATGGGTCAAAGGTGAAGGGGTAGTTTTAACCTAAGACGGACAAGTTGGACCTAAACGGGTTGACCTAGGTTGGTCTGGACGACGGTGGGTCAAATAATGACCTAGGTGGTTCAAGATGACGGTTCGACCTAAGCGGGTTAAGACCAAAGGTAATTGGGTTCACCTATGGAATCAAAGATTGACCTAAGAGGTCGAAAACGGCTAAGGTTGACCTAGGAGTCCAAGTTTGACCTAAGAGGTCAAAGGTGATTGGGTTAACCTAGGAGGTCAAAGGTTGACCTAAGAGGTTAACGGGTGATAATGTTGACCGAGGGGGTCAAAGGTTGACCTAAAAGGTCAAGGGTTGACCTAAGAGATCGGAGGTGATAAGGTTGACCTAGGAGGTCAAGGGTTGACCTAAGAGATCGGAGGTGATAAGGTTGACCTAGGAGGTTAAGGGTTGACCTAAGGGGTCGGAGGTGATAAGGTTTACCTAAGAGGTCAAGGGTTGACCTAAGGGGTCTGAGGTGATAAGGTTGACCTAGGTGGTCAAGGGTTGACCTAAGAGGTCGGAGGTTGATAAAGTTGACCTAGGGGGTCAAAGGTGATAAAGTTGACCTAGGAGGTCAAGGGTTGACCTAAGAGGTCGGAGGCGGATAAAGTTGACCTAAGGGGTCAAAGGTTGACCTAGGAGGTCAAAGGTAGATAAGGTTGACCTAGGAGGTCAAAGGTTGGGAAGGTTGACCTAGGAGGTCAAAGGTTGACCTAAGAGATCGGAGGTGATAAGGTTGACCTAGGAGGTCAAGGGTTGACCTAAGGGGTCGGAGGTGATAAGGTTGACCTAGGAGGTCAAGGGTTGACCTAAGAGGTGAAAGGCGGATAAGGTTGACCTAAGGGGTCAAAGGTTAACCTAGGAGGTCAAAGGTAGATAAGGTTGACCTAGGAGGTCAAAGGTTGGGAAGGTTGACCTAGGCGGTCAAAGGTTGACCTAAGAGATCGGAGGTGATAAGGTTGACCTAGGAGGTCAAGGGTTGACCTAAGGGGTCGGAGGTGATAAGGTTGACCTAGGAGGTCAAGGGTTGACCAAAGGGGTCTGAGGTGATAAGGTTGACCTAGGTGGTCAAGGGTTGACCCAAGAGGTCGGAGGTTGATAAAGTTGACCTAGGGGGTCAAAGGTGATAAGGTTGACCTAGGAGGTCAAGGGTTGACCTAAGAGGTCGGAGGTGGATAAAGTTGACCTAGGCGGTCAAGGGTAGACCTAAGAGGTGAAAGGCGGATAAGGTTGACCTAAGGGGTCAAAGGTTGACCTAGGAGGTCAAAGGTAGATAAGGTTGACCTAGGAGGTCAAAGGTTGGGAAGGTTGACCTAGGCGGTCAAAGGTTGACCTAGGAGGTCAAAGGTAGATAAAGTTGTCCTAAGAGGCCAAAGGATGGTGGGATTTTGACCAAAGCGGGTCGAGATGAAGGGTAGACCCAAATGGATCGCAATGATGGGTAGGTAACCTAGATAGGCCAAGATGAGGAATTTTGATAGATGGCCCAAGGGGTGAGCGATGGACCTTAGAGGTCGCCTAGATGCAATGCACATTTTATTTAACGAAAAGTTTTGCATTTATTTACATCCTAAATGGTTGGTCCAAGGAGTGTCCTAATCTCTATGTGTAGGTTGACACGGGTAGGATAAAGGTTCCCACCGCTCGTGGAACGTACACGGTGAGTGGAGTAGACGAGTGACTCGAAAAGAGTGCGACAGTAGCGCACAAATTCCTGCACATCGAATACTCCGGGTAATGGGGACCTGTGCAGTGCTGACACGGACTAGTGGTAGTGTGTGGCAAGAAACTAATTCTTTTTAGGGAGAAAAGAGAGAAGTTTTTGAATGCTTGAATGATGCAATGCAAGGGAGAGAGAAGAGGGAGAGGATAAGAATGTACAAGGGAGCATAGCAAAGTCTCGTTTGACCTTAATACTATAGGGAAAGTACAAAAAAAATACATGTATTGAAAAAATACAAGGTACACATATTAACATGGCAAAAATACAAGGTGCATGCACAAACATGGCAAAGTGTGAGGTGCATGTGTAAACATGGCAAAGTGTGAGGTTCATGTGCAAACATGGCAAAGTGTGAGATGCATGTGCAAACATGGCAAAGTGTGAGGTGCATGTGTAAACATGGCAAACATCATGATGTAAACGAAAGTTAGACCCACTAAGTTTGAAAAAGTTTCAAAGCAGTCCCCAGCAGAGTCGACACTGTGAATACGTGTGTTTGAAATTGGGAATATTCATAGTAACATTAAAATATGAGAGTCGCCACGCCGTTTTAATTATAGCCAAAACATTGAAAAAAGCATGTTAATGGGTTCGGGGGTCAAATTACAACAAGAGAAGAATATTTACGTTATCACTCCTATTGCCCGAATTGATCGGTCTTTCTATCATGATGCGGTGTATGTAGTGTGTTAGTGATTGAGACCGGATCCGAAGATTGCCTACGTTCCGCTCAATGTGAGAAGTTCAGGTCAGCGTAGTTCGAAAAGAATTTAGAATAGGTAGAAGAATCGGGATCATGCATAATGAGGGGGGAATTACCTAAAGATTAGGGTTTAGAAGTAGTTCCTAGATCATCCTTGGGTTGATGAACCCTAGATCATCATTGGCTATGAAATAACATGTTAACATGAAGATCGTAACCCTAAATATAGCATAAATAAGGTTTTAACCTAAGAATATGATGAACGTGCGAAGAACATATTATGAACATATGAATGTCATGAAGAAAATATGAATAAAGATGTTAGGAACATGAATATTATGAAGAACACATGAATAAACATATTAAGAATATGAATATTATGGATCTAAATTAATAATATGGCAAGAACATGAAGAAAAAGTTAGAAAACTTACCTTTGTTGGCAAGAAATAACCTTGGATCTTCTTGGGATTCTTGAGAGTGTTTTTGGAGGCTTGAATGACTTGATTTGGGAGCAAAATCGTCCCTTAAGAGCTCTCAAATTCGGATCCCCCAATTATGAGGCAAGGGAGGTCTTTAAATAGGAAACTGATGGAGAGATCTGACGGTCCAGATCATCCGGGGCGGATGTGGCCGCGTGGCCAAGATGGAGGGCGGTGGCGATGTTGGCCGCGTGTCCAAGGTTGGAGCTTGGGCGAATGTGGCCGCGTGGCCATCATTCCTGGCTGACTTAATTATTAAGCTAGGGTTTTGCATGTTTTATGGAAACCCTATTTTGGCCATCTTTAAGATGTTCTAGAACAATGAGGTATATTTTGGGAATCCGTGACAAGTCTTTGCAAGGTTTGTAATTCCTATAAAGTCCTTGTGTATTTGGGAAATCCCTAATAAACTCATTTTCAGATCGGGTACTAACACTCACATGCGCAAAGATGGGACCTTTGTGAACGAACGTTCTTAAGATGATTAGTGTAAGTATATATATTAGTAAATTAATTGTTTTTGTTTACATTGGTTAGTAATAAGGTATATTAATTACTTTTTGAAGGAGGAGTATGAGAAGAAACTTGAAGAAGAATCTACTAAAAGACAGTTGACTACCGTGGATTAAAATCAAATTTATTTGGACATTGTCGGGGGAGTGAAGAAGCAACGTGTATATGGCATTGGTTCAATGAGTGAGACATGTGTGAGTGATGGCCAGTCTAGTGCCTCTTGTTCTCGTTATATTGGTACTAAATAAGTTGAGTGCATAAAAAATTTGGAGAACGAGTTAGCGGATGAGAAAGCTAAGGTTGTGGTGTTGGAACATAAAGTGGATCAAGAGAGAGAAAAACGAGAAAAAATGGAGGAAAAATTGGACCGCTTGATAGCGCGAGTTAACGGTTCATCTGGGCATCCATCTATGTAGCTTCTTAGTGTTGATACTTAAACTCCTTAGTTAAATATCATGTTTTCTTTTGAACTAGCGGTTTATGGGTAGTACTTATTTAGAATATGATGATAACTTACGTTTATTTTGAACTATCAGAATCATACATTTTTTGAACAGTATGGTATTTTATGTTCGATCTAAATTAATAGATGTTATTTTGGTGTTAGTTTGTATGTGGCACAAGTTTTATATATTTATACATGAGCTTTGAAACAGGAGGTACATCCATTAAACAGAAGCTGCATTTTAAAATTTTAAAATTTTAGCGACGGAAATTTCCGTCGGTAATATGAAATTATGAATTTTTAATTAGAATTCAGCGACGGCATTTCCGTCGTCATCCCCTCGTTAAAGTTGGTCATCTGAACGTAAAAGCAAAAATAACGACGTCCTTATCCATCGTTAAAGATGTCACTAGCTTAGCAATTTGGTTGTGTGCTTGATGAAATTAACGACGACCATAATCACCTTACCGATGGAAATAGCGGTCGTTAGGTAGCGACGGGCGTGAAATTTCCATCGGTAAGGCTTACCGACGCCTATATTAACAACGGAAATTAGTTGTTACTATTCTGTCGGTAATATTGTTTAGCGACGGAAATTTTGTATATAGCGACAGATTTTTCCGTCGTTATATTGCGGTTTTCTTGTAGTGTATTATGCTTAAATTAATGAAGATTAATTTAGTGACTAAACTTAATGCTCAACATGTTTATCTTATGTACTCATAAATGTGTTGTATACTATATGGTGATGAACCTTATTTGAAATTTTAAGTCTGTATGACATACCATGATTAAAACACTTGTAAATACATGAGTAATTTTGTGTGGGCTCGCCCAAAGCGAGGTGCGTTGATTTTATTCATGTATGAGCAAGATAATTGAGTAAGAGTTTCCTATGCGTTTAAAGTGGTTGGACTTAATTAGGCGTCAAAATTTTTTTGGGCCTAAGGCAAAGATGAGATTAAACATGCTTTTTGAAATTGGATTTCTAAAAGAATCTCATAAAAGGATCTAAGAGTCATATGAGATATGATTGACAGGGTCGTCTACCTAATTAATTTGATTTTGAGCGGTCACGCCAAAGCGGACTTGAGATTAAATTAAAGTTGGATCTTAGCCCATTTAAATTATATTATACATATGTTGTATAAGAAGGTTATATAATTTAGTGGGAGTATTTTTTGGAAAAATACATTATTTATCTCTTTAATGAAATTGGTACTTATAAAATTTTGGAAATTTTGCATAATTGTAGATAATGACAAATAACACTCAATCAATTTCGTTGCGATCGATCCTTGAGAAGGATAAGCTTCAAGAGAATGGTACAAACTTCATGGATTGGATCCGAAGCCTAAGAATTATTCTAAGGCAAGAAGATAAGTTGTACATTCTTGATGTCCTATTCCTGGTGAACCCGAAGCCAATGCCCCTAGGGCAGAAAGAGACAATCACAAGAAACATCGGAATGATTCTAGGGATGTGAGTTATCTCATGCTCGCGTCTATGCGCTCAAAACTCCAACAAAGTTTGGAACATTTGGAAGCCTATGAGATAGGCGTGGAGTTAAGAGACATGTTTCAAGAGCAAGCTAGGCAAGAGAGGTATAAAAAGCATTGTTGCATTCACTTCTTGCAAAATGAGTGAAGGGCAACAAGTGGGACCTCACATGCTTAAGATGAAAGGCTACGTAGAGCATCTTGAGAAACTTGGGTATCCGATTTCATTGGAGCTAGCCACGGATCTCATTCTTAATTCATTGCCTAAAAGTTATAATCACTTTGTGATGAACTATAACATTCATGGAATGGATAAGAATCTCTCCGAGTTGCATAACATGCTAAAACTTTGGAGATGAAGATAGTGGAGAAAGGTTCTCCAGTGCTCATGGTTCATGATGGAAAGGGGCCAAGTGCTAAAGGAAAGGGTAAGGCAAAGGTTGCCAAACCCAAGATTAGCAAGGCAAATGTTGCCAAGGCTATAGGTGCAAAACCTGATGCACAAAAGGATGCAATTTGTTTCCATTGTCAAGAAATTGGTCATTGAAAACGTAATTGCAAGGCTTTTAAGGAAGAGCAAAAGAAGAAGAAGAGCAGTGGGACTGCGTCGACTTCAAGTATCTATATGATAGATATTCTCCTTTCTACCACTAGTTCCTGGGTATTGGATACATGATGTGGTTCTCACATTTGTTTAAATATGCAGGGACTAAAGAATAGGAGGCTACTTAAAGATGGTGAAGTGGCCCTATGTGTGGGGAATGGAGCAAGAGTTGCTGCATTAGCCGTAGGAACTTATGAAGTTACTTTACATTCCGGTTTAATACTTGTTTTGAACAATTGTTATTATGTACCGGATTTAAGTAGGAATATTATTTCAATTTCTTGTTTGGATAATGAAGGTTTTAAGTTTCTTATTGAGAATAAGAGATTTTCTATTTATTTAAAGGATGTGCTTTATGGTATTGCAAATTCATTTAATGTCCTTGATATCAAGAATGAAAATAATGAAGATGTCTACCATATAAATAAGAAATCTAAACCTAATGATGTAAATCATACTTATTTGTGGCATTGCCGTATTGGTCATATTAATGAGAAGTGTATCTCAAAACTTCATAGGGACGGTCTTTTGGGTTGATGTGACCTTGAGTCATATGATACTTGTGAGTCGTGTCTTCTTGGAAAAATGACCAAGACACCTTTTACCAAGTTAGGTGAAAGGGCAAGCGACTTACTGGGGTTGATACATTCTGATGTATGCGGACCAATAAGTAGCAATGCTAGGGGAGGATTTCAATACTTCATAACCTTCACCGATGATTTTAGTAGATTTGGGTATGTTTACCTAATGAAACATAAAAGTGAAGCGTTTGAGATATTTAGAATATTTCAAAATGAAGTAGAAAAAAACTTGGCAAAAGTATTAAAGCGCTTCGATCGGATCGAGGTGGGGAATACGTAAGTCAAGAATTTGATGATCATCTAAAGATTGTGGAATAGTTTCACAATTGACTCCACCCGGAACACCATAATGGAATGGTGTGTCCGAGAGGAGGAATCGAACTTTGTTGCACATGGTTCGATCAATGATGAGTCAAGTTGATCTTCCGATATCCTTTTGGGGTTATGCACTAGAAACCGCCGCTTTCACGCTAAATCGTGTTCCAAGTAAATCGGTTCAAAAGACTCCATATGGGATATGGAGCAGAAAGAAACCTTGTTTGTCTTTCATGAAGATTTGGGGTTGTGAAGTTTTTGTCAAAAGACTTGTATCTGACAAACTTGCACACAAATCTGATAAATGTATTTTTGTGGGATATCCTAAGGAAACTAAATGATATTACTTTTATAACCGAATGGACAACAAAGTGTTTGTTGCCTGAACTGGTGTGTTTCTAGAGAAAGAGTTTATCTCCAAAGAAATCAGTGAGAGTAAAGTAAATCTCAAAAAGGTTCGAGTCCCCGAAAATGACATTGAACCGAAAGTGGAACAAGAACGAGTCCCACAAGGAGTTGTGGAACCCGTTCAAGATACACAAGTAACTCGCAGATCTGGTAGGTTACAATCCGAGCCTGAGAGATATGGATTTCTCGTAACAAATAGTAATGAGGTGGAGATAATTGAGAATGATGAACCGACCACCTACTATGAGGCGATGTCATCTCCTGATTCGGATAAGTGGCTTGGAGCCATAGAATCTGAATTACAATCCATGCATGATAAGCAAGTTTGGAACTTGATTGATGCACCCGAAGGTGTAAAAACCATAGGATGTAAATGGGTCTTCAAGAAGAAGACTGACATGGATGGGAAGGTACATACTTACAAAGCTAGGCTTGTAGCGAAAGGTTATAGGCAGATTCATGGTATTGACTATGATGAAACCTTTTCACCCATAGCAATGAACAAGTCTATAAGAATTTTGATTGCCATAGCCGCATATTATGACTATGAGATATGGAAAATAGATGTCAAAACCGCTTTCCTTAATGGAAACTTACAAGAGGATGTCTATATGACATAACCCGAGGGTTTTGCACAAAATTCTAAAGTATGCAAGTTGCAGAAATCCATCTATGGATTGAAGCAAGCTTCTAAGAGTTGGAATCTCCGTTTTGATGAATCAGTCAAAGAGTTTGGCTTCATCAAGAACAAATATGAACCTTGTGTATACAAGAAGATTAGTGGGCGTATAGTGCTATTTTTTATTTTATATGTGGATGACATATTGCTCATTGGAATTGGAAACGACATTCCTACACTTCAGTCTGTAAAGACTTGGTTAGGAAAGTGTTTCTCAATGAAAGATATGAGTGAAGTAGCATATATCCTTGGCATTAAGATCTATAGAGATAGATCAAGGAAGCTAATTGGTTTAAGCTAAAGTACATACATTGACAAGGTCCTTAGAAGATTCCGCATGGAAGACTCTAAGAGAGGACACTTGCCAGTGTTACATGTAGTTTCTCTAAGCAAGACTCAATGTCCTAAGATAAAATATGAGGGTGATAAAATGAGTGAGATTCCATATGCTTCGGCAATTGGATCCATCATGTATGCCATAATATGTACTAGGACGGATGTATATTATGCTTTGAGCATGACGAGTAGATATCAATCTGACCCCGGTGAGAGTCATTGGATGGCTGTTAAAGATGATAGTAGATCGTAGTCGGGTTTTTTTGTTTATGTTGAATGGTAGAGCTGTAAGCTGGAAGAGTTCCAAGCAGAGTACAGTCGCTGATTCTATAACTGAAGCTGAGTATATTGCTGCATCAGATGCTGCCAAGGAAGTTGTTTGGATTAAGAAGTTCATTGGTGAACTTGAAGTGGTTCCCAGTATTGCTAATCCAATAAACCTTTATTGTGATAATAATGGTGCTATTGCTCAAGCAAAGGAACCAAGGGCACATCAGAAATCCAAACACATACTCAGGCATTTTCATATCATTCGAGAGATCGTTGATAGGGGAGACGTAAATATATGAAGAGTACCAACTGATGATAACGTAGTAGACCCGCTAACAAATGGACTTCCACAAGCTAAACATGATGGTCATGTTAGGTCCATGGGTATTAGATACATGTGAGATTGGGCCTAGGGCAAGTGGGAGATTATTAGTGTTAGTGCCCTAGGCATGTTTATTTAAATGTTCTGTATGTTATCATTATATTCATATTAATAAAGAGATCTTTGATTATTATTGTTGTTCATGTTTACTTATAATAATCTCCGTCCTTAGTAATTATGAAGCACTAGTATAAGTCCAAATGTTCATGGGATGATCATGTTAGACTTATGGGTACTTGTTGGAGAACAAGGTACTGGACATGACCCGTTTTATGAGATTTATTTCATGGTCAATGTCATATATAGATCTCATATTAATTATGTCATTTGAATCCTTATACATGAAGTTATTATAGTCTTCCACTTGATGAACATTATGTTTCACATATTCAAACGCTACCTTTAACCAGGAAGTTATAAAGGGTGGCATAATCGGATTCACGTAGGGAAGAATAATAAGCTAAATGAATTTGTCCCTCTTCGTAGAGATATCAAGCTTGGGCCCCTCGTAGAATGGTGTTGATGAAATGTTTGGCCAAACTCAAATGAATTGATTGGATCATTGTCATTTGGATTATCAATATATTCGGGATCGAGAAAGTATTGAACAAATATAAGTTGACTTGATGACCATGACTTGTGTTTAATGAAATCGTGGACAAAGGGATTTTGACATGTTCTATGAGGAATACGAACTTGTATATAGTTACACTATTTGGGTAGGTTTGACGGTTTGCTAGAACTTAATCATATCTTATGGGTTTATGTTTAAGCCCATTACCAACTTAGTGTAATCCTATAGGGTCACACACAATTAGAACGAATTGATAAAAGGCAAAAAGGGTAGATTTTGGTCTGGCATGACCGTGCCAGATATAAAGCACGATTGTGGCATTCGGCACGGCCGTGCCGAATATAAAGCACGACCGTGCCATTAATCAGCAGCCGGGAAGGCAGGCGCGCACAAATTGGCACGACCGTGCCAATTATAGGGCACGACCGTTCCAGAGCTGCTTGGACATAAAGTTTGCAGCTTAATTTGGGTGACGGGATTTAGGTTTCCTAGGTCCTTAAGGGTTAAGGACTAGGACCTATATAAATATATTTTCACCAGCCATTAAGCATATGAAACTTTGTTGTTTGGAGAAACAATATTTCTTGATCAAAGATTGAGAATCAAAGATTAAGAATTCCTAAATTGATATAGCCTTTTGGTCTAGCAACCAAGATCAAGAAGCTTCTTGATATTCGTTCGTGGTGTGGATACCATTAAAGGGTGAAGCTTATAACCTCCATAGTTCGTATTCTTGTTCGTGATCAAGTTTCAAAGTTCCACCAAGAGTCAAGGTTGTTATTCAAAGGCATCAAGGGTTACTATTCTAGTATTCATTATGCATGTATTTGAATTAATCATATGAATAGATCTATGGGCTTTGGGTTTCATGAAAATTTTAATGCTTTATTTCCGCTGCGCATGATCATAGGAAACCCAACACACACAACTGTAAAATCACGTAACTGTGAAATCACGTAACTGTGAAATCACGTAATGTGTACATACAACTATGAAGTCAATTGATAAATGCTTTTACAAGTAAAAAATGAAAAAAATAACACAATTGTGAATTCACATAAATGTGAAATCAATGTCTCAGTTATTAAACTCAAACTCATGTGTGAGCAACTGTGAAATAAATGTCCCAGTTATTATTTTCAAATTGATGTGTGATAACTGTGAAATACATGTCTCAGTTATTATAATAATTATGAAAATTTGAAAGATGAATTTATCAGTTTTTACAAGTGAAAAATGAAAAAATAACACAACTGTGAAATCACACAACTGAGAAATCAGTTTGAGAAATAATTTTACAAGTGAAAAATATAATTTTTATTTTCTAAAATTGTGAAATTAATAGAGAAATGGAAAATAATTTTCTCAAATTTTTACTAGTGAAAAATGATATTTTTATTTCTAAAATTTGAATTATTTGTTGAGTGTACTTGTTTGATTCGCTTGGATGACACGATTAAAACGGTGGTCTCAGATTATTTTTTCGATTTCTAGATTTTTAGATATTACATTTTAAAATTTTGAGGGAAAAAAAAGGAAGAGAGAGAAAAAGTAGGGAGGAGGAGAGAGATTTGAGAAAAAGTGCAAGTACTACATGCGCTTAACGTCTGTTTATTTTCGGTCCGCCTGGCACGCGCATCAGGGGAGTGAAGGGGCATTTTGGTCCAACAAAAATCTATAGACTTTTTGGCGAGTTTTCAGAATGTCTGTCCTTATTGGTCGTTTTCAATTGGATGAGAGACTTATTTGTCAAAGCCTCTAATAATAATAATAATAATAATAATCATGATCTAATAAATCAAATTTTGAAACCAGGAGATGGTTGAAATTGCATTGGTTTATTGTTGATTGTTCTCAATAGATTTTGTTGATTTGGGTAATGGTGAAAAGAACCATATTTGAATTAAACTAAGAATGATGAAATTGATTTGTTTAAAACCAATCGGGTGAGATACCTAGATTTCAAACTTATTGGTAGTCCTGTTGATGGTGGCATAGTTATAAGTTCCGTTATGTTCCGGCCAGAATGCGTCATTCTGGTAAAAAACCGGTGCGGAATGAGTTAAATTCCATGTTGTTTTAAACTCCGCTCTGTACCGGCTTGTTCGGGCAAACCCGGTTTGTTCCGGTCTGAACCGGCCGAGATGAGAGTGTTCCGCCCGAGATGAAAAAGTGACATTTTAAACTCATTTTAAATGAAGGGTGTGAATCAAAATGATATAAAGTTGTTGTCTATATGCTTTTTGCTAAAAAAAATCCTTGATCTAAAGTAAACATCGTCGAAATGCAGTTATAACTATGTAAATATGACATTTTGGCCTATTTTAAATAAACTATTTTTAATTAAGTTCATGTTTATATCTTCAAAAATAATTATATAGATATTGAAAGAGTATGAAATACTCTTATATTTAGTTTTGTATCTTTGTGATTCTGATTTAATAAATGTATATATTTAGAGTTTATTTATATTAGATATAGTTGTAATTATTTATTTATTTTGTAGTTAATTAGGATTTACTTGACTAACATACTCATAGTTATCTTTGGTAAGTGTTTGTGTATTTTAGGTGTTTTATTTTTAGGGGACTCTCAAAAGGAAAGGTTGATTGGTTGCTTGAAGATCTTGTGAGATTTGAAGTAGCGGCCAAGAAACCTTATATAAAGAAGCCGCCACACATCAGTAAACTCACGGATTCACAGAATATTTTGAGAGAGTTTTTTGTTTTTTTCTTGAAGTTCTTGTTCATCAAGAACTCAAGTGTTTTTGGTGTTTAGTCTATTCAAGATAGAATAGGTTTTGATCTTTCGTTGTTTTGTTTCTTTCATTCAGTTGTACTCTGCAAATCGCTTTTAATATATGAAAGTTTTCAACAAGTATTCTTGCTGAAGTTTTAATTGTTATTAAGTTCTTTATTTTCCGCTGCATATCTGATAACTGTTAAGACAACTGTCTGAACAACTGTTAGCACGTTTGAATAAACAGTTGTTCACACAGTTGGTCAGTTCCCAGAACAGTCCTAGCCGCTTAATTTCTTTCAATTGGCACCAGAGCCTGGTCTCGACATACTGAGATCGATCTTTGAAAGTGGTCATTATGGACTGTGAACAAAACAAGTTTTTGGTTTTAATGATTGTGTTTGAAAATCTTAAAATGAAAGAAAATGAAACCATCAAAGATTTTTCTTCTAAATTGGTAAATATTGCAAATGAGTTATATGTGTTAGGGGAATCAATCTCTAATGCTAGACTCGTACGCAAAATATTAAGATCCCTGCCAGAAAGATTCAACATGATAATCTCTTTGGTAGAGGAATTTTATGATGTCAAGACTCTGAGTGCTGATGTGGGACGCGCGCGCATGGCGCAATGCTTATGGGAGGCGCGCGCTTCTGGGGCACACCTGTCAGAATGTCAGACTTTGGACTCAGGGGATTGCCCTGGTCCCATGTTCATATTGTAAAACCCTGCAGAAGTGATTAGTGCAGAATAACATAAGAAGAAGATGAAGAACATGAAGAAGTGGGCGATTCTGGTTCTTGATTCGGGATGCGCGCGCCTTAGGCTTAAAAGTCCAGACGCGCGCGACTCCCACATCAGAAACAGAATGCCCAGAAAAGATGTAGATTCGATCAGAATGCAAGTTTAACCCTCAAAATACATCCCCAGCGGAGTCGCCACTGTAGATACCCCGGGGAACCACGGCTTGACTAGAGCGGTGAATTATCCTAGGATGTCTAACTTGTTTTTAGAGTCGCCACCTATGTTTTGAGGAACATAAGAAAAACCTATTGATTGTAGCCTAAGTTGATTACGAAAACAGAGATTCTTTGTTTTGAGGTTCGGGGGTTAGATTACGAGATGGGAAGTACGAAACACCCATCTTGCCCAACTAAAGTTGGTCTTGCTTGATCAAAATCTACATGAATGAAAATGTTCTTCTTCTTCTTCTTTAAGTCATAAAAAGGGGGATTTAAAATAGGATTTGGAATGTAGGAGATGACTCCTTAACCAACCTCAATGAGATGAGGTGATCATTAGAGTCATGTCCCAAATGATTTGGGTGATTGCACGTTTGATTAAAGTAAAAGAGAGAGAGGGATGAAGTAGAAAAAGAAAGGAAAAGATGGACTTTTACCTACAATTGAAGAACTTCAAATGTTGCTTATGAGATCCTTGGAGAACCTTTAGAAAGTGATTTTTTGTCTAGTTTTCGATCCTTGAAAATGGAGGTAAAGAGAGGTTTTTATAGGTGAAAGAGGGGTGTTTTTGGTGCCAAAACTCAGTCACCAAGAAATCCTTCCCGGCAAAATCTTGTAATTGAGCAAGGGAGGGA